>VXAA01003213.1:600691-629552 GCA_013399115.1 Anseranas semipalmata
CCAGGAACACCATGGTGGTTTTCCAACGAGAATTTTTTTCAGGCTTTGACAATTAGCATTTTATGAAAGGATATATGAGAAAGAAATGCATTTTTTTAATGTTTGTTGAAAAATCTTCTCAATCAAATACTATTTCAATAGGAAAAAAAAAAAACATCCAGTCAGCCTGACACCTCTGCAATAAGACGAAATGCAAGCTTGCAGAATATAATTGACCAGCATGGAATTTTGCCAGGATACTAAGATAAACGTAATTACTCATATTATGAGTGTTAATTAATTGTTTGTGAACACAAATAGTTGGCTGCTCGGCTTTATAGCTCGTTAGAAAGCCAACAATTCTATTAGCCATTGCTGTCCAGTAGTCATGTTAGGACGCTCGTCTGTAATCACCACAAGTCTGAAATGAAGCCAGTGAAAATCAGTGAAAGGTGAACTGCTGAAATCAAGCTCCAAGGAAAAAATAACAGTGATAGCCAGTACGTAGATATTAACACCTTCTGGATAAAGGAGGAGTTCCTTTGGTGCTTGTTTGTTTGTTTTTAAGAGATCTTTGGTAGGAACATTTGCATAAAGAGAGAGCTGCTGGATGGAGTTAACCAACGCAATAGTTACCACGGATTACTGACCCTCATATATAGCACCTGTGTCATGCCACACAGCTAAAAGCGTGACAGGGAAGCGCACAGCTTCACGGGCAGAGCCACGGCAGCATTGCACCGTGCAGCTTGGCGGGCGCTCCGCCCGCACCTGCGGGGGCTATCGACCGACGCGCACCGGCGGCAGCGCCTGCACTGCTGGCAGACAATAACTATATTCCTGCAAACCACTGATGGGCTAAACAAGCTATTAATGACAGCCTGCTCTCCATCATTTAAAACGGACAGACTCTGCTGCTTGACCACAAGGACAAGCAGGTTATTGCCTTGAAATGTTATACAAAAGACACAAATAAGATACTGCTAGCGAATAAACCACATGTATGGCTCCACAGTCCATTTTCAGCAGGGCTACCAATAGCAAACAGGACCTGCTCAGAGCTGCAAAGTTAGCCTTCTATTCCGAGGTTTCTAAAGTTTGCTAAAATTTGCTACCAGGAAAAGGAATTGGCAAAATGTAAGTCGGCAAATAAGAACAAAGTTTTTGGAATACAAGACTAATTCTCCCATATTTAGAACTTCTCAGTTCATTTTCTCAACCAGCTTAAAAAAAAAAAAAGCTTCTGAGCAGATTTAGCTCCTGGCAGTCAGCAGGGAGGGCAGCCGTGCCCACCTGCATGCTCAGGCAGCCCGGTGGGACAGCCCTTCTGCTGCCAGCAGCCCCAGAGCAGCCCCTCCACGAGGGGGTGCTCGGACAAAATCCTTCGCCACCAGGGCGGCGAGGCCCTGAGCAGCCGCCCCCAGGAGCTGCGGGTGCCCCATCCCTGGCAGTGCCCAGGGCCAGGCTGGGTGGGCTTGGGGCAGCCTGGGCTGGTGGCAGGGGTCGTGCCCATGGCAGGGGTGGCACTGGGGGGGCTCTGAGCTCCCTGACAGCCCAAACCCGCCTGTGGTTCTGTGATTTGCATCCTTATGCAGTGACTCAGGAACAGCCACATGAACCTGCTGTGAAGTTCTCCAATCTACAAAGAAACTAGTTGTTTATGAAAGCATCTGTTTTTACACTGAAAGTATTCCCAAATAAAAATTTAGAAATATTTGCCAAATTTATGAAAAGCAGTCATGTGTGTAGCTAGATGCTAGATACTGGGATGGCAGATGCTCCTTGAGCACTCATAAGCAGTAAAATAGGCTGCAGTCGACTGACTGGTATCCATAACACAAATATGAGAACACACACCTCATTTTAAATAAAGGATTAAATACTAGATTGCCCAATCAATACAAAGACTTTTCTATTTTCACTGCCAATGTTGGAAAAAATGGGGGGAAAGCAGTTCTTTCCAGGTATTTGGACATGCAGGAAATTAAAGTAGAAGGACAGGAACAATCACGTGGCTTAATTCTTCTGAGGAATATCCCGATAATGTACTGGAGTTTAAAAGGTCTTTGTGAACTTGTCTGGCATAACATTGAGACGTGAAAGTTTCCAGTATGAACTCTCCCATCCGTGGATGTCTTGGGAAACAGTTAATTTCCTTGAGCACCTGTTCCCAGGACAGATTATCTAAGATCCCAGGGAAAAGGAAAAAAAGTCTCAAGGACCTGGAGGTTTTTGAAAGATCTTCCACAGAAATACAAAGCAGCTGATGTATTTCATGAAGATGAAATTATTCAAACATATAGCGAGTTACCACGTCAAAGAACTTCAGGTTTCATTACTCTGCAGAGCATCTTTCCAGTACATTTTCCAGTACATTTTCCCCCAAATCCCAGAGAAGCTCTGAACACGGGTGAGCACTGTTCCTGGCCCACCATCCCCTGTCCAGGCTACTCTAAAACCATCTTCCTTCTGAACCCGCTGGTTTGAGGTGACATTATAAATCAGACCTGCAGCTGCAGCTACTGCAGCACTCCCAATTTAGAAAAAGTACCAGTCATGGTCATCTGTCAAGAGTACAGCATCTTTATAATGCATTAGAAAAATCCTCTGAACCCATCAGATTACAACAACCTGACACCAGCAGAGGAATGAAACATTTTAAAAATTTATTTAAGAGATTCAACTAGCATGCAAGATACCTATGAAACTAGCAAACAAGATTAATTTTCAGACTGCTCTTAGAACTATTCATAACACTCAGCTATTTATTCCATTTACAGATTCAAAATACTAGTTGCAATGGAACATTTAATATGCCACCATTATAAAAGGGAAACCGTTGACAACTATGCCAGAATATACATCCTTTTCATCCTGCTGTTACTCCAGGAAGATATTGGTACACAAGCTCCTACAAATCATATTTCCCAAGTGATTCCCAAAATGGGAAGCAAGAACAGAAAAGCAATTTTTTCAAATGCTTGTGCAATACACTGTGATAAGGTTTTATTTTAATAGCAGTATAGAACAGTATATATTATTTAAATATTGTATGAAAAATTAAACATGAATTTAAACACTTCTGAGGTATTGAACTATACGTGCCATTAATAGCGAATATTTTGATTTAATGGGATTTAATAATCTGTTTAGATGAACTAGTTAATGTTCAGATGATTGCTGATACTAACATTCTAAGCTCAACGAGCTTCAGACTCGTGACAATATTGTATTTTTTCCAGTTTTGATCAACTGATTAGTTTTTAACGCTAAGTATGTCTTGCCATCACTTACGGTTTGAATATGTTTACTTAAACCAAAAATATTTTGCATCTCAATTATTATTTTATACTGCAGCACTGAATGAATTTAAGTCAATACATTATTCATAAAGCAAAGAACAGAAAAAACAAAGCTGTGCCCTTCTTTCAAAGACTTCAAATTACTAAAACATACCATATTTATGCATGCAATATTTGATTGTGTGTGTGTTTTTCTTTTTTTTTTTTATCACAAGTTTGTTGTTTTCAGATCAGGATATGCCAAAAATCCTACACCAAACAATTTTTGTTTATAATTAAGGCAATCATCAATCCAAGGATTGTAGTCCATTTTATTTCATCTCTACATCAAAAAAAGTAATTTAAAAAAATTAAAATTCCCTTGAAATGGTAAGATAAATGAAAATGTAAGTGCCTTCACATTATAACAGTAAGCTGACCCTCTGGGAAATGGTTGACTTTCTCAATTCAAGGTATTCAAAGCTCATTCAAAAGTGTTCATTTGGAATGCAGATATCAAAGATGATGCAAATGTTCAAGAGAAAATTAAAACTTACCAGATGTTCTAATCCAGCTTTGATGTTTCCAGAGTCCCTGTAACAGAAGAACAGAAGTTCTAAATAGTTGCTAAACCCTTGTCTACAACAATTTATGTTTAACTCAGAAATGTCAAAAACATGAAACTTCTCAAGTAAAATTTTTATTTTTAATATCTTAATCATTAAAATATTTACAAACTATTGATTATCCAAATGCATAACTAAAGAATTATTTAGAACCTCAAATTTACCTGCCTTAAAATTGCTATAAACTTTAGCAAAGCAACAGGAAACTCATTTTTAAAAGTATTTTAAATATAATTATCTCACTACTGAACATTGAAAATAATGAAACAAGACAAATCCACATTCAGTGGCTTTATCGTTCTGCTTCCTCACTGCTTCAATAATAAAATTTGTGAGTACTTCTCAAAAATGAGAAGTACAGTTGCATTAAGATAGCTGGTAAGAGAAACAAGAAAGGACCAAACTATCAAAGAAAGGAAAAGAAAGGAAAAGAAAGGAAAAGAAAGGAAAAGAAAGGAAAAGAAAGGAAAAGAAAGGAAAAGAAAGGAAAAGAAAGGAAAAGAGCAAAGAGAATTCAGAGTGAAACTTAAACCATCTTGCCATGTATGCATACGGCACGAGCTTGCCATCTTGGACCAACACAAACAGTTTGCCCAGTTTGACAAAGTTACCTGAGAAGTGTTAGATGTCTATTCTCTGCCACTTCAAAAATAAAAAGAACAAGAAAAAAGAAAAAAAGGCAAGACAAATAATAAATCCCCAAGTCCCAAGCTACAAAACAAAGGAAGCTGGCTTCTGCTTTCTATCTGCTTCCAAAAATGTAACTGTATCTTTTGAGGAAGATGGGCTGTAACCATGCCAAACAAGGAGAAACTGCCCCCAGAAGTATTTCAAATAATCAGTTACTGAACTGTGTAATGTAATGTATATTTATACTTATAATATTATTTTTTCAAGAAATTATTAAACTATATCAAGCCACAGGAGAAAAAAAAACAACTAGACTCCTTTAAGGCAGTGAACCATGCAAGACTGAGGCTTCTGTTCTCTAACATGCAGTATGGGCTATGGAAAGCACAATGTGAAGTTGCACACAAAAAAAAGAGCTAAAGTGTATTAAGTTTTATTAAACACAGAGTAAGTCCATGTTCAATGGCACATTTTGCAACCTTGCTGTGCTGTACTTCAGTCTTTTTATATAAAGCTTTTATTTTTCATACAGCTTTCAGAAAAGTCTACACGCTTTTGCTCTATTTGCATATACCATGAATAAACCAACAAAAAAGATGCACTTTTCTTACACCAGTATTTAGTATTTTTAAACGAGAACATATTAGCCCAGTCCATACAATATCTAAAAAGGAACTGTCTTTCACATCTATTTTGAGGTGCTAAATGTCCTTAAGGAAATTAATTACTTGCAAAGCAGGATCCAAGAAGCTGATGTGAGGAGCTCCCAACTAATGGCATAAAACCTGCCCTGCTTAGTGGTCTGTCTCCTCTGCTGTCCCTGTCATGACTTCATCAATACTGGTGCAACTCTTTTTGCCCTGTGCTGAAAGCAGACTTAATTCAATTATAGGTCTCAAAACTGATAAAAATGGTCCTGAAGTGGAAAATGCGAAGAGATTATTGGCAAATGAATAAAGATTTGTATCGAACTAACACACAAGAGTACAGCAGGTTTTTTTTTAATCATTCCCTGTCTTAAGTCTTCTGGGAACAGTGAGTTTCCCTTCCTCTCATGCAGCACATCGATTTTTGAATTAGACTGCAATATTAAATAATTAATATACTTGCCATGATTGATGTTTTGCATTAGTTGAATATTAGGTTATCAATCAAAATCCACTTGGTTTAATGTAATAATATTGAAAAAGTGTCACTGGCTGTTCATCCAATTTGTAGTTGAGGCAGCACAGATAGTAATATTGGTGTAACACAAGGCTCTAACGCAGGAAATGCAGTGGTTGAACATACATAAGGCAAACATTATCAAACTAACCAGGACAAGGTTGAGGTTGTCCTAAATAAACCTTGTGGCACCTGTCACTTTCAATGAAAACCTCCTTCCAGCCAGAGGCTGCCATGCATCAATCAGCAAGGCCGACTAGTGAAGCCACGGCATCATTTTATCTTTCTAGTTAAAAATAATTACCCAAATAAGATTCCTGTTAATACCATATTTCAAATATTGTGTTATGCAAAATCACAACTGTTGCCACAGCTCAGTCACAATGTGTTTCAAAGCATAAAACAAACCTTCAGTTTTTACTGAATACTTAATCATTAATGCCATAAACACTACAAATAAAAGGCAGTTACTATAATACTGGATGTGCATAAAACTGTACTCCTAGAAAGAAAGGCCGTAAGAAAATAATATAAATTTAGTTATCTTTATGAGGTGATAATGTTTTACACAACTTTTACACCACATTACACAGTTCCCAACAAAATACCTATTTGCCTTTCAAACAGTCTCCAATGCATCCCATTTATTTTTTTGGTTCATTAGGCAAGTTTGGTTTATTCTTGAATTTGTCTTTTTTCCATCACAGAAGCTCTGGTATTGTGTTTCTCCAATATAGTCAAGAATTTGTGATGTAAATTACTAGTTCACATGTATATATTTTAAAATCATACGTTAAAAACAGTAAGCATAATATTCAGGTTAATTCAAATGTTAGGTTTTGGTAATGCCGGAGGAAAAAATCGCAACCGCACTAAATTTGAATCATCATCAGGAGGGACCTGTAACAACAAGTCAGGAATTCAATTAAGAAAGCGTAGGCAGCTTTTGGATTACTTGAAACTGTAATGTAGGTAGCTAAGTGGGATAGTGTTAACTTATTAGCACTAGTTCTTTTGCCAGTAAACTAAACTAAAATAGAAATATTCACTTATGTTTGCTGAAAATCCTGATTTTAACCTGGACATACATTCATGTTCATAGAAGTAGGTTCCCATACAAAACTAACCATTAACCAAGGGAGCTGAATAATATACAGTATCTCCAAAATATCCAAGCTTTAGCTATTTTAAGATAATTTAAGAGTTCCCGACTTTCTAATAAATTTACAGCAGTTTCACCCAGGAATTGTAGAACTCATGCTTGTTTTTGCACAGCAGAGCTAAACCAACTACTGGGTGCATTTAGACACAGCACTTTGGAGCAAAGCACCTTTAAAAAGCTGTAATGTTAACATCACACTACAATGCCAGTGATTTATTTTAGTACTACGAGGCTACTTAAAACCAAAGAAATCTCAGAGAGATTTTTACTTATCGCTAGAATAGGCAATTGAGGTTTTTAGTAGGTCTGTGTTACGTTCTTTAAAGCAACAAAATGACAATTACGACAGCAGAGTTCAATCTGTGCTGCTGTTCAGATTAGTAGCAAACTAGAAGAATCCTGTACGTTTTTAAATTTTATTTCAAATGAAAACAAACCAATTCACATTCTTCAGTTCCCCTCAAGTTGTTATCAACTCATTCTCAAGACTTCTCTTAAGTTCATAGTTAGCAATTTTCTTTGCCGTTGTCTTTTGTCTAGAATCCATAGGTCATAGGATAATTCTGTGGATTATCTATATCTATGGATATTGTAGGGTAATTCTATTATCCTAGATCACAGGATAGCTCCAGCTGAAGGGCCTCTGGAGGTCTGCAGTCCTACTGCCTGCTCGAGGCAGGGTCAGCTCTGAGGCCAGACCAGGCCGCTCAGTTTTCTCCAGTCTGGTCCCGAAAGCACAGTCTCCTGGGACAACCTGTTTTACTGATTAACTGCCCCTGCTGGGAGGGTCTCTCCTTTTATCTAGTCCAAACGTCTCTTTTTCAGTCTGTGCTGGTTGCACCTTCCTCCCCCCAGCCACGACCTCAGAGGGCCCAGCTCCCTCCCCTCAGCGGCGTCCCTCCTCCTCAGCCCGGGGGCTGCTCTCAGGTGCCCTCGAAGCCATCTCCTCTCCAGCTGCCCCAGCCCGCACCCTCTGGTCTCTCACAGGGCAAGTGCTCCAGCCCCCCACCATCTTGGTGGCCTCAACTCCACTCTGAGCAGTCCTAACCTCTGATTTTGCTCCTCAGAAGCCAAATGAATAAGGAAATCCTCTCATCATTAGCAAGGCCTTTGGCAGAATGCCCTCCAGTTCCACAATATTAACTACAAACTGCAAAGAACAAGGTCAGATGCAGCAGTTCAGGTCATGCTGCACCACGCTCTTGCATAATGCCTTTTAATTCCTCTCTTCATGAATGCCAAAGTGCTAGTGTTGTTGATCAGGCAGCACTGTCCTAAGTTGTTGCAAAAAAATTTCATGGAGCCCTCTCACTTTTAAAAATCTGTGGGATCATTCAACAAGCACATCACATAATGCTTTCAACAATCTGTCAAGTATCATTTTAAATAAATCCCTTTTTTGTCCCAATATTTCTCTTCGATGAAGAACTTCATAGTCTTCTTGGAGCAAGCTCATGTTCTCCTGTTCTGTATCCTCATGTTAACATGCTTCTACTGCTTCCTCTCATTTAATGGTCTTCCCTACAGATCTTCCTCTGAGCAGCCCACATCTGCTATTTCTCTTTTGCATGTTATCAATCCCCACTTGCATTCTACATAAACAACCTCACAACAAACAGTTGAAGTCTTCAGATGTCTTCAGAGCTTCTTTATGAACTTCAGCAGGCGACAATATGTTAAACACTTCAGACATTTATACAAGAATACTGTCTTGAACTAGTCTTGATTACCTAACTCTATTTTAACCTGCAGCTACCTTCACTCTTCACCTCATTAGTTACCATCATCATCTCTTCGCCTTAACAGTCAATAAACTGTTAATTCCCAACTCATCTGCTTGTAGTCTGTTGAATACTTAGCACCCTGTAAGACAGATTCAGATAAGGAATTTATTACACAAGCCTTGATTACTAACTCAATCTAGCAGCATTGTTAATACTCCAAGTTCTGACTAAATTCCAGCATTTGCATTAAAAAAAAAAAACCAAAAAACAATAACAACAACAACAAAACAGCAAAAACAACAGCAGCTGGTAACAACTTCCCTCCTCTCTCAGAATGTGGAAATCCCCCATCCAAAACTCTGCTAACCTGTGACAAGACTATCTCTTTCAATGGCTGAAATTTTTTCAAAGCCTTTTTTCAAAGGCTTTCAATGGAAATCTTATGATTTCCCAGACCAGAGCTGAGCACTGCATATTCCTGGCAAGAAGAAAATTAGTTTTCCATGTGATTACACTCTGTTTACTTCTACCCTGGGATATCCCAAGACAGAGGGCTGCTCCCTCACTTCTGCTTGTTTTATGTTCATTCTTTGATGGATTTAATTTCCTCAACCTTAAAAGCCTGTGTGATCAGATTGAAGGTATTCCAGGTATCAAACAGTAGAGCAGGAAGAATAAGAAATAAGGCATTGTGTGCACACATACACGCCATTGGTTGGTGGCCTGAAAGATGTTTAGTGATGCATTTACACAAACTTTTAAACCAGGTAATGTTCTGGAATAGCTTCACAGACTATGTTAAGCTCACAGAACATGCCAGACATCAAGAGTGAAACAATTATAGCCAGATCATGCCTTTGTCCAATTCCAGAAAAATAAAAGCCTGGAATAGGGGGTGGACGGGGAGGAGGGGACACTTACTATCAGAAATAAGCGGAATAACTACATATGATTATCACGTTTGGATGCTGACTGTTCAGAAGGTACTCCGTGCTTGCAGATCATCCCTCAGCTAGATAGAATTTCATTGTCATAGTTGCAGAGTCCCGAGTGCAGTTTTTAGAAACGGACACCCCCATCATATTCCACTCAATTTCATAGGTTTTGTATTGTTGTGTTTTCTGTGAAATTATAGGCTGCTGTTTCCAAATCTGACTACAGACCATAGATACTTATTTCAGCAGGCTTTGAAAGACACAACAAAGGTTACATAAAAATCTAGGCCGTATGCCTGTCCTCTCCTTCGATACCATTTTTGAGAGTACAGTGCTGATCCTCCCACGTGAATAGGTACATCCAGACCTACCGACTTGCAGCGACAAGCTGGTCCAACACCACACCAGTGGTCTGGCAGAACTGCCTGTAAAGGCTACGTAATGAGAAGAAACAGAACTCCAACAAATGCCTTACTCTTCAACACCACTAGTTAACATTCTCTGGGTTTTTATAAAGAAAATCCTGAAAAGTAGGGTTCGTATTTTTGTAGCCGTAAGTGGAAATTACGTCAAAGGGAGTCTACAAAAGACAAGAAGGGAAAACCATGAAGAAAAGCTATTGCCTCCTGCCTCTCTTACATAAAGATGAAGAAAAAAAACAGACTTTGAAAGTAACCAAATGACATATCCAAACAATACCACCAATTAAGCCTATTAACTACCTAAATAGATAACACATTTATGCACCCAAAGTGCTTGAAAATAGAAAAGAAAAAGATACAGTATGAAACAGTCCTTTTGCCACATCTGAGATACAAAACCTTTATGACCACCTGTGAAGCACAGTAATGAAAATCAAAATCCTTGCAATCTAGTACTTAAACAAGTTACACAAAAATATCTCAGTACTACATGCACCTCAAAGAGAATTCCTTGACAGCTGTAATGGATTTAAGAACAGTGGCTCCTTGCATCTAAAACCCCTGTTTCCTCCCATTATTGGAAGATCCAACCAAGCAAAATAGTGAAAATGATTTAGCAGCGCAATGCCAACATCAGGGAGGGTACAGGTGGGAAGAAACACAGGGCAACAATCTGGCTGTTGTTCTGATAGTACCAAGCAGTCAGAAAACCAGCATAATACATGAGTTGAGAATTTCCTTTTGCATGTAAGAGTTCAACAGGATGAGATACAGATGAACTGTTAACTTGATGCTACTCTTCCTAGTCTTTTGCGCACAAACTCCCATCAAAAAGAGGGAATGATTAGGGAGTCCTTCACTCTGACCGCTCGAAAAAACCACCCATGATATTTTTGAAGAAGCGTGAATGTTGTTTTGCTCTTACTTAATATCACATGCAAATGGTCTGGAACAGATCCTGAAGCATAAGGACTTCAAAGCTGATGTTACTGTGCTCAGTGGCTCCCTCACTCCAGTCAACCAAAGAATTTATTTCACTCAGGAAAAATGGTAAGAAGTTTGGCCAATTACTAATAAATTTAAATTTAATAAAGATTCAAGAAGATCATATGAAGGTCACTTATCAAAAGCAGGAAGAAAAGCAGGAGTCACCCCCCCCACAAACACATACAGAATAACTTGGAACTGCTGAAGAACTCAGATGAATATAATGCAAGCTAAATTGAATCATGCTAAAACCAGGGACTTTAAATAGGACACAAGGTGAAACAATTTCCATAATATGTTATCCTAGAGAGAAGAAAAATCAGGACCCAAGAGACCTTATCAAATATTCAAGAGGGAAAATATATATATAACCCTGTCTCACAGAGTAAAATTCAAGATTTTATGCAATTGAAATAAACACTGAAACTAAACAAAGAAAAAAAAAAAAACAAAATACAGTGTTGATAGCATCAATATTTTCAAATAGACCCTACAAAAAATCCTTTTTCTCCGTAAGTATTTCACAGATAAATGCGAGCCAAAATAACTACCCAAAAAAGCTCCCTGTTTTACTAAGACTTCAGATCAGACATAAAAATCTTATAAACTATCAGAGCAGATTACTTTATCCTGGTTGCCAGTTCAAGCCATTCCTCAGATAAACCTGGAAATTCAAAGGACCTCATAATTTGCAAGTCCTCGGAGTTCTTATACTTGTATGTGGGGGGAAGGTTGGTTTGGATGCTGGTTTTTTCCCCCTCCCTATTCTGTGCACAGGGTTCCCTTCACAAAGAGTAAAACCTTGTTAATCAAGGTTTGAATTCCCAGCAAACATGAGCAATTAAGCTTCAGACTTTGGAGCATCACTGTCTCTGTTAACCAGATTATTTGGTAGTTTTAAATAAATTAGACATCTTTGGCCTGTTTTACCTTTTCTCTAATATTATTTAGTAGATATTCAATTAAAACACATCCTGTAGGTGAAAGTGTATGAAAACATTTCACTAACGGACGTCAGTGGTAGTAGGAATTGTCGCTAATTAGTCTCAAAGTACAAAATAGATTACAAAAGTAGCAAAAAGCCCAGCACTGTAAATGCACAGAACACTGCACTGAATATTAAACAAAGCAGAGCAAGTTTTAATGCTGGTAAGCATAACTATAGTAAAAACTCTCTGGACTAGTAAAGAGTGTTACAGGTTAATGAGGAACATATAAAGAGTGCACAATAATTATCATACCTAACACCTTACCATCTGTGTTTGGATGACTGCAGAATATAAACGCAGTTTATCAGCATTAAGTCTGAAACTAATTACACATGCATTTCTATTAGCATACTTTTAGGATAAATATTTTAAATGTTGGATTTTCCTCAGATGCACTCAGCTCTCAGTGTTGAAGCATATTAAATTCAAGTATAAATCAGTGAGAAAATTTAAGCATTCTAAAACACTAAAACAATTTGAGTACAATCAATTTTCCATTTTCTGAAAGCTTCTAAATCCTCCTCATTCACCCAATTACTACTGTACTTAACCTAATGAAATTTCATTCTGCAGGAACAATACTATTCTTAAACAAATTTTTGAAAAATATAAGATTAAAAACTTCTACACAAAGAATAAACTCCTAGAGAAAAGATGCAAATAAAATTACTATCATAATCTTTTGTTTTTTATTTGCAAGTATAAAACTGAAGAGAAACAAAAGCATGGAACATAGCATCTGTCATATCAGAATATAAAAAGATGATCCTGGCACAAAATGAAAAAGCTCTAATTCATTTGCAAATCAAGCCTGCCAGTTCTATTTCAAGCTGGCGGTAACTGTCAAGAGTTAACAAGATAATCACTTTCAATCCTGCCTTCAATGGTACATTACACTGTTATTCCATTCAATAAGGCCGTTCTTTGGGGCACTAGATGAATGGTTTTCATTTCTAACTCACACAAAAAGTTGCAAAAAAAATCCATGGGGCTTAAGAAAGAAATCCCTTTATGGGCATTTATCTGCCGGCACTTGCTTTTAGGCAAAATGAGATATTTGGATACATTGGTGTCCATTCACTTCCTCTATTCCTTCAGGCCCTCGGTCTGTTGATAGAAAAAAAAAAAAAAAGAACACAAGGAAACCTCAAGCCCATTTCATTTATTTTTTTTAAACTATCTATGCACGTTAAACAAGTTCTGTAATATCTTTTGTAAATGCTGCAAGTACACACAGCTCGCTACAGCACACTAAAGTGACGTATTTGAACAGATCTGGGTTTAACTTCATTACAAACTGTACAAAATATAGTAAATGCCCAGGAAAATTGTGCTTAAGGAAACAACAAGCAGTTCCTCATTAAATGTTTAATAAAATAAAGTTAACTAATAAGGGCACTCTTCCTATGAAACAAGTTAACACAGAATTTGTCTATATTAATTACTTATATGCATTCTTCCCAAATGGATGAAGTCTTTTAGGGAAAAAAAAAAATCTATATTAAGTATTTAAAACCCACTTGCTGGCAGATAACTTTCTACTAATCTCTGTGGAGAAAAGAAACAAACAAACAAAACCCTTCCTGCTTTTGCTTATTGCTCAAAATCCACATAAGACACTACCTGCACATTAAGGTTGTTTTGTACAGATATGCATTCTAATATTGAATATTTTAAAGTGACAATCTTCTATACTAACTTCAGAAACAAACCACTAAATCTTTTCTTTTCTTTTTTTTTTTTTTTAAATAATCCCTATCATTCTCAATTCACAGAAAAAGAAAACAACTAATATCCATATTCAGTATCTTAATTAAGCTTGTCCAGCCTCGGGTCTCTTACCCATAATCAGTGCCAACAAGCACACAACCAATACCCATCTGTAAACACAGTTTATTTACTTTTTAATAACCAAAAATCTTTTTCCTGAAACTGAGGGACCCATCTTGTCAGTCACTTCTTATGCTATGTGCATACCTTAAAGAACTTTTTTGGATCTTCTTATACTCCATCACTACAAGTCAGACAACTTTTGCCTTACACCCCCAGGGCAAATGCTTCTTTACAGGAAATGTTTCTGTTATGAGAAATCTAAACACCTCAGGTTACCAGCGGAGTCACAGGCTTTGGCTTTGTTCTTTGCACCTCAGAAGTTTCTTCAGAGGTTCTGAACAGAGAGATGTTCTTATAATTAAGAAATACTGTAACAAAACAAAAACGATATGCCCGGATTTATGTAGCACAAGACGACAGGCCTTTTTGGGGCCCTGCTGCCCCTGCTCCCTGGAAAGAAAGAACATCAAATAAAGATGAGTTAAAAGTTCACACACTTTGGAAGGATCTTGAAAGAACATGAGGCATCGTGCTCACTTAGAACAAAAGTTAATAGAAAGTGCGCAGATGGATTTTAAACAGCAGGTCAGCCCCTTGCTAACTTTATGCAAGGCTAATTCATCCCCCCCAAAAAAAACCAAGAGACTGCCACAGAATTTTGTGATCAGCTCTTCTGGTTTCCTTCCTCTCTAACCAGCAGTTCAACTCCATTGCTGTTTAAAAACAATCAACTAAAAAAAGATATCCAGTGTTCAGAAGACAAAGTTAAGATACGCAGCACAATAATTTTTCAGTAAAGGTGGTGTTTGTCTCTAGCATTCAAAACTGATCGATTTCCATGGCTTAGATGAAAGACTGGAGCCAACAGTCCTAGGACACACACAAAAAAAAAAAAAAAAAAAAGAAAAGGTAGGAAGTTTCACATTTCCATTATTACTAAGGACGTATGCAGCACTTTGGCAACCATGGTCAAGTTCAGCTGTGACCCACAAAGTGCCACTTTGCTGAAATTCTATGGCTTGTGATGGCGCTTGATCCAATTTTAGCACACTAAAACCTCATGCTTTTTTAGGCATCACTGTTGGGAGATATAAAAATCCAATTTGTAAATGCTTTTTCACTATTTCTCTTTGTGTCCCTGCAGTTTGATTTTGTCCCTTTCATTTGGCCTGAATTTATCTCCCTCATGAACACAGGGGCACATTCCTAATATATTCGAAATGTGTAAAATACGTTTAACTGTCAGATGGGCACAGGTTTTCACTCCTATATGAGGTAAAGCCTTTTTCTTACCTTAAAAAAAAAAAAAAAAAAGAAAGTAGAACTACTTGATCTCAGATGTTTGGTTTCTATCACCCCAACTACTTCAGCTAACACAGCTTGTACCATTTCTGGTCACAAGAGGCTTGAATCATATTTCACAATTAATTTGTTTCTATTACACTTTAATGTAGCCCTAACGAAAGTCTCTAAAAATCTCTTGGTTTTTCTAAGACGGGCATTCCAAGCAGTCCGAGCACGTGCTGAGTAGCAGGAGAAAGCCAGAAGATGCCCAGTACAGGGAGTCCGATGTGAAGGAGAAGCCCCTGTAATGGCCAGAACAACATGAACCAAGCACTACGGTACTGAATTTTCAGTTCAAATAAACATACCTTAATTACTTTTGAATGGTACAAATAGCAAAATCCACAGTATCTCCTTAGCATTGAAATGCACCTTAACCTGTATGACTAGAGTTTTTGTATGTTTGTCAATATTTTGAGGTTGGTAAGTTATGAACAGCATCACAAAGACACTTTTATTTAAAGCAGAAGTCTCACAAATTCTTCTAAAAGGCTGTTTTGTTAAAGTCCAGACTAATTCTGAAAACACATTTAATATAAAAAAAGGTTTTGTTAAAGTCTGACTTTCAGTGAGGAAGACTGTGGTATCTTCTCCTAACAAGTTGCACGTTGAACTGTGTGCAAGACAAATTTTTAAAATTTATAAGGTAGAGCCTGAACTGCTTGAACTCAATAGCAAACTAATTCCTTGGCCACAAATAGGAGGAAAGAAGTAATATTTCATCAAAATAGAAAACAATAAAAACTGATTGCAAATCTCACACATCTGACCAAAAGCAAGCCTAACAGACAAAAAAAACTTGAAAGTGCTTTAAAATTAATAGAGAAGTAATAATAATGAAAAAACAAACAAACAAAAAATGTCACAACCAAAAAACTACAGTTGATTGAAGCTCATGAAGAAAAATGATTTGGAAGAAGAGCAGCTCAACAGAGATGGCTTAATCAGCCCCATTGACAGCAGTTCCCACTTCGGCACTTGTGTTTTTATGGCATTCAGTCCAAAACAATGCTAATTGCTTGTATGCTAACAAGCCACCAGTGATTGTAAAAGCACTTTTAAATACATGTAGTAGCAAGGACAAGACTTTGAAGTATATTTTGATGATACTATTTCAGTATTCAAGAATAAAGTGCTTCGGAGTTGTCAAAAAATCTGCCATAGCCAGAACTAGTCACAGTGGATTTGTACCTAAAGCAGCTACTTCAAGATTGTAAAGAACAGGCTAATTTCCTTAAATTATCTGACAAGGCTAATAGTTCTCTTGATTCCAAGAGCAATTAACTCTCTGATAATTCAACAGCAGAACTAGACAACCAACACTAATAGGTCTGTATTTTGCTTATTTGTTATTTCTTTCTCCGGCATTTGTAATGGTCTTTGACTATATAATTTACAAGTCTGTTATTATTTGAGAATATTAATCAATACTAAAATTGCTTTTGGTCTTGTGCTTATTACACATCTACTTCCCAGAGAAAAACTTCAGAACTAATGGACGTGTTCAGGACAGTGCTATGCCTGGGCTGAAAACACTGATGCTGTTGAGAGTTTGATGTCCAAAACATTATGGTGAGTTAAGTACATAAGAAAATTTATTTGATCTGCAAGTTCCAGTAAATCACAACTTGTTTTTTTCATAGAAAATTTTACATCTAAAAAAAGGCCAATCGAGTTATGTCGTCTGAACACCTCATGCTGGTTGGGTTGGCCCAAAACCTCCTTAAGGCACCACACTCCAAATGTTCTGCAAGTCTACCGTTTTTACCACATCACAAGGGTCTTATTCATTTTACCCTCCAAAATGACTGGTTTCATTAACATGCTTTTAACCTTTTCCCAGCATCAAAGAACTTAACATCCTCTATCTAATTCAGCATTTATCATGCCCAGCACTTCACCGAGAAAGCTGCCAGTGAAAACAGAGCAATACCGGCTTTGCAGGATGGAGCAAACTGCTGAGAAGTGGCCAGCTGAGGTCTAGACCAGAAATCTTGCTAGGCATTTTGTATTTTGGCATTCCTTCAATGAAATTAAAATAATTAGTATTGCAAGCTACTGATTTACCACCAAGTGGACCAAAATTGGACAGAAAAGACAAAAATATAAAACGTGTCTCATTCTACAGCCAAGATTTCCCTCAAAGTTTATTTTCCTAATATGAAGCCAAGAGATTCCAGAAAAAAATCAAGCACCATAAACATGGCAGTTTCCAAGGAAACTTGGATCTTAAGCAGTTTGGAGCTTGGATATTAAAACCAGCACTTCCTATTGTACCTTCAAATATTCTGAAAAGCAGCACAGAGGTAAAGCATTCTATAAAAACAACTTATGAACAAGTAAGCAAATCCTGCAAAAGCCGGATTTTCTTGGGGATTCATAGCCCATACATACAGACCTGGAAATGTGGATGATCTTGCTGACAAACTGAGCAAGCGCTTCTGATGAAAAGCATTTCTAACCTCCAAAAAAAAAAAAAAAAAAAAAAAGAAAAAAAAAATCAANGAAAATCCAATAACCCCAAGTTACAAACTTAGCAGCCACACATCCCAAAGCCAGGGTGCTGACACAAAGCCTGCTTCAAGTTTTCAGCAACACTGTTCTCCTGTCTTCTCTGGGGGAAGAAGTTGGAGGTAGCTACCTGTTCGCCCATAAAAGACCTTAATCCCTGTATTTTTAGCTGTCCCCATTTCAGGCCACGTCAGCATCACTTAGGAGAGGAGACATGCTGCACCTGCACGGACCGCAGCCTTCGCGAGCTGTGCCGTGGAAGCGACTGCACCCCTCACACCTGCGAGCACACGCCGACTTCAGCGCCTGCCCGGCCCGGCTGCTCGTGAAGGACTTCCTGAGCCACTGCGGCGCGATGTTCCGAGGCAAGCCAAAACTGCTGCTGGTTTAGATTAAAATGCTAATCTTACAGCAGAGTAAGCTCAGGGTGGCAGCCTCAGACATCTCGGAGCTGGCTGCCCTTGCGTGAGAATCACGCTTCTGTGTTCTTTCAAAGGACGAGCAGACACCTTCGCTAACAGAAATTTTTTTTTCCAGTACTACAACTAAGGATTATTCTCTACTTTATCATAATGCTGTTCATATTTGTTTTATTTCATGCTTTTTAAGAACTATTTTACCAGTACAAAACAACGTTATTCATGATGTCATGGCACACCGACACAAACCATGTATCCAGAAACTGTGTTTCCAGAACTTTCAGAATTTCAGGAATTCCTACTTTCCTTGTTGCTATAAAAAAAGATTACATGTCATCACTATCCTAAAGATTCATGCAACATTTTACTAATGGGATGTCTTAGGCAAGCTTTTTCATGCTGAAATCTTTATTAGAAAAGGTTTATTAGAAACAATAACTGCTTATTATCATTAGGCTTCACAAATACGCAACGCTGACCTCATTTAACGTAGTCATACTGACGTACCTATTAAAGATTTTCAAACAAGCAATAAAGATGTGCATATACATTCCTCGTGTTATCTGACCATAGAAAGCTTCTGGTCACGGAGCCAAAGTACTTCACCACCGCAGACGTCTACGTGATACCAATTCTGTTTCACAAAGTCAACATAGAGCTGCTTGGATTTGTAGCTTACCTGTTCGGCGTCAAATGGAGGCAAGTGATCTGACCTCCAGCCTCAGTTCTGGCTGGGGCACTTGACCACTTTTGTTACTACACTACCTTTTGGGTTACGTAGCTTGTGGTTCCTGCAGAAAACCCTCTACTCTACATCAGTATACCTCCTGTCCTATTCACAGGCATGCAGATTTTTTGCATGGTGTTCCAGACAGCCTTACTGATGTTAAATAGAGGAACACGAATACTTTGCTAACTACTGTCAGAACGCCATGTTAAATAACGCTGGAGTATCTAACCTCTGAAAGAGATTCAAGTCAAAAAAAAAAAAAAAGCCATTACACCAAATTCAGAATACAGAATGACCGAGCAGTCTGATATACTGAAATACAGCAACAGCATATTGAAATGGCTGAAAAAATCTAGTATATGGGCTCTTTTCCTAGGTTTTCAGTTTTGGCTGCAAGTTGCAAACACAACATACAAAATTGCTATGTTTTGCACAGAAGTGCCAAAACCCAGCGTCCCCAGAAACTGAAACTGGAACCACTCCAAGCAATCAAACACGTTCATGAAACAACGGTCAGGACCGAGTGGACTTCTGCACAATGGCACAACAGGATAAACCACCTACTAACTTCGTGTTCAAGCAAGATATTGGAAAGTTATGTGAACGTTTGCACAGAATAATTTTAAGCCATTATAAACAGGTCAGGATGCTGTTCTCACAGCACATCTATCTATCTATACATCCATGCCCTTCCTCTGGTCACTGTGGCTTTTAGTCAGCCAGGCCAGCCTCCAAGGTTAGCGCTAGGATGGGTAACTGGCACACCGACACCAACAGCAGGTAATATAAACAGAAGAAGCTGGAAGAAATCAACTGAAGAAATTTAAAAATAAAGTTGAAAACCTTGTACCTACACACAACAGAGGGAAAAATAGTTAACTATGCATATTTTTGTCTAAAACCAGAAAAAAATGTCGCATAACCAGCACCTAGGGTAAACAAAAATGTTCAACCTGCACAGAAGATGGGTGAAAGCCTTTCAATCGTGGAGAAACATTTGCAAGCTCTGCCCGATTTCTGGAATTTAAGATGCGCTTTTTTTCCTTGTACATCCATAATAATGTCCGTTGCACAAAACCAATGCAAAAGTTAACAGTACAATGTCCAATCCTTACACATACGACATACCCTAGCACATATTGCCTGGTGTACTACAAAAGCACAAAATTGGTATTCTTAAAGGCTTTCCTTTTGCCTCTTCTATGTATGGCACTTACGTCATTCATCATGACTACAGTAACGAGGAAGGCTGAAATTAGCACTCTCCAGAGCATCCATACCCTAGCAGGATGTCAGCAGATGCGATTGTTGAATGACAAAAAGCGAAGCACTGAGAAATATTTGAGAATACTATAATAGCCCAGCACCAGGTAGATTTTTAAACTAAAATATAGACCCCAAAGTCATAGCCAAGGGAATTCACTATCCCTTGAATGCGGAATTGATCTAAATGCAATTACTTTACTCTTCTAGCTCCATTCGACTTTGAACTAAACATCAATTAGTGCACAAACATAATACTGCAAGATCTGTTAACTCCAATACTGACTTCTCCATAAAAGATCTAAAGCAAATTTATTGGCCTTCATTTAATAGCTTTCAGCAATCACAAATATCACACATGAAAGCTCAAATTCGTTTTCTGATGGTCACTTAAACCTTTAATTCTCATGATAAAACTCTCTCAGTCTTAGTTTTAAAACCCCTAAATTAGCAAACAAGACACCACATAATATATGCCATAAGCATAGGTCTCCTCTGAAAAGCTGGGACCTTCAAGTGCTTCAGCTGCGATACACGCCATTGAGCCATGGCCAATATAAGCTAATTTGAATAATCAATATGACAACCTTATTTTTCTAATGCAAACAGGATTGATACAGTAAGGTGTCTCACTGCCACATCACAGTCATGGCCTCTTTTAACCCCTAATTAGATTTAGGCGATTATCCCTGCTCTTCCTTACAAGTGTACAGCCCGGATAAGAGATGACAAAAGCTATCTGCCACTTACTCAGCCTTTGCAGACTGCAGGTTATCCAGGGAGATACAGGGTAAGATCAGCAAACAATTGTTATTCATATCATCTACAGTTTTAAGATAGTCACAGTCTTCCATACATGCTAAGTGAAAATAGCCCAGAGCATTAGGTAAATGCAAAACGCTTAAGAACATCAGGGTTACACAGATGGAAATTCAAGGTGATGTTAGGGAATTAATTCAAATTGGTTATCACAAAGGAAACTATCTAGCAATGATTTTCTTTCTCCGACAGGAAATACCGAGTTTTCAATAGAACTCTGTTCATTGTTTGTGTATTTTACATGGATATTTCTAAAAGTCAAACTTAGAAACAGCAATCCCAATAGAATTACATAGCTAAACAAAGTACTAAAAGACAGAGAAGATCTATTACAGAAATGTAATCACATTTCATTTACAAGAGCTCTTATCTCAAGCACTTAAACATAAAATTTAAACAGTTTTCCATTTTATTGTACTCAGTATTTGAGCTAATAAGATATAAAAGTATAATCATGTTAGCAACATTTCTATTGCATTATATAAACACAGTCCTAGATTAAAGGCAGACCAGGAAAAAGAAAGCATGATGTTGCATACAGAACTGAGCACATTTTGCCTGGCAGAAATAAATATCACTGGTATCATGTGTGAAAATTGCCATGCTAAAATGTTCTATGTTCTATGTTACTATGTTCACAAAATGTCTATTCCCATACTGACTGAAAAAAGTACTTCTGTTCATATTTGAACATGTATAACACGCTTTTGTAACAAAAGAGAAGTCTTCCCCTCCAGTAGGCTTTTCTTAGCAGGCTATACAATGACAGATCTGGAAGGATCATGTACCCAAGTCAGGTGCAACCCACTCATGGTTGGAGTAAAATCTTGTTTTGTTTTAAATATTGTATATACTGTGATTAAACAACCTTATCCACAATACATTACCAAGATAAAGTAGACTACAATGCAGTCTCAGCATTGCTTCTTTGGGTTTATTTCACATTGAAGACTCACTACTTCTCAGTTTTCTGCTGCTTCCAAAGTCCATGTGCTGCTGCTGTGAGTGCGTTCTTCTCGGTCACCTAGCAAGAATCTGCCTTGACGTCAACACAGCTGAATGGTGACCTCTTTTATGCCGCAAACATGTAGCGATATTCATCCTAGATTTTCATCTGTGCACTAGGGTTTTTGTCTTCTTACTATTAGTTATATCCATGCCTTTCAACAGTTTGGGATTTTACTAACGTTTCAAACTAAGACAGGGGAGATTTAGGTTGGATATTAGGAGGAAGGTTTTCACTCAGAGGGTGGTGAGGCACTGGAACAGGTTGCCCAGAGAGGTTGTGGCTGCCCCATCCCTGGAGGCACTCAAGGCCAGGCTGGATGTGGCGCTGGGCAGCCTGCTCTAGTAGTTGGCAACCCTGCCCAGAGCAGGGGGGTTGAAACCAGATGATCTTTAAGGTCCTTTTCAACCCATGCCGTTCTATGATTCTATGATATGGTCACCAAATGACTGCACGTCCTAACAGTCCGAGCAGCAATGCAACAGGGGTACACACTTCGTCAACACTTCTGATGCATGACCCTACTGATGGTCCCCGACATTTCACTTCTTAAAAAAATAATAATAAAAAAGTTTCACAATTTCTTTATGGGATGTTGTGCAACGGGCTATACATTTGAGTAGCATTTGGAAAAATACAAAGTCATATCTGACTGCTACTGCCAGTTTAAAAACAAAGCTCACAGAGCTCTAATAACGAACCAAATGTATATGTGAAGGGGGAGGGAAAGAGCAATAATGAAAGACAATGATTAGTTTTCTAGGCAGGTTACTTTAACTTGTGAGAAAAACTGCTTAAGGAGAATCATATTTTAATTTCATTCCTTAAAATTCTCGTTAACTTGTAGAAAAATTAAACATTGTGTTCTCCGTAAATATTATCTATGGGTTGGATAAAAACAGTTGGTAATAATGGTTTGATACAGAGAAAACAGCATGAAAAATTGTTCCCACTTTAAGTTTCTCATTGGATTGCTTTGTTTTCTCAAAAAAAATCCTTTAATTATGTGGATTTTTTTTGTGTTTGCTAATACAACTACCAGTTACACAAACACTGAGTTTTTCTGTACTGGTATTTGCAACTTTACTTTAGGAGGAGAGAGCAAGCAAAGACCATCCACTGTAACAGGACTGTTCACTGCAAAAATTCCTTCAGTCTCACAAACAACCCAAAGAGCATAACGACCCCGCAGACAGGACAGTTGGTGCCTGTTGCTCACTGAAGTCAACTGGACAACTACAAGTATATACAGTTTCAAGCATCTAACATCTAGATCTAAACATCTAACATCAATTCCCTGATTTATTATAGCCTAAATGCGAGGAAGAGAGAGGGAGGAAGAGAGAGGGAGGAAGAGAGAGGGAGGAAGAGAGAGGGAGGAAGAGAGAGGGAGGAAGAGAGAGGGAGGAAGAGAGAGGAAGAAAAAACTAGCATGTTTATTAAAACAGAAAAAGAATTAAGTTACTTATGGTAGATAAGTAGGATGGAGTGCACAATTTCCTGTTCCCTGTATTCTTTTCTGCTTCCCTTCCTCTCTGTACCATGCCCAGCAGTGACAAGAAATGAAAGCTAAGCTGTGCATTGCAAGGAGAAGCTGCCAAACAGCAAGAGCTTAAATGCAGCAATGAAAACTACAATATGCCAGCCCAGACTTGCACAAAATGGAAAAGGAAAAACAATACAGCAAAGTTGATGGGAAGAGAAAGACATTTTAAAGTTCTTAACATGCTGCAATGCAGAACTTTCAGCATAACGCTTCTGTGATTTTTTTCCCCATTTTTAAATTGTGCTTTAATCTGTACTTTATTGAAAATAACTGAGCAAAACCTTCAATGTTTCCAATTAATCTTGATACAGCTATTTTTCAACAGGAGAGATCTATTTTATAACCTTTAAAGTTAATGGAAATAGCTTTCTACAAGCTCTGGGGCCTAAAGCTTATTTTGTTTTTTTAAACAAATTAATTGGTGGATTTTAATCTTTTGTCCTCATCTATACAAAACACATCTTGACCTTTTAAGTAAGATTTAATGTCTTCCACTATATATAAACCCCTACCTTCTATTCCATCTTCATGCTCATAGAACATCCTGACTTACAGAGGACGTGCCATAAACTAATTATAATTAGAAACTAGTACTACAGTGTTATCTAAAAATTCAAACAGAGAAAGTTACAGGACAAAGCCAAGATTCTTGTTCTGAAGAATAATATCCAGGTTCTTTTTTTTTTTTTTAAATGGGCAATTGCTCAGATTCTTCCTGAGCCACCCACTGTCAGCAGATGATCCATGCTATAAATATTGTTAGCAGTCAACTACTCGACTGCTACTACCACTGCTATGACACAAAGGCCCTTTCCCTCCTACAACAGTTCGGTTCTCACTTTTCCCTCCCTGAATGCCCCAGAACATCCGCAGACATGCAAAATGCTGTTGTTTACTCTAGCCCCCAGCCCCTCAGGGCAGCTGTACCCCGTATTTGCAAAGCCTCCCAAGACACCATTCACCCTCACATTCTTCTTTGTGGGCTCAAAGTAAAGTATGCTCTTCACGTGGCTACCAAAAGAGGAGAAATTTTTGTACATGTGAAAAGAAGAAAATACAAAGGAAAATGGGAAAGGGGAAAGAAAGACATAAGAAGCCCTGTCACTCCTGCCCTCCTCAGAGGTTGAGCATCCCAGTACTGGAAGCATTCGCCAATCCCACTCTGCTAATCACTGTCCTATAAATACATTGTGTGTATTTCTTTAATATTTTTCAAAGCACAGAACAATACCCACCTGACAAGAATCAATAGGAAGAAAACCTTTTCTCTCTTTGACACAGCGTGATCCCATTAAGTAGCCTTAAGAGATTCTGATCGGAGCAGCAAAGTCAGACCTTCCTGATCAATTCCTTAATCCATTTTGAGAAAATAGACTGATCTTGCTTTTTCGATTTCAGTCCAGGAAAAAATCATTCCCACCATAATTCACCATTAAATAGGCCTTGTCTTACGAGAACTTCAGCAGCTGGAAGCAGATGAAGAGCAAGTCAGAATCCATGAGAATCACCAGGACATCTAACACACTTCCTCTGGGTCTTTCCATTTCTAACCTGAAAGTCACTCAAAGCATTTCCCAGTCTTGTCCTTCATGGATCTTTAAAGATGCTGCTTTCAACATTATAAATAATGCATAAATTGGGACCTGAAATTGAAATGATTCCAAGATCTTTTTCCTCCAGAAAACTTCAGTTCACTAGGTTACTGCTAGCGCTGCCATAATCTATGAAAAAAGGGAATAAAACCAACATGATGCTGAAGTATTGTCACAATAAAATGTGGTGCAGGCTGGAGATAATACACTCTAAGCACTGGTGGATTCTGCTGCAGAACTGAAGATGTTTTTTTCCAAGACTGGATCAGAATAGCGATGAGACATTAAGAGCTTGTGCATCTGCTATATTATGAACTCTCTGACCGCAATCAGACTCGGAGAAATTCATCACGAATGGAAGATTTGTGTTGGGCAGTCTCCTCCACTGGAAGGCCTGAGAACCTTCACTTCAACAGAAAATTATTCTAATGTAATGGTGTTAAAGTAGAAAAACATGCTCTACTTGCATCCCTGGTGGTGCCCAACTCAACTCATCCAAGGAAAATAACCCCAGCAGCCCTAGCCTGTCCTGGATCCTGACAGAAGGTCACCCACCAGCTGGAATGTATGCACGCCAAAGTTAGCTCGTGACACTTTATGCTTCCACTCTTGACTGCTAGGGATCACAAGTGCCTGATGTTTTAGACCTTCTCCCTCCTCAAACAGCTGCTTCTTCGGGCCCCTCCTACAGCAGCAGACGAATAATGGCAATGAAAGAAACCGAAGTATCCGAATGGTTGAGCACTCCAGTTTTGTTTGCAGGTTAGGAGAAACAATAATGCAAAGGATTAGCATTAAAGATAACTAAATAATAAATAAATAAAATGTGAACTTGCCAAAATGTGTGCCTGTGACCTCAAGGTCCCTTTAGCACCACAAACTGAATGTTTAAGAGGCCACAAGCTCTGCCTTGAATTGAAAAGCGCTCTGTAGAACTACAGCGTTCATTTATCTACAGATTCATCTGTATTTCTAGTTGTTCTTCTACTTTATTTAGTAACTATGGCTAAGACTCCCACAGTAACAAAAAGACCAAACAGATCTCCAAATGCAGCTCTTGCCTACACATCCAGCGTGGGGACACAAGCAGAGAAAAGACAGGGAACAGAAGGGACGATGACTACTGCATGAGAGCATTTTGCCCAGCGCAGAACCACAAGCTGCCAAGGATGAAACAAGAGCCTGCAAAGTAAATTTTTACTCCTTCCAGCTTTTTAAACATATGTAACAGGCTTGTGCAAACATATGTGACAAAATCTACAGCAGGTTTGTCTTCTGCCTTTTTATAAAACAGTCCGTAACCCTGCAAATACTCGTTTCAATAAATTCTTTAAAGAATTTCACTGCCAAAAACTGTTACTACATTAATGTTCCCCAATTATTTTTCCTCATTCAATAATTCAGATTGCTTCACTTAAGTTTTCCATATACTTTAACAACTCCAAATAACAACAGAAAGATGCAATATTAGACTAGTATTAGAAATACTTTCTTTAACCAAAATGTTCCTTCGTCCCTTCCTAATTAAAAGAAACAGATGTTTTATACTGTCCACAGCAGGTTAAGTTCAATTACAGAAAAAAACATTGTCAAACAACAACAACAACAACAACAACACACAAGGTGAAAGCAGTAAGAGTTTAATTACATTTTATTTTACAAGAAAATGTCTTTTGGATGGGTTTTCAGTGGCTTGTTGTTTGCTTGCTCAGAGGAAGCAGTGCTTGTTGTGTGTGTGTGTGTGGGGGGGGGGGGGGGGGTGTTGTTTGTTTGTTTTTTAACCTAAATGACTGCTAGGGACTCCTCTGCTTTAGTTCCATGGTAGCAAGACACTGGGTATCTGGTTAGGTGATTATTATATCTCTGCAGTTCAGTATCTGCAGGGTGTCTGAATGCCACTAACTACTTAAACCCAGTAAAGAGATTACAGCTCACACTAACTGGATTTTCACAGCTCCGTATCATTCAGTTTGGATTCCTCACACACAGATTAAGAGAGTCCATTAAAACAATAGTCAGCTGCTCTCAAAGTGCAGGGTGCCTTGGTAAAAAAAAGAGCCACATGCTTACATTCAGGGAGAATGTACGCGTGTGCATGTGTACATGCATGTAAATGAAATACTATTTCAGAAAGAATACTCTCTATTTAAGGAATATTTAAGGAATTATTCAATTTCAAAAACCAAGATAATGCAAATTATATAGTTATAAAAGGACAATCATGGTGGTTGGCAGTTTTAAGGACTGTATAGTTTTGAAAATTTTAAACAGCTTAAAGTAATATGTGTCTTTGAAGATACTGCCTTCAAATAGATTCCAAAACCTACTTCTGTATATACAGAGAACTAGCATGCCCTCATAGTACATGACCATAGCAAGGAAGCTAATTTAACACTCATCTTTAACTGATGTCTGAGCTATGTGGCTAGAACACAAATTCTGTATTTTGTACTTCCTACCACTACAAAGTTGATTTTCCTTTCTTCTTTAAAATTGTTAGGAAGTGCAAAAGTGATATAGATTCACTTATGAACAGTTCTTTTGGTCGTTAATGTAGGTATCTAGGCCACAAGAGAAGGGTGTGGGGTTTTCCACACTTACAAATATATTTCTAATATTTCTAATATACCCTGCAATTCAAAGCACGCATAACAAATTTCACCCAGTGAATGCTTACTTCTTCCAGCATCTCCTAAGTATTTGCAATAGACAACTAACGGTACCACACAGCTGCTTACAGTCTAGTCCAAGAGAATTTAAAGAATGAATAAAAATGAAACAGTTGCTCTGCAAGTAAAAATTATTTACTTTCTGGACCTAGTTGTTCATTAAAATCTTCTGTACAGTTGTGCTCCACAGCTTACACACGTGTGCTCTCTCCTGGAGTTCACACGGCATTTTAGAGACGTCTGTTAGTGAAAGAAAGAGAAATACCATATGCTGCTGTCTCAATATCACAGCCCATTAAATAAATGACTATCCTTTTTAGACTTAAAGGGGGATTTTTAGCAAACAAAAAGAAAAACAAATCCAACGCAGTTCTAACGATAATAGCAACAAATCCAGGTCAAAGGCAAGTGACCCCAGAGCTACTCTAGGCATATGGACATTTCTCCTTTGCTGGGGGAACTCTCACTCTGCTTCCCATTAGCCTTTGGCTGGCTTCCTGTAGAGGAAAGTGTCCTCATTTGGCCTTTCAGCTGGTTCCTTCTCATTTCCAACACCTGAGCAGCTTCTACCAGCAAACCCAATCAATTCATTTTTCTAGAGTCTCTAAAAAGTTTGTAGGTGCCACCAGCACCCTTGTCCTGGAGCACCTGGACGGGAAGTAAACTAAATTACTTAATTCCTTTTTCATTCACAAAATAATAATTCTGAAAGGGCAGGTTATGAAATCTATATGCATAAAACAGATCTCAAAGAACCACCACGATTACATGGTAAATAATTACACCTTCAGTATCTATACATTTGGATCCTGCCTATAAGTAACATGAAGCATTTGTAACCAGCCAGTGCTGTGCTTTAAGCATTTTACAGTCTGTATTAACTGCAAAACCACTCTAGTGTACGATCTTTATTTGTAAACCTATGAAGGAAGACTAAGTACACGCTCTCTGTAAATTTCTAGGTCAGAATCCTATTAAGAGAACTAGGGAGGCAGCACAAGGACCCTGTCCCTGAAAAATCTCCAGCACAAGAGGGGGAGCAGGCTTCCTGACACAACCCATCATCTACTTTAAAGTTTCTGGACAAAAACCGCTCTCCCGTTTTGTTCTGCTCTCAGGTATGCAAGTAGATCTCAGCCAACATAATCACCAGGCTTTCTTTGTGTCCATGAAGTTTAGCATCACTTTGGAATGTGTGAAGTTCTGAGAAATGACATTAGTAAACACATC
>VXAA01003213.1:629588-680760 GCA_013399115.1 Anseranas semipalmata
AAAAAAAAAACCTTCACGGAAGGCTGGGAAAAGCCATAATATGGCACTGCTGCCCAAACATCATCTTGTAAGCACATAAAAATGCCCCTTCTGCCTATAGTGAGCAAGATGGCCACCATTAACTACTGAAGGAATAAACTTTCAAAATGCAAAGGCAGAATTGTAATGACGAGAGATAGACGGCAGACGGTGCTGTATTTAAAGAAGGGAATCATTTATGGATATTTTCAAAATGGTACATCACATCTCATACCACCTGAGCATTTTTTCTACAGTCTTCACTCAAATCCAAGGTCTCACTGCCTTAAAGACCAACTGACACAGTTTTCAATGAAGGAACTGTTTCGATGCATCGCTACGAGATCAACCACTACTACAGATTCTATCTATATGATTTCACTTCTGCATTTAGAAGAGATTAAAGAGCACCAGGACATCCATTTGGAAGACCTGGTGCCATTTTCTTTTCTCCTTGAGATTCCCACCACAGAAGTCCAAACCAAATATGAAAGTTTAAGCTTTTTTTTTTTTAAATAGTTAAGAATACTGATCTTTAGTCTACAAGGAGCTCTAAAAGAAGCACAAGTCACATCTACTTTTATTATTGAACTTTTAAAACGTCTTGACAAAAACCATGTCAACACAGCGAAGGCATATGATATTATCCTTTAGGACAGTATGTATATCTAAGACTAGAGGATGAAGTCATATAAAGACAGCAAAATGTGAATCATTACTTTTCAATGAGATGCCTCTGATTACAATTCCTTCTGGAAGTAAAGCATCAGAATGGCAATATTTTGGAGTTTCACCTCATGAGGTAGCATAATATATAAAAAAGTTCTTCTGTGTAGGAATGGAGAACATAGGGAGGGGTAAAGGTAAGAATTCCTGGCACTGAGAAAATATACTGAAGTTATTTCTAAATGAAAAATCTAATTCAGAGATATTAGAAGAACAGAGTATTCTTCTGATGCTACGGTCAGAAAAGCATAACTCAAAGCAGAATAGCAGAAACCAGCTGCTGCTGAAAGTGCAACACCAGCAAAACAAAACAACAACAAAAAAATACCAGGCACAGATCTTTTCATTTGCATTGACCAGAGAAATATGCTGAGTGATGCATTAAAAAAAAAAAAAGGGGTTTACATTTTGTTTTCTTGTTTAGTAAGTACATGTATTTCTAAGTAAATTATACTGCAAAAATACTTCAAAATTATTTCACAAAATCTTCATTTAAATTAAAACACTATTTTACAGCTCATTCCCCACTGCCATAATCCCTGAACTCCACTCACTTCTCCAAAGGAGCTACACTGTAACCTACATTAATCAACAAAAGATAAAGACTGCTATCATTTCAAAACTGAAAATAAAATGGAATTCAAAAATTGAATTCAAACAATTGAATGAAGCACAGGGCATATATTTAAAAAAAATAAAATGAACAAAAACACCTAAATTATTACAAAATATGAGTGCAACTGAGTTCAGAACCCACCTACTGAGCTATGGTGGCTGACAAACTGCTACTTCATGTATCTGGCTGAATTTCAGACATCGAGACAGTCCAGATGACCCTGAAGTCCATCATGCTCAGCTTCATCTAATAAAAGCAACACCATTCTTAGGGACAAAGAAAGGTGTCATGAAAACAAGCCCAGCAGCACGCAGCTTTATAAGATTCACATATCTGAAGTTCAGATACGCAGCCATGCAGAATTTGAGAGGCCAGGGCATTGTTCTAGTGATTCTCCTATGAAGACAGGCTGAGAGCTGGGGATGCTCATCCTGCAGAAGAGAAGGCTCCAGGGAGACCTCACTGCGGCCTTTCAGTACTTAAAGGGCTCTTATAAAGGGGATGGAGAGGGACTCTTTACTCGGGTAGATAATGATAGGACAAGGGGCAATGGTTTTAAACTGGAAGAGGATCGATTTAGATTAGATGTTAGGAGGAAATTCTTCACTGTGAGGGCAGTGAGGCCCTGGACCAGGTTGCCCAGAGAGGTTGTGGATGCCCCATCCCTGGAGGTGTTCAAGGCCAGGTTGGATGGGGCCCTGGGCAACCTGACCTAGTGGGTGGCATCCCTGCCTATGGCAGGGGGTTGGAACCAGATGATCTTTAAGGTCCCTTCCAACCCAAGGCATTCTATGGTTCTGATTGTTCTTACTGGGATAGTCTGTTCTGTGGGAAGGCAATATTAATGTAGAATTTAAGAATAATGAGACTGAACCACCCCTTGCCTCATGTACTACTTGCTGATGCTTACCTAAGAAAGGGTGAAGCATACAGTGAGACGCTTCCTGATGCCAAAGTAACATGACATTGTTAATCACCTCAGCTTCAGAGGTTATAAACAGTAGAAGTTATTCTTATTAATTACAATAATTAACCACTCTAATTAATAACCTAACAAAGGCATACATTTCAGGAAAAGGCAAGCAACCACATAATCACAGTTACTCTGCTCCTCTTCTGTGCATTGCTCCCTTTTTAACTCTGTTTCTTGAATTCAGACGCGACATTGTCTCAAAGCCAGGAACACAATAGTAACATACTGGTCAGACTGTCAGAAAAGCTGTCTTTTCCTTACATTCAGCATTACTCCACAACTCTGTTGCCTACAACTTATTTTCAGACCACTGTCGTGCCAGCTGTGGTACAACACACCACGGAGAACGCGGAGCGCTGGCAGCCTGCGTGGCCGCTTGCTGCGCAAGGAAGGGCAGGAGCATCCTGCGTGGAGAAACTGAGGCACGTGAATGCGCGTGGGGGTTAAAGGAAGCTGTGCTCGTTTCCTTCTTCTCTTATGCTGGGTAAAAGGAGACTGCGCTTCCCTCCAGGAAGAGCTACAACCAACGAGCTGGAGAAGGAGCCGCCTCCTTCGTCTGCGCCTGCACACACGGACACGTGCTTCGCACAGCGGCCATGGCTGTCGGAACCCCCGGCAGTGCCAGGGCAGGGCCAGGATGTCCCTTTCTGCTCTGTTTCTAGGGGGCAGGTGACCAAGACAGCAGAAGAGAAGCCAGGTCTAGCGGCAGGACCGGGGGCACTGGCCAGGGAGAGCCCAGGTATACGATTGCTCATTTGCGCTCGTGGCTCATGAAAGAACAAAAGGTCAGAAGCCAACGCTAAGAACCGACCAGCAGCTACATAACAAAACCAAAATAAGCCCTCCGTGTTTCACGTGCAGGCAGCGAGGGTCCTCGCAGCTCATACCACAGCAGTACAGGAGAGCAAAACTCACCACAGCCGGGGCTGTGACTTCTCTCAGATCAAACTAGGAAAGGAAAAAGGACGTCTTTGACCTGGGACAGAGGTTTGTCTGAGCCTGGAGTAAATAAAGGCCAGGGAAAGAAATACTCTGTTTCAACGGTGGAAACGTTGACTGAGAGACTGAAGGCAGTCAGTCCCCATCCAAACGGCCTCCATAGCAAAACGCTGCGGAGCAGCCTGCCCGAGCGCCCCATGCTACACGAGGTGCGGCCAACGCAGCCCTGCTCCCGTAAAAACGGTGCTGAGGAACAGAAGGCAGAAACTGCTCTGCAAAACTGAACGTCAGGGAACGCGTGAGCTCCATCGGTGTGCGCTCCCCCAGCTAGCTTAAGCAAAGCCCTGCACCCAGAATAATACCACATTACGCACAAGCATTGCTGGAGAAAGAAACAAAGAGAAAAAGAGCTTTCTAGAGGGGTAAAAGCGGAATAAATAAATAAAGGAGGGGGAGATATTTTATTTTGTTCCTGGATAAGTAATTCTCTTGCCATGGACAATACAGATCCTTGAAAGCCCACTCTGTAGGAAGTCAAAGCAACCAGCTGGCATTCAGAGGTACCCCCGATCGGATAAAACTAGTCACAACATTTTAGAAGCTTCTTAGCTGCTATTCTTCAAGAAGCTACAAAAATGAGTTCCTGTAACTCACAAGTATGATCCGGCATCTTAAAACTTTATTATAACAACTTCTCAGCAGAGAGACTGTAGCTGGTAATTTAGCCCAGACACCAAAAACAAAACACTCAGATTAAGGAAAGATTTTTCCTCTCTTACGAAAGAACAAAGACAACTCTGCTGTACATACTTAAACTATTTTCCAACACGGCACTGAAATAATTTAGTTTCAGCTTTCAAAATGCATTCTCTAATTTCAAACAGATTTTAAAGAAGTTCTACAATTTTTCTACAAATTATTCTGTTTAATATGGACGTGTGGCCTCAGTCTACTGCTCTTGAACAGAGCGTTTTACTCCTATGCTATTCATTCCACTGTAGATAAAGGCCTGTCATAATTCTTGTTAGGAGCACCTACTGTTGGGTGCTTATAGCTCAACAAGGAAAATCTGATCAAGGTTGAAACATGGCATGCAAGGTTTCAGCTCAGAAATAATCCTTAATTATTATATTTTGAATCAAAACTTACAAAAAGTACGCTGTTTTTCCTTTGAACTCAAATTGCAAAACATACGTTCACAAAATGATCCGCATAAGCCTCTTTAAAAGAAGTTCTAAAGAGAATCCAAATAATTGTAAATAACTCTGAATTAGACGGAGCAGTGCAAATTAAACAAACATTGTGGCACCCTGAACATCAATTTATATTTGCACATTTCTGCTACTTGATAAATGCATCTTGTCATGTAAGATTTTAAAGAAAAGGTCTCAGAGTGACAAAATCAGTCTCTGTGACAAAATCCCATTTGTAAGTGAATAGAGATGATCGAACACAAATACCTTAGGCCAACAACTACACAGATTATGTTTTAGAAGCAGCATGTGCATAATTGGATCAGATAAACACTAACACTTTACAGATTTTGAGAGCCACCTCTTGTTGCAATAGACGGTCTGGAAGGTGATAAGCTAGTCGCCCTTCATATTGCCTGCCCCATTAACATAAACGTCGCACCCAGAGGAATTGCTCCCGACCTGAATTAAGCTTGATAATTGCTGAATGTGTGTTAGACCTGAAGAAGGTTTCATGTCCTTAAAAGCACGACCATTTTTCCCCACTTATGTGCTCTAGAAGAAAAATGTTATTTTTCCCAGCCAACGCTGCCTCTCTGTTACCCTTAAACTGCCATGGCTGCAGCAGCACACCTCTTAGCTTAAGGAAATTTATGAAAAATTCGAGCAGAACAGCCTGGTATCACCGATACTGCTCGGGTTGTAGTGCCATGTTAGAAAGCATTCAGAAACAACACTAGCAATGGTAGACCCACTTCTCACCTCTCCTCCTTCCCTCCTGGCATAATCCTTTCCAGGACTATGGTGGGAAATCCTTCCTCTGAAAGCAACAGAACAGCAGCGGTATAGAACTGGAGGAGAATTGATTTGGGTTTAGCCCTCTTTATATATAAGAAAGCATTTTTTTGCACACAAATTTATTCACCACAAAAGTAAACAGCAGTTGCAGATTCCTCCTGCGTTAGAAGCATTTTCCAAAAACTAAACTCTGTAAGAATATGTATTCAATTCTTACACTTGCCAAAACCAGAAAATGATCATCGGTCTCCAAATGTTTTCCCTCACTTCAGAATTAACAGAAATAAAAGGATGCAGTAATGCATAAGCTGCATGTTCCCACCTTTCTGTTAGCAAGGCTGGAAAGACAGGTTTACAACAAAAGTGCTTCAAACCAAAAATATATCACTGGAAGGATGAAATGTTCCTTAATAAACAACAGTGTTCTACTCTAAAGTTGTATATTACTGGTTAAACATAGTGCCTTATCTTTCCATTTTTATCAAAAAAGTCATGTTTTGTAACGTAAAGATTACCTAATCACTCCTAACTTTCTCAGCAAATAGTCTGAAATGCAAGAATTTATGCTGATATGCATGGATCTATTAAAAAACTCAGTGTATTAGTCCCTACTATTAAAGCAACATTTGCTTTACAAATGCTAACCTATCCCATCGTTACAGAAACATAATAAACAGTTATTAAAACCAAGCAGAAGAAAAATGAAAAAAAGATGTTCATGTGAACTGTCAAAGCAAAATTTCCCAGAGTAAACTACAATTTTAAGACGTATTCTCTTGCTTTTAAAGAAGCAGAGTGTTTCACTGTTCTGCAGCGTAACGAACAGCCAAAGCATGCTGAAGGTATCTTTCCTTCCAATCAAACATTTACCCTTCGCCACTGGTGAAAGGCAACAAGATCTCTTTACAACGTCTCGTCTTTTTCAATAAATTTTGCATGAAAACATGTTACCCAAGCACAAAGTTGCCTGCTGTCACATTGGAAGTATGATAAATGTTTAATGAAAACAACACCACACAGCTTGGTGTCAGACAACAGCTATCACACAGTCCTGCTTTGATCCGAACAGACACTTAAAAGGAGTTCTGAGCGTGCTTTGCACCACAGAACTCTATAACCTATATGCAAATAGGAGAAAATTACCATAAATGACTTCCTACTGCATCGCGTGGAAAGAGGTAAGAAAAAATATGACAAGCTCCAAGAGTGTCTGACTGCTGTCAAACGCTGAGAAGTCCAGCGTTCCCAATTTACTCCTAATGTCTTCTGCCAAGCCCTGAAAAGCCCCTCACCAGGCATTTAGCACCCCAGCACAGTCAGCAGAACCTCCCGGACCGCTGCCAGGACGGAGCGCAGAAAATAAACCTCTGCAAGCGCCTTGGTTAAACGCCACTGAAAAAGGTCCCCTGGACGGAGGGACCTCAGCAAACGCTGGAGGATCCAAAACACTGAATTAAAAGGAGAAATGAATAATGTATTTAAGAAACGAATTCTTGAGCAATATAATACCTCTCCAAGTATTTAAGTAGTCATGAGCCCATTAATGCACAAATGTATCAATAGTCTAATAAGCACCAGAAATTAAAAGGGTGGTTGGGTTTGATTAATGGCACAACACTTCTTTTTCATAACAACTGAAAAGCTGCTCTTAATTTATTCCATTAAAAGTTGTCAAAAACACTTTAAAAAGTAATCCAAAATTCTCCGACTAAGAAAGCTAGGGTGAAAGCAATAAATCTAGTAAAAGTTGTTTAAAGCTAACAAGTTTTCAGTACTTTTTTTCCCCCCCCAATTCAACAATGAACAATGATCCCTATGAAAACCATGTCTCGATGCCACAATGTATGCTTTTAACTTAACGAAGACATTAAACACCAAAATTCAACAGCACGTGCATACAGGTCAACGAAAACATGTATGCAAGTTGCTTTAAAGCAAGTGAATTAAAAAAAAAAAAGCACAAAAGATGAGTGTAATGATTTGATTAGCAGCAAATCTGGTGGAAGGGCATTGTAGTGGTGCAATTACATGTTTAAGTAAACCGGTACTATAAAACAGCTTTGAAGACATACGAATGCTACTGGTATGCAAAAGTTTCTGGCAAGAACACGGGATTTGGGAACAAAGAAATCTGTTAGTGCCCGATCTTTGACAGCAGCCTGCAGGACAGGACCTGCAGGCATCACGTCACCTGGCAGCACACTCAAACCACTGCAATACTAGACTAAGAATGGTCCATTAGTTTTAGAAATACTAGAAATATATGCATTTCCCACCTTTAATACCACCTTAGTAAGGATACATGTTAAGAACAGTTAGGTATGGAGGTACATTTAAAGTATCAAAGAAAAAAAACCTCATTGCGTATAGAAGACAGCTTCAGCACCTAGTACACTGGTTAAATAAGCCACCCTGCAACATTTAGAAAAATGTTGCAGTCTATAGTGCATTTTTAAAAGGTCACTAATGTCCACGACTCAGGATATAGTCTAGCTAATACATCAGTAATTGAAAGACCATGCAATAAAGAGCAAAGCTTTCTTAATTCCATTGTATTAAGCTTTGAAGCCAAAGAAGCGTGGGAGGGAAAGACCATAGGCTGAGCCCACTGAAGTTACGTGGAAATCACAGAAGAGGGGGTTGGAGGGGTAGGGGGGAGAGGAAGGGTTCCTCTATTTCTTTACAAGCAAGCAATTGCTGTTTTGCCAGTAGATGTTATTTCCTAAAACAAGCAACAGGTGGAGGAAAAAGAAGGAAACAAAACTTGTGTGTCAGGTGTAGGAAGCCTAGAAGCCGGGGATGTACCTCGTGGGCGTGTAAGAAAACCCACATTCTGGGACGGACTGGTAACCTGCTTTAGTCTTATCCAAGGGAACGCCAGACTGATGTACCAGATGTACACACACACCACATCTGCATGTCAGATAAAGCATATTTAGATTGTTTCGTTTTAGGAGGGCAATGGTACACAAGCTCACGTCTAAGCCTGGAGCCATCACCAGAAAGATGGAGAGAGCACTGAGGTTTGAACCTCTTCCAACTACAGTCTTCACGCAGAGCTCCAGCAACACTCATGGTGTTGTCCTGTTCCTTTGACACAGAGACAAGGGTCTCCCACTCTTTACTCAGTGACCTCTTCTGATCAATGCTACTTTTTTTCCCTTTTTTTTTTTTTCCCCCAAAAATGAAAAGCAACCAACAGTAGAAAACAAGAAAATGGGGCAGCCAAATGTAGGAGCTGATAAACTACTGGGGAACAAAGAACACTGAGCTTTTGCTATTTGCAAAAAAGCAAAATTTAATAAAAAGAAAATCACTAGACTAGAACTTATTGGTAAGAACTAGACACCAGATGTCCAGTATGCATTATAAAATTTTGCAGAGTTAACAGAAAATGACAATGCATCACAAAACGTATATTGGCCCTTATTTTATCAATTCCATTTTATTTATAAAACATCATAACATGTCAGTAGGTGGAGTGTGTTCTACAAAATTATAAAGCTGTGGTAACACCTCAGCACAGCACTTGTCACTAAAAGTTTCATGAGAACAGGAAAGCCAACTATGTGCGTGCTAATTACAGAGCACGAGCACAGGCAGAGTTCTGGCCAGAGAAATAACGTGCACAATATCACTAGTGCAGTCATGGGTCATAACTAGCGAACCATATTGTTATTACAAACAGAGAAATATGATTTGAAACTTGGCCTATGAAACTGCATGAGTAGAAAAGGCTGCAAGGCCAAGCAAGTGCTTTTACTTTGGAAATGCTGGCAACAGTTACTCAGAAAAAGCCATACCATTCATACCATTTAGTGATTTTTTTTTTTTAATATATATATATATTCTTCCAGGCAATAAAGCTCTTTCTCCCATGCATTGCAACAGAAATATATTTAAAAAAAAAAAAAGAGGGTAAAACAATTCAAACAACTATTATAAGATTAGGAGACAAAAGCAAACTGATTAGTTCAGATTACTTGTAAAACGGAAGGAAAATAAATAGCATTGCAGTAGTCGGATAACTGCATAAGAACATTTCTTGCTACCTGCTTGCCTTCAGCTTTATTTTTACATAGTTTACACTGGAAATGAATAATCCTGATAATCTGAAAGATGGATCATCTTTCTGTCTATGAATATTTAGGGTACACTGCTGGAATTATTTTTAAATTTGCACTGCTTTACTTTTTAAGGTAGTACAAAACTATTCAAAGCTTGATAGACCTGTCTCAACTCCACTTGTTGTTTTATTTTTTTATTTTAACCAAGTACTGTCAGATGCTGTAAATGAGCTTCCCAACCTAAATTCAAAGCAGCTGTTACCACAATCTCTCTCCACAATGGCTAAACAAGTAGTATATCCCTTAAAACATTTCAGACTGTAAGAACAAAAGAGTTCAGCTGTTTTGCTATGACTGTAATACAGCCTGTCTCTACGAAATAGCTGACACTCATCCAACAGTCAAAAAGTTCAGTGCTCAACCTTAAGGAATCTTTGCTGAAACAGAGAATGCCAAAAAGATGACAACTGGATTACCATGGCAGAGTTCTTTTACTCTGGAAATCTCTCAAGATTTTTTCTGTGAAGACAAGATCTACTTCGAAAGAACCTAAAGTTGTGCTGATTTAAAAATAAAAACCACAAACCCTTCCCTCCTCATATCTACAAACATTCACAATTAAAGTGCAGAAAATAAAATTATCATTAGAGTTTACGTGAGCAAGAAACAAACAAGAATATTATCTCCTTAATTAGTGCAAAAACTGCATTTTGATCCTCCACTTCAGAGGAATAGTCAAGTCCCAGATATGTGACTACTTATACTGGATAACCCATAGTGTTGACAAACCTAAGAACAAAGGGGAAAAAAAAAATAAGATCAATGTTGAGATTTCACCTCATATATAAGGTAAGAAAGCATACAACTATTACGGCAGAGACACGTGCAAAAATCCTAGTGCCCACAGGACAAGAAAGTACAGTGACCATCTTCTGAAGGCTCCGATTTCTTCAGTTTTGTAAAGTATCTTCAGAAACATTCAGAAGTAAAAGATGAATTTTATTTTTGTGAAAGAGTACATAAACAAGCAAAAAGTACTTAAACCAAATATTTGTTGGCTGTATGCTACTGTTTTGATTTAATAATTGCCTAAATTCCTTTGTTGAGTTGATCTAGTATTTCATTTTTAACTACTGGATTATTTTCTTTGAAGAATAAGCCCAAGAACTAATGTAAGAACTAAAATAATGTACCTACTACAAGTAGAAACCTAAGTAGTGGAGACTGTCTAATTTAAGCTTCATTGCCTCCGATTATTCTCTTTTGATTTCTTTGGTCTCATTCTGAAGACTGGGAGAAGGAAGAAAAAGCTTAGAAGGGAAAAGATGCGTGCATTTACATCCTCAAAATATTCTGTACAGCAGAAAAATATTCTAAATCTAACTAAACTTTCCTAGGCTCTTTAGGTTTATTTCCTACTCCTTAGTTGATAAGTAGAACTTGTAGGAGAACATGCATGCTATCTGAATATACAGGAATACAGTTATTCTGATGAGCTCTGATCAAGTTCCAATTCCTTCGGATCCTTCTGTCTTGCCTAAGATTTAATTCCTTCTTGACAGTAAGAAAGAGTATCTGTGTCTCCCAAGTATCTCCCCCAAGCACCTTGATCTGAGGTGTTAAAATGACTTCTCTCACATACCAAACCATACAATGGGAATCTTCATAATACAATCCTCCTCTTCCTTTCCTTCACTTTCACTAAGCAGTAACTAAGAGTCAAATACCCCGTGATAATCGTTGGCTCTTCAAAGACTGAATCTATACTCCAATTCTCCCAGTATAGCTGTCTCAACCACTACAGGAACAGATGTACCATTGAGCAACCCATCTATGCCACGAAAATATAAGTGACGCTGATCCTGAAATGCCTTCCTTTATGCAAAGCTGAAGCTATAAAGACAACTGGCCCTGTAGACTTTACATTCCGTCTTCTCGTGATTTGGCTTTAGGATGATCTTCATTATAGCTATTTCCAATACATACGTTCCGAACATATATTAAATAGGAAACTAGATCTGGCCTTTGATATGCCTTTACATGGAGTACCTGTAAGAATCTATTCCACATACGGAGGCCAGAGGCCTATTTTGTCCCCTAAGAAGGATCCCCAGCTGTTGGAGTTTCTAGAAAGGCCCTATGGAATAGTCTTACTTTTAGTGCTGGTCTAGAAGTAAATTCATTCACTTGGAGAGTGTGACCTACAACAGAGTCCTCTCAGGATTTCACACCCAAACATATACTTGACAACCTGACAGTCATGTTCTGTGTTGCTTTAGACTTTTTTCCACACACTTTGGAGAAAAAAAATTGAACGGTAAATTGAAAAAACAGCACCATTAATGTGTTAGTTACAGCAGAATAAAATTGTTTTTTTCCTGCCCAAACTGGATCCAACTTAAAACAAAAAGAAACACACAGCTTGGAAGCAAATGCAGATGCTGGAGGAGGCATCACCTATCACCAGCTTTCTGGCTCTCAGCTGAAGACAGTTGACGGAGCAGATCACTCTAGTGCTTGCTTGTCTGCTCCAGCACTAAGTCAATCGGGTGAACAGTGAAGTTCCAGCCAAGGCAGCAAACTGTTGTGCTGAAGGGGACCAGCATCAGTCGCAGAATCTGCTAAGACACTCAGCTCTGGAGACAAGCTATAATAAGAGTTATAATTCTAGCCATACCCACAAGAGGACATCTGACACCACCACAAGACAAAAATCCTAAATTATAACATATGCCCTCAAAAACAAAATTCAGCAAAACCAACTTACTACCTTCAGCTGACCACAGCCAACTACAAAAGGCTTTAAAGCTAATGGAAAACAAAAAATTGTACCTTGGTGCTTTCCTCAGAAAGTAGCATCCAGACAGAACAAATGCACAATTAAATCTCATCGCTGCTGCAGAAAATGAAGAAAAAATGCCTGAAGCCCATAGATTTACAAAGGCAGAAGGTTCCCCAAGTTTGCACTGTGTCATCCTCCCTCCTATACATCCATAAAGTAGGGAAGACAGGTGAGCTTCCTTGGCTAAGGAGGTCTTTTGTTTCCCACACTTTTCACCCATGAAGAAAATAAATACATAAATAAATGATAAAGAGGAAGAAACCTGAGAGCTTGGGAGGCTCGAGGAAGTCTCCTACAAAAACACAACTATAAAATATCTTCCTTGGCCTCATTTTCTTGGAGCACACACAAGGCAAAGAGGAACGCAGTACCTCTCTCTGTTCCTACATACACTCATGCATTTAAGAAGGAAAACTGCGTTCCTAATTCACTCTTACTGGGGTCCACAGCAGAATATTCCATAGACAAATAACTGCAGTTAACTGCAAATAGCAGTTGAATCAAAGAGCTCTGTCTTCTCTGTGTATTCAAATATGTTGCTTTGCAAAACCTTTAACAAACAATAATGCGATGCTGATGCAGTCTAAATCTTCAGAATGACAAATAACTGTAAAGGAAAAAAGCTTCTCAGATCCATATTCTCTTTACGGATACACTTTGATCACTATTTGATTAAACTGGAAAACATGTGCCTCCCTCAGAAAAGTTTATGAAGCATAGATTATATCAACATCATCCTGGGTATATTTCATTTTGTAGTCTAATAATGCTCCACGTAAGAAATCCCTGCACAAAGCCTACCAGTTAGTACCTGGGCTCAGAGGAAAATGGACTGATGTCATAAAATGTTTCTATTATCAGTTTGTACTCTTTGTCCTAACTACCTTGGAAATGACCCAAACAAGGCATTTTGTTTTCAGATTTAGCATAAGCAATTTTGTAAGTTATCAAAATATAAAGGTAAATTGTTTGCTTCCAAAAAAAAAAAAAATCTGGGCACTTCTGAGTTCTTCCTACAGCTAGCTCATATTGATCCTTATTATAAAAGGACATAAAGTCAGGCAGTATGCTAATAAAGCACTGCAATATATTCCAACATGATTTAAGATGTGCTTCTACACAAAGTCCAGAAAATCTCTCACACACCAAATGTATTGTGCTGGGTATGGATTCTGTCCCTGTTCAGAGCACTAGAGTCTACTTCAGTAAAAAGCAATTTTTTACTTCTCCAGACTTCTCCTCAATCTTCCAGAAGTACCAAAACACATTCAAACTTCAGGTAAACAGGTAACAGGCATCTTGTTATGTAACAGACATCTTGTCTATGACTTATCAGACATACTGCAAACATCTCAGAGGCTCAAGGATATTTACATTGAATCCTACTGATTGCTGAAAACATCTGCAACAACAACAGATGAATCACAGAACGGTTTGGGCTGTCAGGGAGCTCAGAGCCCCCCCAGTGCCACCCCTGCCACGGGCACGACCCCTGCCACCAGCCCAGGCTGCCCCAAGCCCACCCAGCCTGGCCCTGGGCACTGCCAGGGCTGGGGCACCCGCAGCTCCTGGGGGCGGCTGCTCAGGGCCTCGCCGCCCTCATAGTAAATATCACATGTGGTTTAATAAAATGAGGAAAGCAGCACTTGAAAAGAGTGGAAGACACCATCCTTGAAGTTCCCAGCAGTCTACATACCACAAATAAGACAAAAAAAAAGTAAACAGCTAACCCTGAAAATTTACATAATCAATAACACAGCCAAGGACAAGCAGGAATGATATCTGAGGGACTACGTAACCAGTATCATCAAGCTGTAAAACCAAGCAGGTTATTGTGAGGTATCTCCGTGAACGTTAGCAAAGGATGCTATTCTAGAAGTTCCCATTTAGCATTTCAGTGGGAACGCACCAAAGGGAAATTCATGAAGGAGGTGCAGTACACCAGTGTCTTCCTTTTTGAAACCAATCACGTAAACAGAGAAAAGATAAACATCACACTAAAGGTTGCAGGAGCTCAAGATGTATAAAGTAGAGGTAATTACATAAACTGCCTTCACTGCAATCTGCGAAAACAGGATCAACAATCTAAGCCATTTCAAGCAAAAATTAGGTTGACAGTATGTTTTGAAAGGCAGTCCATCATTCAGCCAGAGCAAGTGCTTCTACTGAAACTATACTTTGAGCCACAAATGAAGCCCAACAGAAACTTCTGTCAACACAGAAGCTACACCACACACTGTGAAAAACACTTTTACATACAAAATTATCTTTGCACTTTTCAGTACTCTTTTTTTTTTTCCTTAAATTGTGGTTATAATGCATCAGAAAATGAGTTACATTAATCTATTAAAGAAAAGCTACTTAGCATAATTTCAAAGCAAGAAAAAAAAACTATAAGCTATCATTTAGTTAAAATGATCCATGTTCCAGAATTTTAAAATACTAAGAATCATGTGATTCAAAGATTTTTTAATAATTTCCTTTTTGTTTATATAAATAGCATGTATTGTACAAAGAAAATTGATTTATAAAAATATAAAACACTCGATCATTCCCTATTTTTATTGTAGCTGCATTATTTGTCATTTCACTTACCCATGCTTCGCGCCATATATCTCCTTCTCTTTTCCTTTGCCTTTCTCTTTTACTTTTTCTTTCTCTCTGCCTTTACGCCGCTCTCTTTCACGAGACCCACTATGAGTTCTCCTATGACTGGATCTTTCACTACTTCGACTATAAGAACGTTGACGAGGTCTTGATCGCGATCTACACAAAATCCATAATATTAAAATTTAGCAATCATACATTTTTCACTGTCACTGTATATTAGATTTGTTATTTAGTCCAACTATTTTGAACACATTTTCAAATCATTTAGTAATTTAATATTTTTAAACAAAAACCTGCCAATTTCTCAAAAGAAAAGTGAAGAAGAAAGCATTGTTTATATTTTGAAGGAAGGATGAAAAATAAATTAAACCACACTACATAGCATTCATGCATTGACCAACTTATCAAGTATTAACAAAGCAGTCTTCAGACCTATTGAAGAAAGAAAGGACAGAAAAAAAAAAAATCTTTCTTGAACGTTAAACTTTGAATTATTAAATTCTGATCAATTTAGCTTGGCAAATAATTAAAGACTTTACAGATGCTACTGAGTGCTTGTGTTTACATACTAAATACTTTACTGCTGATAACAATGTTCCAACAGAGCAAAACAAAGAAGTGACATTTACAAAACGCTAGCTTTAGCCTGCAGAGCTGATATTTGCACACTTTTTAATATCAAATTCAGGCTTGAAACACACTGCAGAAAACCTATAAATAGGCCAACCCTACAGGCCCAATAATGCAAGAAACTGCATACAGGTGCATATACAGTCCTCTGGTTCTCGGTTGCAAGTTCCTGTGTGGCTACAGGATACTCTGTTCTCAATCACCTTATCTACTACTCTGTAATAAATCTATGTTGTTACTGATATACTTGAATGAAAAAAGATCAAAGTAGTATTACAATATAACTGTTTCTATGTGTATCCAAAAAAACTTTCACAATTCCTGATTTTTTAGATGATTTTCTAAACTTTAATTCATAATTTATCATCAATCAATACATCTCTGCTGATGGTACCTGAGTAGCTAAAGACAATGCACATTTAGGAAAACAGCAGCTCAAGTTTCCATTAGTTTCTATTACAACGTACATCTTCATAAAAGTTCTCATCGCGCCTCATTGAAAAGTTTCATTAAGTACCGAGTGGGCTGGGGACAGGGGAGGGCATTTCATAAAACCGTATAAAAAATTATTTAGCACCTCTTGGACTGCAAAACTCCAAAGGCCTTTAAAAGCAAAATCACATTCAAAAGATCACTCAATTTTAAAGGCAACAACTGTTTAATAAAACTTCACAATAGAACAAGCAAGAAAATACTACATCCAGATGAAGCTATAAATCAAATTTAGGAAGAATGCTGTTATTGAGTCTGGAATTTGTCCAGCATACTGGGGTTAACATACCTACTCTCGCCATCAAGCCTTTCAGACTAGCACCAGAGGTCAGAACCTCAGTTTTACATTTCATTCAGCAGATGGCATCTCTTGCAACACTATATCTTCTATTATTGGTCACAGTATTAGCACTAATACAATAGATCGAATTACCACTTAAGTAAGTGGCGTATTATGGACTGTAGAACATTTTGTCTCAAAATGGATTTTTATTATGTCATCACAAATTAAAAAGCATCCACCTATTCTTTAGCTCTCAGGTGGAGGAAGTTTTGACCCAAAAGAGTGTTCCAAATATTAGCTCTACCTTTTGTTTGGTTGGTTTTTGTTTTGTTTCGCAGACCACTGCCATACAGATGAGATCACTTGGACAGTAACCATGATTTCCGAGAACTCTGCAGGTAAGATGCAGAGTCAGAAACAGTATATATAATTAAAAAAAAGCCCTATAGCAACACAGATCAATTTTATTTGATGAAATGCCTCTCCTTACTTAAGAGTGTAGTCCTTCAAACAAATAACTGAGGAATCTAAAATACCTATTGCTAAAGAGCTTACTTTCTTAGCTCAAATTTGAACTTGTTTGCGACTGCAAAATGTAGCTGGGAAAACAACAGCAAATTCAGTTTAGACTAGCTAGATGCTCAAATCCCAGATTTCTGTTCATTCACTTGTCTAAATAGAACAAATGGCAGGTATAATTTATATGCAGAAAAACAGTTTTTAGAAATTAAATTTGTTGCAGCAACTTTGCAGTAGTGTACTTACAACAGCACTGAATCTGATGAACATTTTCTTTACAGAATCTGTCACTATTCTTTCATTTACAGTCTTTTGCACCCATAAAATTCATTAACCTAGAGTAATCAATAATCATTGTTTATCCTTTGAGTATTATAATTATAAAAAAATAGCTGAAACAGTTTGCGTTCCCTGTCCCAGTCCTGCAGGGGGAGAGGCACAGGACTATCGCTGGGATAGTGCAGTGAAGACCTTAAAAACGTTAACTTCCACTCCCCAGCAGCCCTCTCCGCAGGACCCAGCCGTTCAGTCCATCCTTCTGGCACCAGGCCGGTTGCTGCGGGCTGCACGCCGGCCCTGAGCACGGCCACAGCGATCCAGAAGGGGCCTCCTGCCCCAGCGCTGCTTTGCTGGGATGCATTATCTCAGGCTCAGTGGCACACGTGGAGCGGCCCTTGGGGCAGCTCGGGGGCAAAGCCTGGCTGCCTTCGGGGGCTGCAGCCCCCAGCCCAACGCTGACCGCAATTCCCCATCTCAGCACATATCTAAAGGGAAAAGTTACAAAGCGGGGCCAGCGTATGCTGCTGCGCTTGAATCACCCCGCAGAGCCTCTCCTGCACACCTCTCTCCAGCAGCTAAGATGCACGCGGCGTTTCGTTGCTCGGTACGGGACAGAACGGCCAAGCCCCGAGTGCTAGGGGCACGGCCAGGCACAGCAAACAGCCGACCGCTGCAGCGCCAGGTAAGCCACGCTGGCCTGTGATGCATCCACACAGAGATACAGCCTGGTACCTCTCTCCAAAGGTGACTTTTTCTGGGTTTTCTATTATTGTATGAAGTTTTTTGCAAATATTTTATTTTTCATTATTTTCCCTTAAAGCTCCAGAGTTACAGTGCTCCGAAATAAACCTAAATCTGCCCAAGTTAATTGTATTTACTTATATTGATTACAAACAGCATTTATAATACACAGATAAAGCAACACAACTCCAGACATGCACGTACTATTGCCGTACTAATCCCAGGCATGAATAGAGATGCAGTAAATAAGGAAGAGGAGAAGAAAAAAGGAACAGCCTAACATCAACATTCAGTTCCTGAATGCTAATGACAGTTAGATTCTGTTAATCATTTTTTAAACAGGGTAACTAGTGTACTTCTAATTTAGTACAGCAGCAATTATTTTAAAATTTATCTTGAAGTTTATCTTGTATTAACCTTTCTCCTTCACAACCCATCTACACAGTCATAGTAACAGAGGACTATTAGAAAAGCCACGAGGCACCCACAACACAAATTTTACCAGCAAATTTAACAATTTTTCCTTATTGGCAAGTTTAAGCTGAATCATTTAAGTTTTCTGTGAAAAAAGAAATCTTAGGGACTTTTCACTTTAAGTAAAAAGGCACAAAATTTTTAAAAAGATTCTTGCTTAGCTATCTCAGCAACAGCTTAGTGTATTATGAGTTAAGACCCATTACGTAGTTCTACCACATTTTGATGAAACCAAGGAAGCACAGAGGCTTACTACTTAAATCCAATCGACATAAGATGGCAAAAATAATAGTCTTCCTGAAATAACTCTCTAGAATTTCACCTTACATGACAAAACAAGTTCTGCCAGCAATACTCCTAAAACTGAACCAGAAGCCAGCAGTAACTTGAAAAGAACGGCTGAGCTTAAGCAAGGCAGGCCACAATCTTCTTCATCTCTGCTAGCGTGAGCACTCAGTCCCTATGGAGTGCCGTAGGAAATGCTGGCTAGCAATGGTGGAATCAAACGCCACAACTACACTGATACAGAGTGAGCACTGCCTCTCCAGAAGGCCTGAAACCATTCCTCTGTAGGCCATGAAAATGGACAAGCACTGAAGTGTGCAGGAACTCTGGAGTGCAAGTCTCACAGGGACAAGTGGGAACTGCAAAACACTTAAGAAAATAAAAAGGCAATGATTTTTGCCTCCAAAAATGTTTTCCCTGCATTCATAAAAAAATAAAATAAAAATATGAACGGAGGCTTCTTCCTCCTCAACTTCAAAAGCTTAAGGACGGGACTGACCAAAAGAATTAAAAAAAAGAGACTCACTTTATCATTAAAAAGGGCATAAGAAGATGTAATCTTTAGAAAAAAAATAAGTACAAAGTCAAGCAGTTTAAATAGGAAAACAAAAGTGAGATTATTAATTCAATAAAATTAAGAAAACAAACAAAGCTAAAGAGATTAGATTCATAGCATGAAGGAAATGAAAGGTATTCAATACCATATACTGACAGGCCAAAAATACATATTCAGAAAGAAACTATATAAAAACATTTAAAAATACCAAGAAGGAAAAGCAGTTTTAGTTCCTGTATATTCCCTACAAAGCAAAGGACACTTTTCTTCTGGGCACTGACACTACCCATAGGCAAGCACATTTTCTCAAAGACCGATTTGCAAGTTCACATTGTATGCACACCAGCCATGAAAGAGTTCCTAAATTGGCCCACGCAGGCCATAACCTTGCTGCTTACACAATGAAGAAAGGTTTAAGCGTAAAATGATCATTGATTAGGCTCAGCCCAACCGCTTCTTTGCTGTTAGTCATATGGCTATCAACAGCAGAGCTTAGCTATGCCCAGCCACCACTTGGATACAAATCCTGCAAAGAACAGCATTTCTCAAGTAGAAATGGCTTAAAGGATATAGTTGAAACCCTTATTTTTCAGTTAAGTCCTAAAAGCCAGGACTGTCCTTTTCACCATTACATCTGACATACACACACACACACACGGATGAATCCCTCAATTTTGAAAAAAAAAAAAAAAAAAATTTAATACATTCTGGTTACAGCAAAACCCTCCCACAAAGTATACAAAAGGATATGCTGTGTTTGTATGGCAGCAGATGTTATATGCCTCCTGGGATTTTATTTTATTGGTAAGTACTCCCAAAAGAAACTGCCACCTAGATTTTCCTTCTTACACAGAAGCATTCAAAACCCCTCAATATCCAAAACCAACCTAATTTCCTCCAGCTCCAAGGGAAGCTCCAATCTTTTACAGCCTGAGCTAATTAAATGCACCTGTTAATACAACTCATGACTAATTCTGCAACAAGTTTCAATGAACACAAGTTTCAATGAACCAGGTGACAACCGGTTTGTTCAATGAAGAAGCCAGGATTCCCCACGTAGCTTGGTCTTGTCTGAAACAACTGACTGTGTTAACAGGTATCATCAGGCAGACATCAGGACAGAACTAAGACTATATTTAAAAGTAAGTCTGGAATCTTGTAAGCTTCAAGCCTTTGACTTTGCAATCCCCATAACTTTCTCTACTTCATTTCTATGCTTTTTCTCCCCTCTCTCTCTCTCCCTTCTAAAGAAAAAAGGTAACATTTGTTCTCAAAAATTCACTTTTCTGAGGTAACTGCAGAATTTGAAACTTCAGAATTTAGATCATGCTTTGACAAGTTCAGGTAAGCCTACTGACCTTTCACTAGTACATCTACTTTAATTAAGTAAACTTAATTAAAAAATTAAGATCGAGACCAACAAGGAAGTGATCCTTCATATTGCCAAAAACGCCTTCTTCAGTATTAGTCATTGTCATCCCTCGACAGCGCGTGCTGGGTTCAGGGCAGAGCCTCCTCAGTGGAGGCAGAAGAGCAAGGGCCGGCCTCCAGCTGGAGGGCCACCACCGCACCCTTCCCAGTGTCAGGCTTCAGCATCCTGGAAAGCTGCACTTACCCAGCATAACTTCACTCCACAGCATGTTTCTGGTTTAATAAAGTGGTTTTCTCTGCATAAAAGCCCCAAATCCTAGAATATTTGTTTTAAGAATACTCCATACAAACTTCCTTAAGGCCCTATATTAAGTCCAGAATACTCAACAGGCTCTTGGCAGTGGAAAACAATTTCATAAAGTGAAAATCCAAGTATATTAAGTTGCTACTCTGTGTCTAACAAGTTGCAGTACTGTTCCATTTACAGCATGAATGAATTCACCTCTATGCTACCATGAATTAGTATTAAAATATCCTGCAATACATACAGAAAAGGAAAGAAAGCTATAACTTCATGGAACGGAGCTACAAGTCACATGTGCCAAGAAGTCATCAGTAAGCAAGTATAAAAGTCCACAGATCAAGTGGAGAATAAAGATCTTCTATTTTACTGCTGTTGAATTTTTTTAAAATCCCAATTATTAATATTAAAGCAAGTTGCAAAGTGTTCAAATTATAGAACTATTGAAGGAAAAGAAATCAGGCTGGAGAGTAGACTGCCAGCATGCACACCCCCTTCCCCCAAACCAACACACACAAAACACCCACCCACCATGCCAAAGGTTAAGTCATTTAGTCAAGTTCAAAGCTCTTCAAAGAGTTCTTAGATCCAGATAAGCCCATATGTTACCAAAATTCTGTGAAAAGCTATTACTTTCCAATCTGCTTTTCATGTCTAACTTACAGAACACACAGATGCTTGGCATCACTCAGTATCCCTAAATTCTCACACCAGATAATCTAGGCTCACCAATAACTTTCCTATCTAAAATCCTAAGAAATGTCTTTATTCCATCAACACTTAGTCCACTTGTAAAAATTGAAAGTATCCATAAAAGCCCATTCAGTTACTGCACAATAAGTGTTAATTTGCTAATTTCTTCACAGGTAATCAATTAAAATGTAAAATATTGGATAAAATTAGTTGCACTAAATTTAACAGCTGCTCCATAAGCATAATTAGTTTCACAAGGGCCATATGTATTCTGAACAGAGACAGAGTTGAAACAAATAAGCAGATTTTAAAACAAGTTTGAGGAAATCTGCATTTAATTAGCAGGTGGGCACTACAACTGCATAATGTTTTTATACATTTATATTTATGAAGTGACAGAAGATCTAAAGGCTTTTTAAAATGGCGTTTATTGTTTGAATGGGAACTGTTTTGCTGCATGCTAAAGTGATTTAAATCCTTATAGCTCTGCTTTGAAAAAATCATAAATGGTGAAAGAAAACATGTGGAAAACTGTAAGACTAGAAAGAATTTGCGACAAAAAGCAGATACACATACCATAACCAAAAGGAAACTACACTTAATTAAATGTACACTACATCTGGAATATCAGCCTAATAAAATGTGAAACTATTAATTTTCATTGTTCTAAAGGAAATGAGGTCAGTGTCGTTTAGTATTTCCCCAATTATATTGCACGAAAGCATTGAGCTATATCTTATAGGTACAATCTAATCTTTTCAAAACACTACAATTTGAAAGCAGCCACTGAGATAGACATTTTAAATGGAAAGAGGAATTAGAACGCAAATACAAGAAAGCTCAAACAGAAGGAAATGAGCATTCCTGCACTGAAGGTAAGTTTTTGAAGAACATAAGTGACTTTATTGGCAAATAACAATCACCACTCAAATGAAAGTTTCTGAGACGCCAAGTTCTTCACTAGGATTCTTCTAAATATCTCTCAGCTGACACAACTCTTATTAGCTTATTATAAGCTCAACAACCACAAACAAAACCCAACAAATTCATGCCTCTTTAATATTTTGGCAATAAATCGAAAGTCTGGGAAAGAACAATGAAACGACTGCATTGCATCAAACCTGGCTATTCATATTGGTAATAAAGACAGTGCAAACACAACTAATTGCAGCAAAATAACATGTTCTCTTTCAAAGCATATTAAGAGGTTTCTTGTTTAACTCAACTTAACAAGCAAGAAAAAAAATATTACGGTACAAGTTCTTGGGGAATGTAAAATAATTTCAAGCATCAACTGCAGTTGTTCAGAGTGTGGGAGTTAATCACAGAATGGTTGAGGTTGGAAGGGACCTCTAGAGATCATCTAGTCCAACACCAATACTACCTTTTTTTTTTTAATTTGAATACAGATACCTCTTATAGAACAGTCCAAGTCACTCTTACTTTGCAATTTCAAAATGCATGCATTTATGGAAGTTAAATATTTATTTACTGTTAGTTACTGTGCTGGAGAAATGCAAGATGAAATATAAACATTAACAGAGAATCAAGAACACAGTTTGCAGAACTGAGAAAAATGGATTCACCAGATCCAGGCATCAACTTAGTTCAGTAGTAAGCAATTCTCCACCTATAGATCATTTTATTTACATAATTAAACATTTAAAGAAATAATACTTAAACTTCCAGTACACTGTAATTAAAAACGAACAAAACAGTTACTGAAAACTTGGCACACACAGTACATAAATGCAGCAGGACAGAAGAACAACAGCTAGCAAAGATGCTATTAGTTTTGTTTATTGTCAAGCAGTCCATTTGTTACAAATCTCGTTCTTCAGACTACAACCTTCTGGTCTACCTGCTCTCACGTCCAGAGACGACCAGAATGCCTTCTTTCCACAGCACCCCGGCTCCCCCACAAAGAGCCTGCTGACAGCAGCTGACAGACTCTAGCCGCAGTGCCGACGACTGCCCATCTCCAGGTCAGTATACGCCAACGTCACCACAAAGGTGTTAGAAAAACCTACAGGAGATCAACAACCAGATGGAAAACAATCGACTCCAGAAACACAAAGTTTACTTAAACGGAGCTTTTCTGTCAGCAGTCCTTCGCTCAGAGACGTACTTCCCGTGGAGTTTGGGCAGCACTCCTTGCCTAAGAAGCAAGAGAGACAAGAAAGCTGACTGCAGCCCTACCAGCTTCAGGAGCACGTCAACGAAAGCCTCCATGGAAAACTAAAAACAGAAAATATGCCTTACTAAATACTGCCTGAAAACCAGAAATATAAATCATAGATTAAACGTCAGCTATTCAATCATGGAGATAAACTGTTTCTGTTGATGTGAGTTTACAAAACGCCTAACAAAGCTAGTGACACTGACCTGCGTGTAACTTGCTTCCTCGGTGAAATGGCTCACTTGAGGAGCATTTCCTCGCATGCAGACGCGTGATCTGCTTGAAAAGGCCAGATGCTCATTACAGGTATGTATGGAAGTACATTAACTGCAGTGCTATTGGATACACATAATTTCTGCATTCGGCACAGAAAACTATATATGCTATTTTTCAACAGGCTTTTTTATGCAGAGGCAGGATTGTGGGAGCAGCTGTGGCCAAAGGAAGTGTAATGAAGTGTGCTGTCTGGGATTTGGGGAGGGAGAACAGGTGTGTGAACAGCTCCCACGGATCTACTGGAATTGTAAACTGTTCCACTCCATTAGTGATGGCGGGGGGATTCTCTCCCTGCTTTATTCCTTTAGCTTGTGCACAGGTCAGTAATTGCCCTAGATACAGCTGGTCCAAAGGAGTTGAGCATCTTCAGCCTCATCCTCACTAAGGGAAAACGTGTTGCATCATTTATTTCCCTTGCTAATCCCTGCAAAACCATGAACTACCTCTCTTTGCTAAGATTCCACCTCAAATTAGGAAATTCAGTTGAAGAACATCTATTTTTTCATGAAGTGAATTTTTCTCATGTATTTCTTTTCTCAGAGACTGCTTCAAAATGGGACTTTTTTTTTTTTTTTTAACCCTACATTCATGTCGCCACCTCATGACTGAACAGAAAAATCTACTATTTACTTCTAATAATCTTTGGGTAGTATAATAATAACGAAATGGGAGTTAGTGCACTGCCCTGGCTGTTAACTAAAAGCAAACTAAGAAAAAAGCCACCCTCACCAAGTCCCCATCCTTTCTCAAAGCAGTCCTGGCAGTCTTGAAGTTCTAGACTTCAAGCAGATAAAAACACATACACCTACAGAAATGTATGCAATATCCAGTTGCACATATATCCTATAAATAAACTTCCACATACAACCAAAATTAATTGTGATAAGACAAGTATTCCAGTAATCAGTTAACAACAACAACAACAAATAGCATGAATCGCTTGAGAATAACTAGCTCATCTTCTGTTCATACCAGAGATTAAAAGCTACTCAACCTCAAAGTGAGGCACAGGAAAACAGGTAGCAGTTTGCCACACAAGGGTATGAGCAAGAGGGATTCCTTGCTCTTCTAACCCAATTCCAGAACTACCACTGCTTAGGTTACAGGAAAAGAAAAAAAAAGTTTCTGTTCCTCTGGATTGTCTAATCCTGCAGAAAAGGTTTACTTTTTTTTTTAAAAAAAAAAAACTTTATTTAAAAAAAAGTATGGGAAAACTTGAATTCTGTATGAACAAATAAGTTAACATTCTAAGTAAATTCATCAAGCTTTGTAATTAATTAATTTATACACACAGATGCAGTTACTCTGTTCTTGATACAGCTGGAATATATTTTAAGAAACAAGGCTCCAGATTCCTTCCAGGACTCTCCATAAACGCACCAAGTTATTTGTTTCTACATCGTGCAGGCATTAGTGACTCTGCATCTGCTATGGCAGGAAGATCTGGATGTATCACAAAGCAATGAAAAAAGTTCAAATTCATTTTCCAGATGGAATCACTATCCAGGTAATCATTTGTTGTAAATTTGACAACACCTCTGATATTACGTTAAAGAGTTAAGAAATATAAATGAGAGATTTTGAGGATGATTTTTTTCACTTCCCTGGTGCCTCTGGGAAGCTCAAATTAGTTACAGGTAAGTTCTACTCTTCTCTCTCTGACAACACCACTATTTTAGTTCTTCTGATTGTAAAACATCTAAGATTGAGGCCCCGATCATAGTTTGAGCTTAAAGATACTATAATATTTATGTATCCTCATAGCCACAAGGAGATATTAGACAGCTGAATGAAATTACCTCAACAGATGCTTGAAATCAGCTTACACAATGGGACACTAACTGTTCTCATAAACTGGAGAAAAAAAAAAAAAAACAGAAAGCTGTGTGTTGACTGTCACCTGACTGGTAACAAATTAAACCATTACTGTGTGCTCACAATTAGGAAAAAATGGAATTTTTTTTCTTTACCTGAGTGATAACCAAGCACTTAAGGTTTAAATTTTGTGAGATGTAAAAAAAAATAAAAAATTGGAGGTATTCCACCTATCCTTTTTACCACATTAGGTTTATGAAGCATATAAAAAGATTTTTTTTAACATAAGTATATAAATTTTTAATTTTTTTTGTTTTCACAGATTAAAAAAATCTTAATATATTTAATGGAAATAACCATAATTTTACTATAGGATCAGGTCTCTGAAAATTAAGTTATAATTTAGACTCCTGGGCTTTAGGTACTCCCAAAGCACCAAAAAAAAAAAAAATAAAAGAGCAAAAACATATAATCCCATATTGTCAAAATGTTTTGAAAACACATAAAACACAGTTTGCATATGTTATTAGCACTTTTCAATCCATGTTCTATAAATGCAAAGATTATTTCCTAATTTACATGCAAGTTAGATGCATCTTATTTTAATATTTTGTATTCTAAAAACATAATGTAGATAGAGGAGAGTTTTTTTTTTTTTTAAAGTATTCTCCTTTTTGAACATTGAACAGCTTATTTGCTGGAGACTGCTGAAGAATACACAAATGACAAACTTATTGGCAGCTAAAGCTAGCCTACTGCAAGTTGTCACCTACAACCCTGTTGTGTCTTTGCCAAACCCCAACTCTAACAACTACTTAAAAACTCCAAGAAAGTAAGGAAAACTCTGAAAGTTTCAGGTAGCATTCCAAACAAAAAGTGTTTTCATCATGGCAGCTGCAACTGTTACACAAAAGATTGCAAAATAAAACTGCTTAATAAAATACATAAAGCAATGAAGCTACTTGATTATTATATTCCAAAATGTATTATGGCTGTTTCAACCAACTGATGATATCAATCACAAGCTACTTGATATTAGTCTTGATTTAAAGGGGTAATCATGATAAAAAAAAAAAAACAAAAAAAACGTGATTTCAACATAACTATCCTTTATGTTAAAAAAGTCTCAAAGATTTACTGTGAATTTTTCTTATAAGCCTTTCTTTTCTTTTAAAATAACAAAACCTCACAAAACCACAGCAAATACAAGAAATAACTGCAAACCAGCATTGCATGGCCCTCCTGAATCTGCAGGAAGCGTGCAACAGCAGCTATTATGTACTACATTCATCTCAATTTTGAAACCTAAAGGCAAGAATTAAAATGTAAACTGTATTATTTCCATCAATGAGAATATCACTATGCAGTTAACAAGCCAACTCCCAAAACAAAATATTACACATTACCTAATGTGTCCCCCCAGAAGCTTCAAAATTCTCTTCCCAACAGCTGCATCACAACACACGGAATCTTAACGTCATTGCAGGGAAGTCAGGGGGAGAAGGGCATGGAAACGAAACAGGAGATTTAAAAATGAAAGGTTGTAACAAATATTAAGCTGCCAATGTACTAAGTGAGGAAAACTTGCCTGCCACCTTCAAATGCTTCTCCAGCAGTCATTGATGTCCCTACACCTACCGTGACAACACTAGCTGCCTGTGGTTCCTTTGCTGGCAAACGTTTGTTTTACTGTTGGGTTTTTCCATGTCTCTCCAACTTTATTTCTTCATAGACCTATTGTTTCCTGCTACTAATCAAACTACCAAGTCTTTGGGGGTGAAATTCTATTTTGAATACACATTGATACTGCACACAGTACACTAAGAGCTTGATCCATGCCTGGTGCTTTCCTATTATAAGTAATGTAAGGATATGTTGACTAACCACAGGCAATCAAGATATTACCATTCCTCAGATAAGATATCATCTCTAACAATCTATTCTACTTCACAGTTGCAACATACTAGAAACTTGATAGCATTGGTCACCAAGCTTTGGTTTTAGAAGATGCACCAATCTTGCGATCATATCAGCTTACTGTAAGGTATGTTCTGAAATAAGGGCAAGACTTCATTGGATTATTTAGATAATCTAATCTTTTTAATTTAGCTGAAGCATGGGAATACTCCATAATTCAGATCCTTCACCACAGTCCCTAGGTGTTCATGAGAACACTTAAGGTCTTACCTTATCCTGCTGCCTGAGCTGCAGCTCTCCGGCGCTCCTTTCAGACTAGGGGTGAGGAACACCACATCCTAACCTCTCCTATCACCCCTGTGAGTAAGTGGTTCTGTTAGCTTGGACTTTAACGTTAGTTGCAATCTAATGTACTTTCACAGTCTGCAGCTTGACATCTGTTGCTATACTCTGATTTTAGTAAATACCTGCTCACGGGGGCTAGCAGGTAGGACAGCCAAGGGTGTAAGGCATGTAACGGTGCAGATAGCTGTGTCCAATTTACAGGCTAAAGACCAAATGAAGACCCCGGCTGGAGAGTCTGTTTTTCTCCTTAGTGAGCTGCTGATATACGTACACCCTTTTCTCCTGTATTGGTGTTGATTCTACTGTTTACCTTGTTTTGATTTACAAGGTTTGCACAAGTAAATTTAACAGTAGACTGGAATCATGAAAACGAGGACCCTTATATCCTCGTTTGATAGTTAAAATTCTTAACGCCAGAGGCTTAAGGAAGGATAACCAGCTGATGTGAAATTAATAATGGAGAATAAAGAGATAATCTAAACTGAAGGCCTGCTTGAAAATCCCCTACATTTCCTGCTCCTCAGACATTTTCTCTTTGCTCTCCCACTGCCCTACCCAACAGCCGCTGGCTGCCTACCCACGGTAAAAAAAGATACAAAGTAAGTCACAGACCAAAAATATTTAAATGTTCATTATATCACCATTTTTGAAGAATGGACAGTTTTCAACAAAAAAAATCCTTTGAACTTTTCACAGACAAACAAATGGAACAAAAGATTCAGAGCAAGAACAGCATCAACAACTTTTTGTGTTTGTTCCATCACTTACCTGTGAGTTCCAGAATATAACACAACACTCAGGGTGGACAGTAAGAAACAGCAGTGGGAAATAAAGGATTTGGGGAAAAAAAATTAATTTTATATCTGCTTCCCAAAAAGATAACAAGCTGTACACAGAACTACTGTTTGGCCATTTTTAACTCATTTTCAGAGGGGGGGGGGAACCCAAACACCGTAAAACAAGTAGTGATTTCACATTCCCTAATTAAAATCTTAAGGAAAGCAAACTGATATTGATTCCTTGGCAACAAGTCCATCCTTGATTGTACAGCTCAGCTTTCGGGGGTCTCCAGCCAAGACAAAGCAAAGAAGCTGAGCTATGAGTGATGCCGGGCGCAGACTGACCTAGCCCATAGAGACGCCTTCAGAAGTCCTGGCTGAAGAGGGCCATTACGTTTGCCTGCATTAAACTGATCACTCTAACTTGTGGAAGGGTCGTGAATATTTTGCTCAGCATGTGGAATTTTATATTTTCATAAACTGATTCTGTTTAGCCATTTACTTGAAAAATATTAAGTTTTCACTTCGCTAGTCTAGTAGGAGAGCCAAAGGTCCCAGATATATTTTCAAAGCTCTCACCTGAAAGGAAACAGCTCTACCCGAAATGAAACTAAGCTGTTTATTATATTCTTCTGCAATGTGCATTTTAAACTATACTGAAAAAGATTTACGTAGTTGAGAGGATTTTTAGTCAAGCTTTTATATTTTCTTGGTTTGCAGTCCTCAGCTGCCATAGTAGTAAAATCTTTACCTGTACATCATATTTTTGTAATAGGACAGCATCTTTACTTACACTATTAAAATACAGTGCATTAAAAAGTTCACAAAAGATGAGCAACGTTTAGCTAGCAAAATTTGCTATTTTGTTAGTCAAAACACGAGGTGCAAATTTATAAGTAACATACGTGCCAATGAAAATAAGTCAGTCATACTTTGTTCCAAAATACAAAAACAACTTTCTAGACCACATTTGGTGTGAATCCACACTATTTACCAGTGCCAAAGGTGGGCAGACTGCAGAGAAAAAGCACAGCGTAGCAGCGAATTCAGGTGACACCAGAAAAGACGACTACTTTAAGACAGAAGAGTCCAGAGGGATGGGAAGCACCGGCCGAGGCAGCTCATCATTTCAAAGCATGCTGGAGGTTCCTGACAGCAGAACTCTGACAAAGCCCTGTGCAATTAAAGCTGATCATCCAAAGCAAATCCCAAAGGGACAGCAGAAAGGACCTGCCTTCAGTGAGGAGGAAACTCAGTACAGGAAGGGACTTTATAAAGCAAAGTTGGTGATGGGGTGCACCCAGAATCCCCAATTCAACACAAACCAGATGATATAATTGGGTAATTACATAAACATTGGTTTAAAATTCTCACTGTGGACAGTTTTGTAATTAACATCATGGCTACACTCACATGACTCCCGTTGCACTGCTATACTATACCAAAGAAAAACATTCATCAGCAGTTACTACTTTATTAACACCAGAATTTCCAATGTAACCAAACAGAAAGTTTTAAGGCAGATTAAAACTGCTGTTCCATGCTGAAATTTATTTCCTAATAATAGTTCTGATTATTTAGGGAGCAGGATTTCCATTACCACATATTTGATAGGATTTCATAAAATACAATTCCTAACGAGCAACAATAAAAAAAAGCTATTTGTATTTTTTTTTTGGTCTTGGAATATTTGTTTACAAAATTGATCTCTTCACAAAAACTACCATTATAGAAGTCTCAATATTAGAACAATTTAAAATAATGTTAAAGAATGCTGCAGCTTTCTGTAAGGATTAGCTTACATTTTAGTTATGCTACCATAATTCCCCTGCTTTAACACCTTGTCTGTCACCTGAACTAATACTTCATGAGTAAATGACTTTTTGATTTTTTAAAAAATAGCTATTTTCAATCTTACACTTTAACCATAATCAGAACAATTATTTTTTACCTTTATGTTTTAACATTAAGTTACTAGAACCACATTTTCTGTAACAAAAATGGTAAAGCTGACCTTTATTTTATTAGCCTACAATTTGCTCACCGGTGTTTTCTTAAGCTATATGAATGGCTTATGTACATTGACAACATCCCACAGATGGTTATGATTACATTTAACAGGACAACGCACTCATTGAAAACTTTCACAGACGCTTACTTAATCGGATGTCACATTAAATCTGACATAGTAAGATAAAATAACTATATACTAATTATAACATATCAAAAAGGTCATTTTCAAATGATATTCACAACATTTCTAATGTAATTATCGACAGAACTGGTGTACTAATATATATGTAGAAATGAGTTTTTAAACAAGCATGATTATTACACAGGTTTCTTCTGCCAGAAGATGTCCTTGAATATACATAGCTGTCAACATCTTGGAAATAGATGCCCCTAACTACAAAACTCTGGTAAATGTCAGAATTCGATTTGACTACTTCTTGCTTCCTCTCTTAATGCTTAATGACTAATTCCTTAGAGATACCCTTAAAAGCCCTAAAATGTTGTCCTTGGGTAGAAACTTTCACCCAGCAATCAATCGGGAGCAAATTAGATGATTGTGTTGAAATGTACTGCACTGTTTAAGCTAACAAATGAATGAAGAAAGGTAGTATATCGGAACATATGCCACTACACTGAAGTTGCTAAAAGGGTCTGTTGGAAGAATATTTGGTTTCCAGTGAAGCTAATATGCTATAAGAAGGGACGGTGATGAAAGAATACCAAGTCATATGGAAATCCAAATATAGTGACAGACACAATTATTTTACTAATTGCTAATGAATACAGTCAAGTGGCTTCAAAAAGCAAAACTTTGCTTGGACTACTTCAGGTTTTGACCTCTGCATGAGCAAATGCATTTCAAACTGAAGCCCACCAAAATTGATTAACGGCGCCAGCCAAGGCCAGCGTGTAGTTGAAGCTTTTTTCCATCTATCACATGGCCCCAAGGATAGTTAAATGAACCTTAAAATGGCTACAAACAGCTCAATGACTACACAGACTCCTGCCAATTAGAAATAATTAGGCAGTCATTTTGGTGGTAAGTCTTTTTAAGTGCATACATAATGATGCAATGATGCTTATTAGCGATCTCATATGAGCTATGCTCAAACAGCCTGGAATAATTATGCAACTATCACAAAGCCTTGCACATCTCTGTACTTCACCTTAATGCATTTAAAAATCCACTTCATTACCTCCAGTAATTAATCCTCCATTAATTGCAGGAAAAGCCCAGTTTACCGTGCTTCGTTTCTAATTATCTTATAAATAGTTATGGTTCTAATTAATGTGTTCATTAAGCTGAATATCTTTCTCAAAGCCATGCTCAGAGCAAAGGTTCCGCTTTTGAGAGAAAAAGCCTAACTAGCCATAAGGTGAGGCCATTTTGGTTGTATTTGCTTTTATTTTAGTATATTCAACCTCCTAATTGGCATTTAAAATCTAATTTGGAAGAACTTCAAGAAGACTATATGCTAGAAAAATAGGAAAAGGATTTTTTTTTTTTTTTTTACCCATTCTCCAATCAAGCTTAGAGCTTTAACAGGAAAACTTTTAGCATACCTTTTTGATATAGACTGGTAACAGATTTTCAGTGCTATGCCACAGATTAATTTAAATTCTATTACAACTTAGCTTACCCCTGCATGTGTCCATAGAAGAGAAGCAAAAACTATAGAAGATAAATAGATATCTAACAATGTATGCATAATTAAAAAACATACTATGGCCCTTGCCTCCATTTCTATGGTATAAATCAGCAGTACAGAATGACAAAGTTAAAATCAGTTATTCAAGCCGAGCATAATACAACTCTTTAAAGTCAATGACAGTTTTTCAGTTTGCCTTTCTAGGAGTTGATATGACCCTATGAAAACCGTAACTGAAGAATATTTTTAAATAATATTTTATGGATAAGGAAACTTGATATTGAAAGCACATGTTTCACAGTACTCTGAGGTATGCATATGTGGATTTGCAGAAAACGTAAAGACTCAAAAAATTCTGCTTAAATATTTTGGATGTACTTTTGTTAGTATTAAGATACAGATATTAAAGTATTTTTAAAATCTTTTCCTAGACTTTAAAAATCATTTTTTAAAAATATACTTATTTAAATGCATCTCTCTCCAGTTACACTATGCAAAAACAAATTGAGGTTTTCACATTTTTTCCTTATATGATCGTATATTTAACATAAAAAAATATTTTGCTCAGGTAATTGCTTAAGCCCTACTTTGATAATAAAAAGACAAAGGCTCTACATATGCCTGAAATTAGCGCTATGCTTTTTCTAAATCTTTTCTTCCTACAACATTACACCTGAATTGAAAACCTGGAATCACTGAAGTCAAGTGCAGCTTTGCCACCGAGTCCAACAGAACCAAAGTTTTATACCATTAAAGCTATATTAGGACCAGATGAAGCATTATCATCTCTATATATTCTTGCTCTTCAATTTCAGGGAGACACAGTGCCTTGCCTTAGAAGCCAGCAGCTCTCCCTGTCCGCAGGGCCTTACTCTAGCTTTAAAATCGTCTCTCACCTGATCTCAGCTTGAATGCCGCAGGCTTGACCCTTTTTTCTCCAACCAGCTTTCTCCACATGCAGGCATCTCTCACGCTGCTCTCTTGCTCCTTGCTACAAGAGCGAGGGGGCGAGCTTTTGGACAGACCTGCACACTGAACTACCTCGATGCACAGACGTGGGAGAAGACAACAACATACTAAAAGATGACGGGGCAGTCAGGAACATGTCACAGTACCCCAGCTTAAGTCACCTGAATCTGGCATGAAACTCACCCCCAAACCACACTTCAGTCACAATGTCAACAAAAGCACGCAGCTGCCTATCTGGATCTTGAAGCACAATTGATTTATATAAGGTAAAATTCATTCTTACAAAGGCACCTAAAACACTTATATGTGTATATAAGTGAGTGGTAGCTACAGTCCTACTCACTACATGCAGAGCAGAAGACAGCAGTGCTCTGCTACTGAGCAATCGCTTCAGCCCAAACCTTAGACAAAAACAGTAACTGAAGAATTCCAGGACAGATACATTAATTCATATAGAACAGTGATTATCTCAGGAAAAAAAAAAAAAGACAAAACTATTAAAGCAAGTCAGCAACTACCATTTCTGACATAGAGACAGATCTTGAACAGCATCAGTACAGCTAGGAGCAAAAAAAAAACAAAACAAACAAACAAACAAAAAAAAACCAACACACCTTGAGAAAAGTACCTAAGCAAGGCAGTGGTCCCCAGGTCCTGGCTCCCATGATGAAGTTCCCAAGCAGCCTCCAGAAACAGAAGCAAGACATTACAGATGAACAACATCTTAGCTCTTTGGTAATTAATTTCTCCCAGGGCTTGATACATTTCTAGCAATGTATTTAACTTCTAGTTTGAAAAAAGCATAGCATCAGGCAGCACAGCATACTTCAGAAGTTGCTGACCCCTGATCCAAGGTGGCTAGTTACAAGAACAACAACCTTGTTACAACTGCCCCTCCCGTAACTTGAACAGAGTAACACAAGAGTAATGTACAAAAACAATCGAGAAGGACCGCGGTACCCAATCTATTAATATGTAAAGTAAACATGATAAGGAATCTGGGGAAGAAATAGTAACCCATCATTAAAACAATCACAAGCAGGAATGCTTAAGTAGGGTTGTACATGTAATCCTAACACTGGCACACACAGTTTCAGCAAGGTTGACTTAGACACATTCAATAAAATTCGTGTTGAATTTTTGGAATAGGAAGTGTTGACTTGTACTCTACTGATACAGAGCCAAAATCCTAATGAGAGTAACATTCTGATGAGTCCCATACAAAAAAGACAGTAAAACAGTTTCAGCAGAAATAGATGTATTCCACTTGTATCTTTTTAAACCAGGTACTGTGACTCCCACGCTGTATTAGAAAGACAGGAATCAAGTAAAGAACAAAATGCTTCTACTGAATTCTACAAAATTTGTGTTTCACATGTTGATAATCGCATTCTAGAAACTAACACTGGGAACAGCAGCAATTTACTACAGCAGACAGTGATGGTCTTATATTACCAATGCATCTTTAAGACATCTGCTATATGTTAATTTGCATAGCTGCCTCTAGAAACATGATCTCTTGTGGCAAAAAAAAATAATAGATTCTATTTCATGGCCAGAGCTTTGGTAATGGAAGAAAAGAGGATTAAAAAAGTAAAGATACATAATAGTTTAGAATATAGACACACCAAAATAAATTAGAAAAAAAAAAAGCCAATTTTCCACTAAGGAGAATCAAATTATTCTCATCTTTGAGCACCTTTACCCAAACAGAAAACCAAAAGCATAAGCCCCACCAACCCCTAGTAAAAATAAAATAAAATAAAATAAAAGGTTTTAGAAAAATAAGAAGCTACATTTAAAACACATTCTATGGACATAACACCTGGACTGCTTTAGAAAAAAGTTTTCATGCAATTAGCTCAATAGTTAGCTCTAAATGAACAGCAGACATGCATTCATATCTTTTAAGGCGCTTTTTATTTATTTATTTATATACCAATGAAAGGCATCAAAGCAACTGTCACTAGCAGCTATCCGGCCTTATTGATAACTTAAGAGCCCCTGGCATTGCCTTATGAAGTTTAATTTCCCAAAGCGGTCAATTAGATCTTGGTAATGTACTCATTGGTGGGTTATTGCTCTAGGATATCTTGAATGCTACTGCTTCACCCTTGTATTTTTTCCACTACATTCATGTAGACAAATTGTTAGATTTTTTTTTTTTAAAGTCACTGTTATGATATCTAAAAAATATATTTTGTTTTTAGAGACTATTGGTGATATAACCTGCAATGTAGCAGGATCCAAAATAAAAACTGCAGGTGTTGATTTATTGTTGGAAAAAAGAAATACCATCTGCCATTACAGTCCACAGAAAAACTAAAGATCACACGAACAAACCCAATCTGATTCCACTACTTCTTCCCTTCCCCGAGTCTTTGTTCAAAGTTTAATGCAAGAAATATTACCATTTCTGAATTAAATATGCGTTCTAATGGAACAAACTGAAGGCTCCAAACTTCCCGTTCCCCACCGCTACGAGACGAGACAAATACACAATGTTCACACTGATCCCTTACACGATTACTTGGGTCTGTACAGCTAGTTGCATGTGACAGTGTTAATTTGCGTAGCAAGCAGAGAAGGAAAAAATATCCCAGGCAGATCAAAACTGTAAAAGAATAGTAACTCCAGTAGTTACTAGCAGGCAACAAAATATTTCAAAAGAAATACTCTGATTAAATAGCATTGCTTGATTTCTTATAGGACTTTTATCTGGTTCTCTGTGGAAAATTCTTGGATCCGTTTCCAAAGACAATAATGTTGAAAAAGCCTTTCAATAGATTAAGACGGCTTTTCAACACTGTCTGACAATTTGTGCCCAACCTTGTTTTTCACAGCTGTCTTGTCCTTATTCCTTGCTTTTTACAGCAGATGCTCAGAAAGAGCCACGTTTGTGCCCTCTCCCTTCCCTCGTAGTCACCTCATTGCTCTGAGTCACTACTGCTATTGTTACTCAAAAACTTTACTTTCTAATTCCTTCCATCTCCTTCACACCAGCCAATAACTTGCATCGTCTGATGTCTGTAGAATGTCTGTTCAGAAAACCTTCACTTTCTTCCCTAGGACTTTCCTCTTCCCCAGAACAGCTATCGTCATCTACATTAACACTTAATGCCGTAAGCAAGACTGCTACTCTTTGACTGAAACCAGCCTCAGCTTTAATCCACACATCTGTATCATATTTAAATTTAGTCTTGCTTCACAGCACTCTTCATCACAAAATCAAGATTCTAGGTTCATGCAACTGCAATTCATCTTATATATGTGATGCTCTTTGACCACTACTTGAGCCATTTCATTCTTTTTTTTCTTTAAATAAATTAAGCTCTCCTGTACTTCTTCCTGTTCCTCCAGCAACTCAGTCTGATCTGCAAGATCCCTCGCAATTTTGCTCTTTGTCTGTCATTATCTCTTCTGCTACACGTTGCCGCTGACATTAATGTCTACCTCAAAAGTATATCCCTTTAATCTCCCCCTCTCCTAAGACCCTTTATTATCTTTTCAGGCTGATGGAGTTAGTAGAAAACTCTTCCCAAAGTTGTTCATAACGGAGACTATCCTCCCAAACTATGGTGTAACCTATTAGAATGCTATCCTGCTGCTAAAAGGAAGTTTTGAACACAAGTTAGTATAGATTATGTCTTGATCCAACATCTGTTATCAGCTGTAAGCTCTGATAGGCCAGGGTTTGTTTGGAAAGGACTTAGCACGTTAATACTACCACACTAGAAATATGATGCATGGAAAGCGAGAGACTAACTGAAGAAAGACCCCTTCCTATCCACCATTCCAAGTGAGGCAAATACAAAAGCATTTGGTGACACTATTTATATCTTTAAGAAGTTTTACACACATTTCACTACGCAATATTGGCTCTTTAGTAAAAGATTTAATAATAGTTCAGGTTCTAAAATATTAAAAAAGGAAATTCTCAAAGAAAAAAAAGCCTCATGCAAAAGATGACCGACTCTTGCCAGTACTAGAACACCAAACGTGAAAAAAGCTGAAGATCGTTACAACGCAGTGGCACCCTATAAAGCACACAAGGTAAACAACTGATGCAAAGCAAGTATTTACAGCTTACCCCAGCCAGGAATAATTGTTTGAATGAAGCTATGACCTTTTTGAGCACAGATCAAACCCAACAGCAAGAATCTCTAGCTTCATGGTAAGCAGTGTATTGTGTTTGAAGCAGCAGTGTTAAAAGCGCACCTAGAAAAATTGTGTTGGAGGGGGGATTCTTGTAACGCCATCATCACTGTGTCATAAACCAGGCAATGCAAATTGAACCATCTTCAGAGATCACTTAATTTGTGCACCTATTCAGGTATGCATACCAACACAGTACTAAGTTTTTATTATTATTATTATTATTATTATTGTTGTTGTTGTTGTTGTTAATTGACCCTTTTCAATCAGCTCTCCTCTGCATGACCAGAAGACCCTAGTTTCTAAATAGTACAAACTGTAAGTACTAAAACTGAAGAATGGTGACAAGCTGTGAGGGTTGGATGTAAGATAATTCTAGTTCACACTGCTAGGATAATGGCAACGTCAGCCAACAATCTGCATTTTGCTACCAAAAATCAACTCTATTCTAAAGCCATCCATCCATATGGAGTAAGTCACCCCACCATTAGGCTGCAATAATATGCACACATTTCAAAATTAAATCAATTAGACTGGAAGAAAGTTAAGGAAATAACATGTAACCATGTCCCCACCCCCACCAACACAAAAAAGCCACCTCCAAACACGTCCATCACTGATAGTGCAAAGACACCAATTTCACAAACAAGATTGCCTTACACACTATATTTTCTCTTCTGAGATTACCTACAGATGTATTAACTGTTACTGTATCACTATGTTGAACTATGTTAAAGGCATTTCAAGACAGCAGTTTTCAGTTTAACTTAACAGGGAGAGCCAGAAACACTTGGCAGACAATATAAAACAAACTTGTATATTTAAAGGCAATTACAGCAAAATACTCTATAATCACGGAATTGTATGAAATCAAGGAATAAAGGGTAACATCTTTTGGTTAATTCTATTTAAAGCTACGTGAATTAAGATTGAAGTCACGAGTTCTGATGTAAAATAAGTATTTTCCATATATAATTAACTTGCAGAACAATTGCAGTGAAAACTCAAAAAATATTAACAAGACCCTAGCCACATACAAATTATATGAAATCTGAGTTTCTCCATTCCAGAGAAGCATAATATTCTAATAAGAACTATCCTAATCTTCACCCAGCAATAATTTCAAGATGATATTATTATTCTCATTTCCTTGAATAATATCCATACTCCAGGGCCATTTTCCTTCTCATATTCAATATCATGCATGCTTGTATCAAGATTCCTTTCTTCATATCCTGTCACAGTATCAATCACTGCCTCCTGTCCACTCAATCCACTTTTGATTTATCAGCCGCCGTCTTTCTGGACTCCATAACTCGACCCAAACCATTTTAGCAAGACATTGACAAATAGCACCCAGTATCACATCAACCTGTTCCACTTAGTAAACTAAGAAACAGTAACTGTGACATCTCTGCATAAAGTATTCCATTCTATTCCCCAGACTGATGTATATTAATGAGGAGATGGTATTTGAAATGCTTCTTCCACATCAGCATCTAATATGATCAAATTAGGAAATGGGATGATTTATTAAATTTCGTAGAGCTGAAATATTTCTTTATATCACTATATGTGTGGTTTCAGAAAGTGAGCTGTTGCTTTCAATTTTTCTACTGAGGATGTGCCTGCATTTCACAGACGAATTATTGTCTTTAAAAAGATTGCAAGAAGGCGAAATGTTATTAAGCAAATGCTCAGTAAAACAAACTAAATCGGTTTTAAAATTCCTAATTTAATGTAAATCTTGGTTGTTTTGCTGAAATTCAGTTTGTGATCTTATTAAGTCATATTTGCATTGTACTATCTTGCTGTAGGACAGCTTTAAATTTATAGCATTACTAGGAAGCCCCACTTTTTTGACTCTAAAAAAATGCATCTAAAATAGTTATAATACACAATAAGTTTTCTTATGGTCTAAAATAAAGTACAAAAACATCAATTTAGATTACAAAAAAAGTTATGACCAACTCAAAATATTTTACAGGTCACTAAAAAAGTTTAACTTTTGAAATTAAAGCTTGATATTTCAATATTTCAGTATTTCATTCAAATAAAATATCGATGTTACAGAAGTTTTTAAAAAATTACATTACTGCCATGTGTACTTTTATGAACATGCTCATCACCTAGAAAAACAATCTATCTTAGTTTGATGGGAGACTGCAGGAAGACAAGACATTATGAGATACAGAGTTTGTACTATGTGCATGACTTGCACCAAAAACAAATCCAGTAATTTAAAGATACCATGTAAAGGATCTTAACTTCCAACATGAAACTAGTTTTCTAGTGTCAGTCCCACTTGCATTGGAAAACACGTTTGCTCAAGTCCTACAGGTGGTACTTTGAAACTCCGTATTGTTACAAATCAGAGTAGCGTAGAGAAGATCTTACTTTATTACTGTGCCTCATATTGCTGCCTTTTTGGTGGTTCAGGAGATTTTACTCCCTATCACTGCCAGTTCAGATGCAGGATATCAACAAGAATACTTCAGTGGGTGATGTGCTCTTTACTACACTAACAAAAGATGGCCAAGTTACTTCCAATCATTTTATTAGCTAGTTTACAACATTGTTTTCTTCAGTACTTACCTTTAAAAGTTACATATGAAAATAAGCTGCCCCGCCCTCAGCAAAAAAAATAAGGACTTACAGGTGCCAAATTCATATGAAAAATCTACAATGACTTCAGCACTACACTGTGTACACTTCCCAAGGCAAAAATTGTCTCTCCACCTTAAACAGCTTTGGATGGATTTTTCTTGCTTGACTCCTTTTTAAATTCATTTCAACTTTGGGTATCCACAATATCCAACAGCAAGGACTTCCACATCTTAATTATGCAATATGTAAGAACCAGCTGACTTCCTTCACTTGATGCTTGCCCTGGGTCTTACATTGGAGGAGATAGGAAACACTCATTCCTTAATCATCTTTTCACATCATTCATTTTTTATACCCCTCCATCATATTCCCTCCATCCCCCACAATCTCTTTTCCAGCCTGAGGAATCATAAGGTACTCAGTCAGTCCTCTTCATGTTCATACCTTTGGTTAAGTGCACAAGACAGATTTCAAGTTGGCAAGGAAAGGAAGTATTCAGCATTGCTGTGACTGCCTCAATGCTAACAAACAGGGAAAGCACAGGCCTCTAGCAGCAGCTTTCTGAAACTGATTTAACTCTTCTCCAGAACTAAGACTAAGCATAGCTTCACAGGGTAATATCACAACAGAGAGCAGACTTGAAAAAAATAACAATAAAGGACTCAGTGTGACCTTTTGGTTTTAGTTTTATGCTTTTAACATGCCAAAAGACTCTTCTTCTGTAATTTAGGATGTTATTTATGAATAATTTTCTCTAAAGAACCATGTCCATGAATAGGAATATAGTGACCTGCAACTACACTTCATAGCTGTAGTACTGAAAAGCTAGAATATTTTATACATAAAATATTTGTGCGCAGCATTCCCTAGCACAAAATGAAATAAATTGCAGTCAGGCTTTTAAAGCTTTTTAGCTGCATAATTTCCATACATTGTGGTGACAATTAACATCAGTAAACCCTTTGGCAAACATGACCATTAGTATGTAAGATTGTCTAACAAATAATGTAATTTATATTTATTACAATAAAACGGATCTTTAAAAACAGGTTATTGTATTTCTTAATACTGAGCATCTGACATACTGAAGAACACCTTCACTGTCACCTTATTCTTTTTACATTTCATTGTTTTAAAAGTGATTTGTTATAAAAACAGTGAATATTTGCAAGAGTATTTCTACACACAGCCCAGTAGCTTACCTAGAGCCTACAGCTCAGATGTTAAGTATAGTCAAAGAGAGATCAGACTGTTTAAATAACCAAATTGCTACTACAAAAGCACCGTAGCAGTAAGTGTCCGGGCAACTATTATAATGAACAGCTGTGAATAAGTCATGAGAGAATACAAATAGGAAAAAGTGAAACACATCCTTCAACAACAGTTTTTCAATAACATTTAGAAGGAACAGCCCTACTGATTTGGTATATGAAAATAACGATTTACTAAATTCTTGGTATAGGTAGACAAAATTACCTACCTGATGATCAGTATACAGATGCCAAAAAAAAGCTTTGATCTGCCTGCTACACTAAATAATGAACTTAAATTCAATAGAAAATGCTAACAGTAATTCTGATATCCATGGATAAAGTTTATTCAAACTTCTTAATTTAAAAATACACACAAAAAAAATGAGCTTCTGTTAATCGCAAAAGTATGAAACAGTTTTTATAATACAATTTGCAACACTGATTATGATTTAAATTATGCTTATTATTGAAAATATTAATTTGTCAAAATTCAGTTAATCAAGAATTTCAGCATCACAGATATATTTAATATTAAGTAAAGCTTGCATAACTATAAACACCCATTTCAAGAGAAATACAGATGAGAAAATAACAGTTTAGTCTCATCTTCACTGAGCCAATATTATGCATGGAAGTTACAGAAATCAGTAATCAAAAAGAAAATCCACACAAAGTTTTCAGATGATTACAGTTAAACCAAAATAAGGTGACTTTATTAACTTTTTTTTTTTTGCAGTTGGTCAAATGCAAAATATATAACTTATCGTCAAATCCATCTGTTCGACCAGTTTAATTTAAAGATATAGCACATCAAAAGCACAGCGCAGAGATTTCAAATTAGGAAGAGTTTCAAGTGGCATGTCAATCAGATCACTTGTAACCATTTTTTCTAGTATATTCACAAATTTGGTAAGTATGTGGAGTTTTTAAATATTTTTACCATAGAAATAAGAGTAATTCCTTTTCCTAGAAAAGCATCTTACCTTCTTGTTCTACTTTTTGATCTCGATCTTTGAGACCTGTAGGATTTGCCTCTGCCTCTTGATCGGCTACGACTGCGTTTTCTTCTAGAACCATATGAAGAACTACTGCTTGATCTGTGTCTGCGTCTAAAACAAAACCACAACATTAGTACACTAGCGCTTCTAAAAAAAAAAGTATATGCTAAACCACTTCTTGTATTACAGCATGTCATAAAAGCCTCAACAAATACCACTATTGCACTTACAATAAGTAATAAGTACAATACAATAAGTAATTCACACATACCTGAGCAATACCTGTCTTAAAGAGCTTACATTCGAAAATATGTATCCCAAGACAGAAAAAGGGCAGAAGGAGAAACAGAAGTTAATTGATATGCATAAAAATCATACAATACTTGAAGGGCTAAGCCAGGAACACAACCCAGCTCTTAATGAATTTTAGTCCCATGACCAGCATATTGGAACTCATTGACTCCTTGCCAAATCTAAGGTAAAAAAAAACATTTAGACCTACATTCTCAGCAGAATTTACACAGAAATACACTGTATGGGATTGCTTTTCAATGCAAGGAACTATAATTCCACCACTAAAATGAAATTCAAAATGTTAGCTTCTGCATTGCTACTCTGTACAATTATTTCCAGCCATTCTATCTGCATACATAAAAAGCAAACATAAATAAAATTGTATTAAATTATGTACACCTAAAAATATTACGTATATTTTTCTATAGAAATGAGTTCTCAACTTTCATAGCTTGCAATCTTTGCTCTGCTCTGATGTAGACAGACCTCTCCCTCCCCCTTTTTTTTAGTACTATTAATAATCAAATAATCAGCGTTAATTTATTCAATTTGAATTTATTTCAGTTCAAGTTTTCTCTCGAGTTCCATCAGGAGTCAGAATGCTATCTTCTCTCCCCACCCCACCCCCAACCTCCCTGTTTCATTTATTCAAATAATGAATTATTATACATATAGAAGAAAGGTAAAAAGGTGAAAGAATACGTAATAAATACCTAAATTAAACCAACTAACCCCAAAACTGGGGGAGAGATACCTTCCAAGTCCTAGCTTTTTCTAAAATTTCCTCTCCATCTCCCTCACAGCTAACTAAATAACAACTACAACCCTTGCAAGAACTTACATTATTTCTGGACTTCATGATATTTAGGTAATATTAAAGTATAACAGCATATTCCTGTAATTCAGGGTCTAGTCAGTGTAATATGTGCTTATCTACCATAAGGAAAAAGGTGTTGTATTATATATGAGTGCTGCAGTCGAGTGGACTGGTAAGGATTTTGAGGTTAACTAGTAAAGAACAAGTCTTCATCAGAAAAAGGAATGCAGTGTTCCTGCCAAATGAAGATGAAGAAAAGTAATCTTGGAGACTGCTAGTTTTTATTCTTCAGGGTCAGGGATAAATCCGGCAGGACCGCTGTGTGTAACAGTGACTTCACTGCCAGGAGCAAATGTCCTAAACTAAGGGCGAAGCAGAGGTGCTAGCCAGATCCTAAAAGCAGACACTTTCGTCTTTTCTGGATTCAATTTAAGTCAACTGGTCTTCGTCCAGACTCTAATCTCCCTTCGAGCTCTGTTTTTATCTGCAAGATAGCCATGCCTGCACTGGACTAAAGAGATTCATAAAGCTGCATGTCATCAGCATATTGTTGGCATCGAAGCCCATGTCATCTCACTGTGTCCCCTAAGGGCTGTATGTAGATGCTAAGCAGGAACAGAAGAAATGGGGGATGGAAATGAACAAACAAACAAGAAACCCCCCAGAAGCAGCCAACTTGCCCCTCACTGAACCACTCTTCTGCCAGCTAAAGAAAGGTTGGTCAGGAGCAGTTTCTAATATATTTCCAGTGCAGCTAGACATGACGAGCATCTTCCAGCTCCACCTATTCATAAACTGACCACCAGCCGCCCAGTTTGACTCCGGGATCATCTTAAGCCAGACAGAAACAAACACGATATCTAAAGATCGGGTATTGAAAGGGGCCTCTGTGATGAAGGAAACATGGTGTTTGGTCAAGAAAAATTTGGTAGATATAGCCACATGATCCATGTTCTCAATACCTGGCTGACTACTGTATTCTGGACACACAAAAAAAAATAGTAAGAATGATGGTGAAAGCTAGCCTTTACAGCAAATTTATACACCCACTGTAAAATCACCATTAGTCTTCCCATTGAGAAAGTCTACCCTGTTGGCTGGAAAGCCCTACTTGGCTTATGACAACCGAAAAAAACTAGCACAGAATAGTCTGTAACTAGTTAAATGAAATTATTTTTCAAATTGACATTGATGTATGAACTGTTATCTTTCCAAAAAGAGATTCCAAATTCATTATTTAGAAGGAGAATAAAGGAAGAATTTGTTTTCTTTAGTTTTTGTTTTTAAAATAATTTACCTTTGAATCCGCATAAATATTGTGTTTTTTTTGTTGTTGTTTTGTTTTTTAAATGTAAGTGGAAATACTGCCACCTCTTCCAAGATTCTGAGCAAACTTTGCTATAAAATTCTAAACTAGAATTGACTACACATGGAATTCGGACACTTCTAGCTTTGTAACATAGTATGAAAGAGCTCAATTTGTAAACAATTGCAACAGCCAGTAAATTACTACAAACGCACCTTTTGTCATAAGAATGTGAACGAGACTGGAGATCTCGAGACCGCGACCTTGACCTTGATTTCCTTCCAGATTTTTTACGGCTATATGTTCTGCTGTCCGAGGAGCTACTTGAAGATGAACGCCTGCGGTGTTTCTTTTTCCTTCTGCTTCTGTTCTCTTCTTCTGTGTCCGAGGAGCGACGTCCCATTTTTAAACTAAGTAAAAAAAAAAAAATTCTGAACTGTAAGAACGTCTTGTGTCTGCACTACATTTTTATATGTGTATATATATACACATACACACACACAAAAATGTGTGTGCTTATATAAATACACATATGGTTATACCATTTTAAAAGCTACCATGTGAATAGAAAATTTGGTTTCTATGCAAAAATTAAATCAAGATTTAAATATGTCAACAAATTCATGTTACTGAGTAACTTGAAATTTATTTGCTGAAAGTGTAAATTTACCGTGGTATTAAATATTTTTTCTAAACTTTCACAAAAGACATTTTACAGCCATTTAAACAGATAAATACACTAATAAAATCCTTTTTTCTTTTTTTTTTTTTTAAATCAGAACATATTTATTCTTGGCTTGTTTTTACATTTTTGAATTAGATATTAATTTTTTAAGAAATTTAAGGAGTAATTTACACGGAGATATTCCTTATAGGATATTTCATATTAAACATATTGAAGATGTACTGCTGACTGCATATCCTCTTAATTTACAGTTATAGATGAAGATCCGTACTCGCATAATCAATAAAATGCAACCTATTTCAGTTACTGATGTAAATCACTTCATATGTTTTTAGACTGTGCAATTAAAATAATGTATGTTTTCATTCTACTTGTCATAACTAAAACAAGCACTGAGAAAAGAGTTTCTAGAAAGTTATTTTAAAATTAATTTATACTAGTTAGGTTGATTTTGGTTCTCAGTTTAAATCCACTCAACTTCAAATTGCTTTATTCCAGAAATCAGAGCTACAAATACTAAACTTCAGAAATGTTTCTTGATTACAAATGTGTTTATCTGGACAAAGTTTACAGACTTTGATAACATTAAAAAAAAAGGGTGGGGGTGCAGAGAGAGGTAAGTGCTGCCATTCATTTAATTGCTGCAAGGACTCTCATCTTCATTTGGAACTCATAAGAAATCAGTTTCATTGCTTCACGATTAAAGAAATGCTGTATTTCTTGACTTTTCAGGCTACAAAGAGTAAAACATGTTTTAAAACGTATTCTGTCCCCGCAATATCTGGCCTATTAGGCCAAGACTTCAAGAGCCCCTTCGCACACACTTTAGCTAGTGGCAGCTGGTAACAGGCCCTCCTCTCAAGACCAAACGCTTGTTTCAAGGCTCCCTGGCTACTTCTACAAGAGGAAAACAGGAACTCAAAATTCCTTAACATTTCTACCAACAGTTAGATCATGGATATATTTTGCCACCACATCATCTGCCTTTAACCAACACCAAAACACTACAGCTCCCCATATACCAGCACACGCAGTTGAACTTGTTCCTTCCCTGCGTACAAAGTTTTGCCCTTCCTCACACCTTTTACCACCTAGGCAGCAGGCCCTAATCTCCAGGGTAGAGACTGAAAACAAAAGAGAAATTCACTATTAAGTATGTTTATGCTTAAATACATGAAAGGTTTATACAGAAATACAAGCCTGGATTATGGTAGGCCCCCTACGTCAAAAACTGAATGAGCAAAAAACCCTGTTCATCCCCACATGCAGCAAAGTCTCTCAAACCTAAATTTTCACCTTTAACCTCCCAACCTAGAATTGTTCCACACACGTATCGTACTCGCAACCATCCTACCCTGACTCGTTAACACCAAGGCAGGCAGGGGCTTCATAAAGTCAGCGTCCTGTGACCAGGCTCCCCACGGGAGCTTTCCAGGTGGTTACATCCAAAGCACCGCAAGCACATGGCCAACGATGCGTCTGACAGAATTTGAAAGCCATGCCTGAGAGGAGGAGCAAACCTGCAGGTGAAGTTCAAACCGTTCCCCGCTCCTCCTGCCGTGCTGGAGCTCACCCTAATGACTGCCAGAGCCCTGGCACCAGGGCGAGAAAGCCACGGCAAGCACGAGGCCCGAGTCAGAGGGACGTCCTCCTGGAGAGCACCAGGTTCTGGGCCCGACCGCTGCCCCAAGGAGACTTTCCGTGTTTTACCCAACAACAGCTCAATGCAAAACACAGGATGGTTCCTTACATATCTGGGTGCTCCTTGACACTCACCAGAGTTTACTTACTGCCACAATCAAAACAGGAGCCACAGGAAGCTTCTTCCCATGGAGCCAAACCTCTGTGCAAGTCCCACTGCTTCAGCGTGCCACTCAGAGCTATCAGTTCCATCCAGCGGTGCCTACAAGCTAACCATCACTAACTTTTGCCACAGGAAATCCCTCTGAATATTTACTCCACTTCTCCATAGCTCATTTTCAGCACTTTGTCAGCTGAAAGACCAGTTCTAATGCAAACAAAGCATTTTTGAAATATTCAACTTAAATCAGCAGATCTCCATGCACCTAGAACAGCAGAAATTTAAGAGGATGAACTGCTTTGCAAGAGTACTCCTTTTTCAATAAAGTTATTTTTACCATATTACTAAAGTTATTCCTCATAGTTTTTGAAAGAGATAAAGGCAGTATTTTACAGACTACTTTATGTCATTTAAGGAAATATGACTTTAATTTACAGTTCTGTAGAGGAATGCCAATTTATAGCAACACACTACCTCAGGCAGTTCTTTCCCCCCCACGCTCATAGTAAAAGACTTACAGAGCTCCAAGGTACTACCAGTTATTGTACAGTAAAATAAAGCTCTTCAAATATATACTGATAGAACAATCTTCAAATGAAGATGAACCTGAATCTCAAACTTGAAATAAGCAGAACTGCTCAGAAAGATGAAACTACAACGCACAGATTTGAAGCTAAAAGCTCACAGACCACAGCTCATGACAGCAAGATTAATGGAAGAGACCAGAGAAACACAGAGTACAAAAGACATTTCTGCCAAGATATTCACCACTTGATGCGGATATCATTATGAGCCAAAACATTACACTTCAACGTATATATTGCCTGATGTTTAACTTCCTCTTTTTGCCATCAGCTTTCTTCCCCCCATTTGGGCATATAACTGAAGTAGCATAGCAAGCTAGAGAAACATACTGTGTCTCAGTTTTGTGTCTTCAGGACCAAAGGAAAGCCACATGCCAGACCTTTCCCTATCACAGGACAAGCCCTACTGCGACACACGGAACGCTTCTGCTGTACACACACTTGAGCCTCAGGAGCTCCAAGAAGCACCGACTGTAGATGAGCTGCAGGACAAAGGCACATGGGTGACTGATGCTCTGCAAGTTCTAGAAAAGAAGTTGCCAGAAGCAGGCTTGATCGTGGAACAATTTGTGCAGCCGAGTCCCAGTAGCTGTCTGCTACAGGGTTATCTTGGAGTGCACGGGCGAGAGACGAACTTGTCTGACCGGCACTATCTTTCACCAGGGTCTTTGGATCGTCCCCTCAGCACATCACACACATTTTCCCGTGAAGACACCTCTTAAAAACATAGCACTTGAAGGCAGTCGATTAAGACCTATATCAGGCCAGTGTTCTGCCCAACTATAGCCTGCTCCCTCCATACTCCTGAACAGACCTGGGAAAAGGGGTTGCCAGCACGGATTGATCCCTGAAACCTGGATAGGAGAGTTGTTCTGGTGGGTTAGCATGGTCCACACCAGTTCCACAAACAGGACTGTATGAAGATACCTACAGATCACAGAGAAGAACTGTATGCCAAATAACTATATGCTGCCAACTCCTCCTTACGTATAGACACTGGGGAAGATAGAGCTCTCAACGCCTGGTGAGGCACAGGCAGACTTTCACCCTGACTAGGGAGCAGTACTAGGAGGAGGCGGCAAAGGTACATTTAACAAGCACTGACAGCAGATAAATGGCAAGACTGAAAACCGAGGTTACATCCCAGGCTTTTGGGCAGAGAGAGTCTCCTCACCATCACATCGGTGAGGCTCATACTCTTCTGCTTTTCTGTCCTGACCTTTTCAGCAGGATGACTCACAGTTGGACCCGATAAGTTTTACATCCCTGTTCTGGAGCAAAGGCCTGTTACAGCACCTAACAGACAGGCCTCCGGGCCTGTTCTTAATACTTACATTTTGTTTAAGTCTTGTTTCTTAAAACCGACACTGCAACACTCGGTTGAAATGAAAACAAAGCGCACGCTCTCATACACACATTTGCCAAGAGAAACACCAACATCAAAAATTTCAAACCAACTACTTACATTTGGCAAAATTACAAACAGTGCTATCGAGCTCACCTGCAGACAGGTGAGTAACCTCCCACCCTGCATATCAAAATGTAAAGAAAGCCTTAGTTACCAAGAGACTTTGTTTGCAGCTGACTTGCAGTAATCATTAACCACCTGCACTATTTATGTAGCATCTCTACAAATACGTGCATGACCATCTTTACGGGAGAATCAAGAAGTCAGCATGAGATACCACTTGATGGGCTCCAGGCAGGAAATAATGCTAATTGAAGTAAGATTTATCCCACGTTACTGACAAACATGCTCACTAGATAGTAAGTAGGATTCACAGTGTTACCAACAGCAGTGCTGCTCCCAGGAAAAGGGAGACTGCAGACAGGCAGAGGGTAGAAGTCCCTCCCGGACAGCTTTTGTGTGTGCACAGATGAAAGAGCGTCTTTGTATCTACCTCTGTCAAGCTTGTAGTTATGCAGAAACTCTCCATGCTCTACAATTCAGGAAAAAAATACTTTCAAGTAGCGGAAGAGATTCAATTAGAAAAGGGAATGAGGTGACTCGTTCTCATGAGGGCAACATCTATTTTTAAATACTTATCCAGTGGTGCTTCTTTCCATTAGTCAAATTTCCGGATCACTAAGGAGAAACATCTAAATAGCATCTACGAAGACTGCTACCATAACTGGTTACCTCAGAAGAAAATCTTGAGAGCAAAGAACTGCAGGAACTCAGTTATTTTCTTATGATGTCTCCCATAAGGGCATGAATCCAGACACCAAACATACCACAACTCTGTCTTCTGGCTAAACAAAGGATATCTCCTTTGACAATTATGGTATTTTTCAAAATATTATGGCATTTTGAAAAATTACAAGCTTTCCTCAAGTTTGCCTCAAATCAAAATCATAAATGAGCAATTTATAATAACAGTATTCCTAAATTCAGCTTCAAATCTTGAGATTTCAAAGTTAAACGGAAGAAAAAACTAGGTGCAAGCAGACATCACATGCCCGCAGTCACCCAGGCCACAATGCTCATCCAAGAGACCACCTCCACAAGTCGTCTTTTGCTCAATAATTCTTTATTCTACAAACTGGCCTTCCACAACATAAGTACATTTTCCACACTTGAAGGCAACAAGAACTACAACCGTTCCTATTTTAGCTCAACCCAAGTAAGTTCACTAGGGACAAAACAGCATTTGTTCCAAGTAACCAACTTTCAGAACAGGCTTACAGACCAGATAAGTACACCTGAACTTCATTATGCAGCTCTTAGTATTTCTTTTAAATCAAGTTCTAAACACCTTCTTTATTCATAGAGCAAAGGGTTCTGCTGAACTGCTCAAAATAACATACTCAAAGTTAGTCCTAGATCACTGGAACAACTAGACTATAAAAAAAAGTTCCTTTCATATCTGAGAAAAGCAGCACACAGAATTGCATTTAGCCGAAACACAACATAAAAATACCTAAAATGACTCTGGCTAGAAACAGCACATCAGATTCAGAAGAAACCAAATGACATACCTTCTTTACCCACGCTTTCACAGATAACAGCTGGGACAGTAAGCCTCTACACAAACAATTTCCCCTTACCGCCCTCGGAACTGAAATGCAAGGCGCTTCTGCGCGCTCCGAGGGCAGGTGCCGGGGACGCCACCACCCACCGCAGACCCCCCTCGCTGCTGGGCCCCGCCGGGACACAGCGGGCGACGAGACGCGAGAAACACCGGGGAGACCCCGGGACTCCGCGCTAACTCCCACCGGGGCACCCGAGGAGAAGGAAGCTCCCGCGGGGCTCCGCTTGACGCCGGGCGGCACGGCACGGCCCAGCCGCGGCACCGCGCCGCCAGCGCCGCTCTTCCCCCGCTG
>VXAA01003214.1:0-49925 GCA_013399115.1 Anseranas semipalmata
GCTGGCGAGGTAAGGCCCGCTATCCTGTGAATAACAGCCCAAAGGAGAGCGAATGGAAGCTGGTCATGGCTTTCAGGCGATTAGCGCATCAAACAAATACCAGAGCACACTACAGAGCGTTTATTAAGTTGAAAAGCAGACTCCTTTGTATTATTACAAATCGTTTGAATAGGATCCTGGTTTCCCTTTGTTGAGAGACATGCTTGGGGGGGGGGGGAAAGAAACGCTCCGTTTTCAGNGTTTTCAGTGGAGCAACTTGGGATGTTTGTTATGTTGGGAGATCTTATTTTCAAATGTGTTTCAACTTCTGGCTTAATTCATAGAGATTGTTAATTGGACCGATATGTGAGGAGTATAGCAAGTACAACTTTCACTCTCAGCTGAACAGTTCTTTTTTATGTTTAATTTTGTTCTCTTCCACATACTCCCATCTGTTTCTCAGCTAAAATTTCTCAGCCGTTTCAACTAGAAAGGCAAATTCTGTAGAGTGACAGCCATTTGCACTTCTCTGGAGAGGGGTAGTAACTGGCAACAGTAGCAGAATTTAAAGGGTAATTATGGAATCGACAACATGAAGCTGCAGAACAGACTGGATCGGTTGATGCGGATGCTTGCCTGAACGGTGGGACGTATCCCCGATAAAGCGTGCCTCCGAGCACCCTCGTAGGTGAGCTGGGGCTTTCGGCAGACTGTCTCTGCGTAACGCACTTCCACCGTGGAGAAGGTTGCTGTGCTTTGAGTGAAACACCTTGCTTTCTTCTCATTCCTTAATATGGCATAGAAGAACAGACGGCCATGCAGCATCATTTTTAGTGCAGGAGATGGAGCCAGTGTAGATAAGCCCTAAAGCACAAAAGGGGAAAATGGCCTGCCAAGAGGACTTACAGAGGAAGGTAGTCTAAAGGAATGTTTTAGTAAAACAGGTGAAGCAATTAATTAGATGAGTTTGTTCCTGAGTCTTAGAATTGATGCGTTGGGTGGCAGCTGAAGCTATTTTACTGTGAAGATAATTGCCTGAAAGACCGTGCTAAGGTTTATAGTTGAAATTAGCACTGGGCTGTAATTTGGGAGATGAGGCTTTGATGCCTGCTACTCTGCAGACTTCCTGTGTGATCTTTCTCCAAAGAAAAAAAGCATACTGAGATGAAGTGACTTATGCTTTTTCAGAAAGTATTAACCACACTCTGAAAATCATACTCTGATAAAATGTCAGGCTGGACACACAAAATGGTTTTTGAGCATTAATCATGGTCGTGTTCTCTGTTGCAGTTTCTCAGTGAGAAAATGAGGATAATACTTTTCCTAAGCGTTTGTCTAGAGCTCGGGAAGCTTTCTTTTTTTGTTGTTCATTGTTTAACGTCATGCCCTCAGGTTGGGTCTGTGTCCACCTGTAATATAGATAATGACAAATAATGTTGCCTCTCCTAATTGAGAACTGATGGAAAGAACAAGGCGTTATTTTCAAGTCTTAGGTGAAGAAGGATGTAAGGATTAAAAACCAGCCCCCCCCCCTTTTTTAAATAAACTTGCAGTTGCTGAAGCTGAATTTGGTTGTTTAGTTTGAGATGGCTGTGCTGCTGGTCTGGTTTGTATGATGTACGTACACAAAATTAACCTAGTAAGTAGTCGGATACCTTGGATGTGATTCCATCTCTAGAAATCGTGCCCTAAGATTTGTTTGCTTTAACTTGTCTGAATCATATTTTCTTTTCCTCTGTTACATCTTTTTAATTCATTTGCTTTTTTCTGACTATGAAGTCTGCAAGAATATGTGGATCTTCACAATTAATTTAATCTGTTTTTTAAGACATTTAATAAGATTTTTTTTTTTTTACTTTGAGACACTGCATACACCTCAAATCATAGAATTACAGAAACAGAGTAGGATTCAGGACTGCAAATCAGAATTAGGTCATTTTAGTGTTGGATATTGTGCAGGCATATTATACATTGACTTTGTCTTTGAAAGTGTGTTAATAAAATATATTTAAAAGAATGGAGGATCATAGCTGTGCTCTAATGAATTATGTGTTCTCGACAATATCATAAGCCACCGATTCGTGATTTGATTTTTCCTGTTTTAAGATTAGTTTTCTGTTAGTACTGTGAATTCTGTAAGCTGTGAACATCAAGTTCTCTCTCTGACACTTTCTAGAAATAAAGATTCTGCAATTAGACTTTGCTGACAATTTACTTGATAAGCGAGGCTGATAAACCTATCCCTCTTCTACAGCTGTTTTCTCTGCAATGCTAATATTAGGAAAAAAATTAGGTACGAAATGGTGTTAGGAGCTATTTTTATGATACCTTTTCTGGTTGACAACACTGTAGTTTTCAGAATGAGACTAATCTCTCTGGAGGCTGTTGTATTCTTCCCCCGTGGTTATCTAGTACCTTCTGTGTGTGGGGCTCAGCGTTATGCATACCATGTAATCTGTTCCATTTTGCTTATGGTCTTACCTCTGTCCTAAAACAGTGCACGGTTCAAGTCAAATTGGAGCTGGGGCACCGAGCCCAACTGCGGAAGAAGCCCACCACTGAAGGGTTTACTCATGACTGGATGGTGTTTGTCCGAGGCCCGGAGCAGTGCGACATCCAGCATTTTGTGGAAAAGGTGGTCTTTCGGCTACATGATAGCTTCCCAAAACCCAAGCGAGGTGAGTCAAGTTCTGCAGATGGGTTATTGGGTCTTCTGTGGGAAACAGCATTGTGCAGTCTAGATTGTCTTGTACTGTCATATTTCTGTAAAATCTCGTCCTAAAGAGGAACAGAAGGTACATTGCGTGCACTCGAGTCTTAACCTTTACCATCTTTGTTTGAGGAAGGTCAGGGAGAATGGGACCTTTCTTCTGATGGAAGGTTTGGAGGTGAGATGCTTTCTCCTCTTATTTAAGCATTAGTACATGCAGGTTCTCAAGACAGGGACAGCAGAAGGTAATTTGTGTTACAAAATGGGAAAGGCGGACTTGGTTTGTTAATATTGGCCAGCAAAAGCTGGAAGCATGTGATAGATGAGAGGTCCTCTAATAGAGGGCTGGTGTATTTACTGGAGTAAGTAGACTTCTGCATTGGTCACTGAGTAGCTATCGGGATTCTCGCCAGGTGCCAATTCAGGGAGTATTTAAGCCAACAGAAATTTGGCTTTTGGCTTGGAAATTTTGCCAAAGGGGTGCTCTCTTTGCCTCTGTACATTCCAGGGGCACGTGTGTGTGCAGGCGCTAGAGAGTGTCCAGAGGAGGGCTACAAAGATGATGAAGGGTCTGGAGAGCGAGACGTGTGAGGAGCGGCTGAGGTCCCTTTGGTTTTTCAGCCCAGAGGAGATGAGGGGAGGCCTCATGGGGCCTGCAGCTTCCCCCCGAGGGCAGCGCAGGGGCAGGCGCTGAGCTCTGCTCTCTGGTGACAGCAACAGGACCTGAGGGAACGGCATGGAGCTGTGACAGGGGAGGGTCAGGCTGGGCGTTAGGAAAAGGTTCTTCACCAGGAGGGCGGGTGGGCACTGGAACAGGCTCCCCAGGGCAGTGGTCATGGCACCGAGCCTGCTGGAGTTCAAGAAGCGTTTGGACAGTGCTTCAGGCATAGGGTCTGATTTTTGGGTGGTGCTGCGTGGAGCCAGGAGTTGGACTCGATGATCCTTGTGGGTCCCTTCCAACTCGGGATATTCTGTAATGTATTTGCAATGAGCACTGTGCAGTCAGCAAGGTTGGGGAGCTGATCTGGCTGAGGAGAACAGAAAAATTGTAATGTTATTTTGTGCTGGATCAATTCTTTGCTCTTTCTGACTGTGCAGCAACATGAACCTTATTGTTGGCTTAGGGCAGCTGGAATGCGTGGTCGAGGTGGAGGAGCAGGAATTGCCCTTTTCGGCAGCAGCACGGACTTAGATCTATTTAAGATTGTGTAACTGCATCTGCAGTGTTGTTGTTATGTAGTGTTACCAGGAGTGCTGCCTGCCTGAGAGTATTGCTATAAATTACTCTGTAACATGCATTCTCTGAAGTACTTTTTTGGAAGACTGCTGCTTATGCAGGATGTCTGAGGACTACTTACTGCATTGGTTATTTGTGAGAGGCCACGGTGGAAAGCAACTCAAAGGTGTTGAGGATTCGTGAGGATGTGAATCTGGTGTGTATGTTAATATTTCCTTCAAACTGATGTTGTAAAACTGATGTACGATAAGCCAGTGCAATGCTGAGCTGGAAACTAATTTGTAGAACAGAAGTTACAATCTGCTGTGCTACAATTCTTGTCATCCGGTGTAATTACATTATTACAAACAACTGCATTGGGATAGTACATTGTCTTTGCTCAGTAGGTTGCCGTATCATCTACCTTTAAAGAGAAAGTTTTGCTGTTCCCTAGGTTTTAAATGCTTTCTTAAGCTTGCTTATAAAGCTAGCGTGCTTTTGACCAAAGAGTGGATTGTGCATAAATTGTGTGGCATATGCATACTATTTCTAGATCTATTTGAAGGGTTTCTTCAGCTGGTTCTCTCTTACTTGAAGCAAAATCTACTGGTGAGGGAGGCAGATTGCTTGTGTAGTAATTTTAATTTGTTAGAATAGGGCGGCAAAGGAACAAAGGCTGCTTGGCAAATAATCTTAAGATTTCTGATGCTGTATTGGCACTGTTCTTGGGTTTTGTGCTTTTTCCCCTAAATGGTAGGGTTTTTATAGGAAATTCAAGTTAAAGCAAGTCTAGGGATTTTGATTATTTTCAGATATGCTCTTTTTTCCACGGTTGTATTTTCAGTACTGCTTACTAGCACCTTTGCGATGGTAAAAGCGCTTAGAGCTGGGGATAATAGATCTACATTAAAGAAAAATAATTTGTGTGCTTTTTAGCTTTAAGATACTGTTTCTTTATCTGATTAATTACTTGGAATTCTTTAGAGAATGTAAAAAGGCTTGCACTGAATTCCCCTAATTGCTTTATTGACTTTATTTACATGTATTGTAGTGCATGAATTGTATGCAAGTGCATCCGGTTCCTGAGAGGGAAGATATCTGTGCTGGTCTCACGTTTCTGCTGGCAGCTGTTATGTATAGCTATGCCGTGGCCAAATGATCCTAGAATCCTTTGAGGGGGCTGTCACTATACTGAAATACGGTGGGAGATGATCGGAAGGATTCAGTAACGCGAAGATACAACAGGTAGTGCAACAGGAGGAACTGAGGCAGGAAGCACGTAGATTAATTTCTTAGAAGCGATTAACTTCTGAATCGACAGATCTGCAGCAGGCAGCGCTGTGGCCCTAGCGGCGAATGGTTTCGTCTTGCTCCGTTCCGTTGCATATGAAATAACTAGCCTCATTTACGTGCCCTTCAGGTTTGTTATGAGGTTTGGATGAAGCAGCTTGTAGTATGGCTATTACGTAATTATGAAGATTGAGCATTGCAGGAGAACGTTTCAAGGAAAAAAAAAACTGCTTACACACTGTAGTGTTTTGATGAATAAATGTTGGTATCAAAGTCAATTTTACCTTCCCATTCCCTTCAAATTCCCACCTTTTGGGTTGTTGCATTTTTTGCAAGACAGTTTTAACTGGCAATTTACATTGTTGTGGAACAGCACAGAAATGTAATTGTATCACTGCACCAAGGAGAGGGGGAAGAATCTCACTGAGTCTCTGGCACAGAGTGTGTTTTATGTTTCCTTTCTATGGGAGGAGCTAAGAACGGATTTTCATGTTCTTAACTAAGCCCATGACCACCATCTTGTTTTGTTATGTTTTGTTTTTTCCACAAAGGTCAGTGTTTTAAATGAGTCCTGAGCCGTCAGAGACGCATTTCTCATCTTGCAACTGATTTTTGGCTCAGATTAAGTTGCATTATATTCAGAGTTAACATTTGTATGTTCTCTTTTCAGTGTGCAAGGAGCCCCCTTACAAAGTGGAGGAGTCTGGCTACGCAGGCTTCATTATGCCCATTGAAGTGTACTTCAGAAATAAGGTAGAATCTGATTTCTGGTTTTCTAATTGTTTTGAGCTGTGCCAGAGTCTGAAACTGCCTGACAGAAAGATTCTAAATTATGTGACTGTTTTATGTGTGTGTTTTTTATTACTCTAATAAATAGAATTTAACTGGGAGTTGGAAGCTCCTGCCAGACTTCAAAAGAAAGCTTTTGGCAGAAAAGGAATTGTATGGAAAGGTAATATCAGGACAGTGTGATGGTCCTAGAGATTCTGAACAGAGATTGTGCTACTTGGGGCAAGTTTCTCTAGCATGGATAATATTAGAGCAGTTTAAAATATTTTATGCAAATGTGGAAGTAAATCAATGTAAAACACTGATTTTATAGACGTTTGTAAATACTGTGTTGAGTGGCAATATATTTAAAGATGTTTTTTTCTTTAATTTTTATTAAAATAACTGTACAGGTATAAAATTTATATATATATGGGCCCAAGACAAAGATTTGTATATATAGGACAGTTATTTACAGCTGTATTAAAAACGTTGTCGTTCTGATTCAGTACTCTTCCAAAAAAGCAAACATTACATATTTTAAATTTTAAGATGTATTGCCAACAAATGTTTGAAAGTTAAAATTTGGGATTTATTACTTGCTTTAAGTCTTACCACAGAGGTCACATGCTACATGACTTGAAGAAGGTTATGAAAACAGGGATTTGGACACTTACATTCGTATCAACTCAGTTTCAGTTAAACTGTTTTGTTAAGCATAGATACTGAATCGTTCTGGTTTTGAATTACTACTTAAAAAAAAAAATTGTTCCGCTTATTATTCCTGCAAGGGAACCTAGATGAACTAAAAATGTGAATATTAAGCCACTTTACAGTAGCGTATGCTCACCCCCTCGACCCTCTAAGCACCAGCCATCACCCCAGGTTCTGTGTACAGCACACCATTTATAGTAACCTAATCTATTTAGCTTCAGTGTTTTTCCCAGTGTACCTCCCACAAATGTTTCTATTGTTTTCTTCTTGCCCTAATCTGGCACAATATACTCTCTGGTGGTGTCGTTTGAGAATAATCAACAGGTTTTTTGGCCTACTGTGTTGCTTTTGCCCCACTTTGAGCTTGAAATAAGCCAGATAGCAAGACTGAGCTGCAACTATGAGAACACTTTGCCTATGACTTTCTTTTGGGCGGGTGGGTAAGCCGAAAGGATGTGAAGAGAAATGGCAGTTAAAGGGTAAGGGATGAAAGTTGATAGAAGAAGCTTTTTTGGCAAGCACTGAAAACTGACTTGAATGCAAAAAAAAAAAAAAAAAGCCAAAAAAAAATGCGGCTTGAAAGCTTAAAAGTAGTTTGTCTTCTGGTGGCTTTCCTGAGGTTTTGCATGGAAATCAGGAAACCGTTCGTCTGCGCTCTACGTTGGCTCAGTTCAGGTTCAAAATTTACCTTTACGTTCCCGACCAAAAACCGTGAGCTTCTCCGTGCTAATCGCTTGTAACGGGAACCTCTAACGATTGCGCTGGGTGAGATATGTTTTGTTTCTACTTCTACCTTTGTTTCCCCTTCCTTTTTTCACCCAATCTTTTCCCACACTTGTCTTTTTCCTGCAGGTCTCCTGTGGCTTTGCCTTTCACATGTCCTCAGATCCTTCTCTCTCATTTCTGCCCCTCCTGCACCTTTCTGTAGGTGCACTTGTTTGTTTTGACTGTCGTCTGCATTTGTACACTTGCTTTCTCTCCGTTCCTTATATTCACGTGCTCCTCGCAGAATATGGAACTGGCAGCTTTTGTGAATATAACTTGGTTTCACACCCACCGGGGTCATCGCTTCTCATTGTTTCTGTGAACACGTGACTGCATAGTTGTTCTTTCTAGCATTAGGGATATGCTGGCTTTTATAAATAAGGGAAATAGGTGGCCTCTGTTCTTGGTGGAAACAATGGAAGCAGCAGTTAATTTGGGGGAAGGCAGTTTGCTTTTGGCATTTTGGTCTTCAGAAACATGAAAAATAGGTAGGAAAATTGCTTTAGTTGTAAACTTATTTTCAAAACTACAAACCTTCAAGATAATTCTTTGCCCTGTTTTTTTTTTTTTAGATGCGAATAGTGTGGAGAAGTTCTCTTCCACTTTTAAGCTGATTAATTAATCAACTAATTAATTAGTTCTGTCAATAGCCCCAGTATTAGACTGGGGCAAGCAGTGGTTGGGGGAAGACATGACAGCTTCAGCCTCCCAGCACATCATTTCACCAGAGACACGTTTCTGGGTTCAGCCATGAGCTTGAATACGCGAGCTGTCCTGAAGTTATTGAAATTTGCTTTTATTGCTTAACAGTAATTTTTCCATCCACATGCCAGCAAATGTTACATTCTCCGCCCGTTTGGAAGTTGAGCTTGGTGCTTCCGATTGCTGGAAGTTTAGAAGCTGCCTGATGTGAAGAATTGGGCTCGTCTGACCACTGTTGCCCAGCACTAGTGCTGTCCTGAGACGTGAAGAGTTCTGTGATTATTTTCAGTGCGTGGGGTTGAAGAAATGTAAGAGGTGAATACTGCTGCGAAGGCAGAAATGCAAAGGCTGGGGTACAGTGGAAATTAAAATGTTTGGGGAAGAAGAGGAGGAGGAACGGCAAAGACTTAGAATACGGTTTGTTTTCTCCTTCATTGAAGAACGTGACATTAAAGCACCGTATAAATAAGTATTTACTACTTAAAGGCCATATGTTCCCCCGATCTCTGTAAACCTGTTGACACTGGCGGGGATCAGCTGTTGTGTGTGGAGCATATATTGTTCGGAATTGATTACAGCATTTGGGGCTCATCCTTGAATAAGTCTTTTCAAGTAGATATTATGGATTGGTTCTGGGATTGGATGGGAAGCGCTGTGCTTTATCGGGGGCTGCACAGGATGAGGAGTGGTTCTTTCTGGCCATATGCTCTCCGCATTCTAGCAGGTTTTTGTTGATGATTGAAGTGTGTCCTCTCAGCTGAAACAAGAGCTGTAAAGGCTTTGGGATTTGTTTATCGATGCATGTTTAGCTTTGTAAAGGTGAGAAGAAAAAGGATTTAGAGGGAGTGAAGTAATCTTTGAAGGTTGATCTTTGCCATGGTTGGCTGGAACTTTTTTTTTCCGCAGTTTAAGCCTCCTTTCTTAGCCGTTTCCTTTCTCTGTTCTAATTTGTTACTGGGATGATAAATAGCGGTTGTCAGAGCCAGCGGACTCTTTGCTTTGGCTAACGAAACATGGGCCTGTTCACTGCTAAGAAACTTTCGCTAAGAATGGCTTAAGAATGTTTTTAATGAACTTCATTGGGGATTTTTTAGGCAAGTTTGCATAAAACTGCCCATTAACTCCCTCCTCTGTGTTAGAACACTTTTTTGCCTGTTTGGGGTCGGAGAGTCAGTGCTCTTGGCCCCGCTGCAGCTTTTGATGCCTTTCTGTTAACGGGGAAGCGTCAGCAGAGTATTAAAAAAGGTGCAGGAGCCTCTTCTTCCCCTGCACAGATGTGGTTATGCCTTGCTGGCATGTGCTTGTCCTTCCTGTGCTGCAGTGTAGTTCTGCATTAAGTAGGTGCTTTCTCAGTCTTGTCTGACTTACAGAACATGTATTTTTGCATATCACTGTGAACCTGGAGAGGTCCCGTGTCTGACTCTTGGAGATCCCCAGCAGCCTGCACGGGCTGTGAGATCTGCGGTCTCCTCGGGTGGTGGTGGCCAGCGAGAGCCTTGGCCTCTGCAGCTGAACCTGCAGAATAAATGGCAGGATCGCAGCAGGTTAAATAATAAAGATTTTGAAAGTAACGTTGACTAATGATACTGGATCGTTTGGGAATTTTTGGACTAAAATGTTAGTATGTTATTTCTATTTTTAAATCCTTTGTGTTTCTTCCTGTAATGAGGGCTGCTGTTAGTGGCTTCTGGTGCTTGAATCAATACAAACTGGGTACAACAAACGCGTTGCTGTTTTTCTAATACTCTTCCTCACCCGATTTCAGCAGTCTTGAGACTTTTTTCACAGCCTTGTTGTCTCCAAATATCTCTCTTATAGTGGCATACATTTTAGTCTGGAGGCTGTAATACAGGTATGACTTTGGTATTCAGTCACTGTTACGTTTTTGCATCCTAATGAAATTGGGTCCACTCTATACTTTCATGTTGTTATAATATAAGGCAGACTATCCTAATGCAACGTGGATAAGATGTTGTATTAAAACCCATTACAGACAGTCCCTTCCAATTGCAATATAAGAGAGAAAAGGCTTCCAGTATTTACATAATGGAATACAAGCAACTTAGGGTTTTTCTTTTAGTGAAAATGGAGGTATGTGAGGAAAGCAGAGAAATCCGTTTGATTCTTCCAGTTATAAAAACGTGCATTTTCCCCCTTTCTGCAATAGTTACAGAAGTGTTATGTAAAGTGCATGGAAAAATATTGAAGGGGAAAATGCTTTGGTTCTGTCTTTGAAGGTAGGAACTCAGTGGAGACATTGTGTATGGGTGCACGCGTGGCAGGGTGGGTGAAACTAAAGAGCGATTAGAGCGAAGGAGCGGGACTGTGCCGCCAGAAAGGCGATAGCTGGTGGGGTGCTCCTAGGGAAGGTTGCTGAGGAGCCTGTATATATGCGAGGCATTTGGTTTTCCTCAACAAATCGCTGTGTTACCGGGGCAGGTTTGGGGAAGGGAGGAGATTTCGCCTGTTACTGCTTACTCACTGTTGCTGGAAGTTGCGGAAGGAGTAAAACTTGTCCTTGTCTGCGCTCTAAGTGCAAGCATTTGTTGCTCACATTTTGTAGGTCTGTATCTCGAGTACCAAACCCACAGCACTTGGTTGCGTGCTGCTGAGTGGTGAATTTTTACAATTTTTTTTCTTTCATAAATTCACGTGCGTTATCAGTGCATCCATCCATCCTTCCATCTGTCCTGGCTAAACCACCCGTGCTGTGTCTGTAGCCAGTGTTTGGCACGTCGACATGTCTCTTTGTACGCTGGAGAGATCGCAGTGCCTGGCAAGGAAGCATTGTCAAACACAGCAGCTTTCCTAGCCGTGCCAGCATCGGATCTTGGGTTTGTAAGCTGGTAGATTATTAAATGCTTGTATTCGAGCAGCGAGTATATTTTCCTAATTTTCACAGAAAGTAATAGGCTTCAAATGGGGGACAATTCCAAAACGCTGTTCTCTTATTTTACTAAGCCCTGTAGGATCTCAAAAAGGGTAAGGATGGACTTGTTAGCAGAGTGTAACATAAGGCTGCTTGCTTTAAAAATGTATATTGGTCTATTCACTTTTAAATGTCCTGTCTTAAGCGGGATGGAAGACTAGTCAGACGGGTTGTGCAGGCTTGGAAGGAAGGGGGGTTTCATTTATACAGACGTTAGGAACTGGTTACGGATAAATGACTCTGTCAGGCTGGATCTATGGCAAAAGGGAAGTACTGTTGGATGTTATGGTTATTGAATAACCATGAGGCTGCTTCCTTGGTGTGCTAGATTTTTGTAGATAATTTTGTTTTATGGCTTTCTAAAAGTGATTTATGAGCTTTATGCGCACGCTACCAGTGAAATTCTTTTGATTTGTGTTAAGTGGCAAAGGGCACACCCTGCCTTAAAAACAGCACAAGGAAATTTTAACAAAAGACTTTGAAAAATTCCTGCTCTTACGAAAAGTGCCAAAAGAACTTTAACCCGTTACTTCGGAACTTGAAAGAAAAATAAAGCAGCTCCAGTGTTCGTAACTGCAGTGGCAGTCAGCACAGGCAGGAAGCTGGGAAATAGTAAAAATAAAGTATAACGTGCTCAGGTTTGGAGATCGGTGCTGGGGTAGGTGGGATTCACTGCATGGAGGGAAGCTTACAGCGGCTGCAAGCATGGCTGGGCCCTAACCGAGCACTACACACCTCCAGTTGTCTTCTCTCCCGTCTGAGATCTAAGGAGCAGATATGACCTGAGGTTCGAGGTGGCCTTACTCAGACGTCCCACACGAGGCTGACCATTTCACCCGAACTGACCACTGAATTTTAATCTGAATAGCGGCAATATCTGCTAATTATAAATCGATGTGCTCCATCCTTTCTGAAGCCTTTCTTGGAAGTAAAGCCCTTTAGAAAAGCCTATGGCCTCAGGAGGCAGCCAAATATCCGCAGAAAGTAAGGCTCTCCTCTTTTCAGTTTTACTTGTCAACAGCAAGGGTTGAATATGAGAAGGGAGAATCATCGAAGAGTAAAGCTTGGCTTTCCTGTACAGACCCCGCTCAAGCAGGAGCGTGTGAAGCGGTGCTGCAGTGTGCAAGCAGACTGCCTGGAGGGTGTGTAGCTCCCAACATCTTATTCAAAAAGATTTTGAAGTGTAACACTGGATTCAGTGTGGCATTCTGTTTAAAGTTAGAGGATGTGTAGGTCCAGGTCAATTGAAAGAGATTTTCCTTGGCTTTCTTCCCTTCCCCCTCCCCCNAGAACCTTTTAGGGAAGACCGGATGGGTTAAGCTTTGGAGTGCCTTGAGCTGTAATCATTAGCAGTCAGTGAAGGCAGTAAAGAATGTTTATTTGCAGCTTTTAGCTTTGAGACTTTTGTACTCGTTCTTTTAGGAGTGCTGTAATCTTAACTGTTCACTTGGATGGGGGGCTTCTGATGTCCTGAGCTGATACAAAGGATATTTTAATGATCATGGCACTTGGCTAGGGCTTGGTTCCCAGAAGGGTCATGATCTCAGAGCTGGAGAAAGTCGCATTTAGAAACTATCTTAATTTTACAAAAAGTGGAAGCTCGTCACAGAGGTCTGGTAAGTATTTGGGAGGTTCTCTGATACTTTAGAGTCTCTATAAAAGTGGAATACCTAGAGAAAAGGGGAATTAATCTTCTATTCCCTTCTCCTGCTCTTAAAGCAAACAGGCAAATGACAAAGCGGAGCTCTGATAACGTGCCATAACAGCCTTTGACTAAAGCCTGCTTTTGCTAATATATCCGAGATCAATTGATTCCATGTTGTAAACTAGGAAAGCATTTTAGAAGCAATTCTTAGGCCACACTTGGATTTCTAGTCATCCTTCATTTAAGTTTATTAGACTTTGAGGGACCCTCTGCAGCTGCTGTTTTAACTCCAGCGTAAGCACGCACATGCAGAGCTCCCTAATGATTCAGTTAATGAGAACATCCTTGTAGCAAAGAAGAAAATGACGAGGCAATGTATTTTGCAAGTATATTTTCTTCTTCCCATTCATATGTTTTAGCAGACACTGAACTCTTTCAAGTACAAGTGAATTCTTCAGGACTTTTCCAAGAGATATTCTGAAGACCCTTGTGTTGGTAGCAGGCTCTTGTTTGTTAATACGAGACTTTCCTATGGTATGTGGCTGCTTAGATGTCTGCCTTCCCCTGTTTGGAGAGTTAGGATGCAAGACCTTAACTCCCAGGTGGGCTTATGGGACTGATTTTGATGTAAACCAGGTGTTGCTACACCACTTTTCATTATTAGGAGTATGGTTTGTACAAGCAATGGCTTATTTAGCGATGCTGGTATCCCCCAAGCAAACAGCAGGAATCGGTGTGGTCTGAAGCTGTTTGACGCTTCAACCTATTTTCAGCAAATCTAATGGCTTGGGCTAGAAGCCTGCGGCATCTGTTCCCATACAACAATGCAACTGCACCAGGAAATCAAGCTGCTGGATATGAATTGTGGAAAAGACTGCTGTGCAGCTGCTTGATGTTGCGCATTGAATGAGGCATATGGGATGCATTCATGTAAATACTGAATGTACTGTAACAGGAGAGTCGATTCTGCTACTTTTGAGTTTTCATCTTGAAGCCCAGAATGCAAGATAATACTAGGAAATGGCATACCAGTATTTTGCAATCCAGAAATCATATGAAATATTTGCAGTTTGGGGGCTGGGGGTGGGAAGGAAGGGATTCCCAGTCTTCTGTACAGCGAATGCAGTGTTTGCTGTGCTTCTGCAGCAGGTGGAACAAAACCAGTGAGGCGCAGATGATCCCCAACATGCATACAAACTCTGGATTTCTTCAGTGAAAGTGCCCTTGGAAAGTTCAAAAGCCTGGGATATCTTCCCATTCAACTCTTGCAATATGCATATTGAAAAGGATTTTACAAAATGAGTCATCCTTTTACAATTGCGTTTAATCTTTTCTCAGTACCCACAGTGATCCTCTGAGTTCCGAAGTTGTCCTCTCTAAAAAAAGGATTATGTTTTTCCTAATATTGATAGTTATAGTTCGGTTGCTTCCCAGAGGAGATGGGATCTGAATTTCAGTGAAAACGGAATAGTGGATAAAGATTGTGAATTTGCTTTCCAGGGATTACTTGAATGCCTTTAAACAGACAATTGTTAGTACCCTTCTCTGTGCATTTCTTTTGCAGTGGAAAGCCATGCCTGATTTTCTGGTGAAAGGTATGTTAACTGCAGGCATTTTAGGCACAAGTAGTTTATTTTCCAGCCTTGGAAAGCTCTCTGATCTCATGATGAAAAACTATGAATGCAAGACTTATTTGGTGGTTTATTTGGGATTCTCAGGAGTGACTGTCTGCATCCTCTGACTTCGGGTGCTTGCCAAACTTCTTCCTTTTTCCCAAAGTCTGTCTTTTTTTCAGGAGGAGCCGAAAAAGGTTTGTTTCACGTATGACCTGTTTTTAAATTTGGAGGGAAATCCACCAGTGAACCACCTTCGTTGTGAGAAACTGACTTTCAACAACCCCACCAAGGAATTCAGACGCAAACTTATTAAGGCTGGAGGGGTAAGTGCCAGAGGGACTGGAGATCTGAAGCCGTTCTGTTAAAATGTGTGATTTAGTTTTGTTCTCAGCTTTCTTTTTACCTGCAGCCCAGTAAGCTATGGTTTGCTGCCTTCCTGTAAAGGACCCTGCCAGTTTTTACTCCTGGTTATGGAGCAGTACTAGAAGCAGAACTTAAGCCATTGCTTTTGTGATCGGTGGTACTTTATTTTCGATTTAAATGTGACCATTAACATCAAATCAGTAAAACCCCTCTGGAAATGGAGATCTTCTGTGGATGTTGCATGTCCATCAGGCAGTTAGTTATTGGTGACCTTCCTAGTGTCATGAGCTGTATGTGTGTAGAAAAGCTCAAGAAAAGGGAGAGGCTTCCAGTGTATTCCTTACTAACCTTTGCCACAGGAAAGATTAATGAATAGCATTTGCTGGTCAGTAAATGTCCTCTAAACCTGGGTTTGGCTGCTTATGGCTTAGCTAATTAAAAATTAAGGAAAAGTGCTATAGAACTTAGAGTAAAAATGGGTGTGGAGGAAAAACATAGCTATATTCTTGAAGGCAGAATAAGGCTATGGGTTGCTACACATAGTTGTTGGATAAACTGTTACTTCTGGGAAATTAATATGCAGTGATAGACTAAAGAAATTATTCTCAAATAACGACAAGATCTAGGCAAATTAGTAAAAGCCACATAGTACCTGAAGTTTTTAACCAGAGGTTGTCATGACTCTGTACTGAGACACCCCCATATATAGTAATGTATAGGTCTGTTTTCTTTAAAGACTTTATTAAAGATGGTCTTAATTGCTGGTAAAACTTTCTTCTGAAAAACATCTTTCTAGCCTGAACAATTTAGAAAAAATAATAAAAAATACATGGGGAAGTTTGTCAGTAATAAATCTCAAGAGTAGCAAGTATTCCAACCTGATCTGTCCTGATCTTCCTCAGAATGCTAGTGCTTTTCTGTATTGGGCACAAGGAAGAAGGTGCTTATTTCAGCCAGAGGATGGCTGAAGTTTATGGTCTAGGATTTTTTTTTTTTGAATGAGTGAAGTCTTGCTCATTCCTTCCAGATTTCCCTTGGTACCTGTTTGCAAAGTAAGAGCATTTGCAGCAGAACACAGTTTTTGTCCAGAGCTCTGTTGCCTGCTCATGCTCAGAATATTGGAGTTCCCTTTAGGAAAGGTACTTGATAGTACTGCATTTTGCCTTTGAATTTTTGTGGTTTTCATGTTCGGTATTTCAGGAGTTGCCTTGAGACTGAGCATCTTAACTGGCATTGCCTAGACAATAACTTTTATGGCCTTTAAGGTGGGGAAAAAAAAAATCTAAAGGATGAATAATAGTTTGTTAACTGGACTTAGTATAATCATGTCTTAATAGTCCGCTTGCCTTTACTCATACATATTTTCTCCTCTTTATTACTAGGTGATGGTAATGCCAGAAGGAGCAGAAACAGTTTCAAGGCCAAGTCCCGATTATCCTATGTTACCCACAATACCGCTCTCTGCCTTCTCTGATCCCAAGAAGACCAAACCATCCCATGGGTCAAAGGTTAGTGAAACCTGCTTTTGCGTCATCTTGAGGTGGAGAGGTCTTTCACAACTCTACTAATAGCAGCTTGTTTAGCAGCTGTTTCTGGCTGCTACTAATTCTGACAACTTTTCCTTGTACTCTGTAGTTCAGTCCTTGGGCAGTCTGTATTGTCCTTTTTTCCTCTGCAGTTTTTTCCTAGTAAAAGCGTCCATTTCCTGGTAATTAAAAGGAGGTGGAGTCATCAGTGACAAATTGGCATCCTGTGGAAGCTTGAAATAAGAACATCCATATGAGAATTTAGAATTTTTTTCTTCTTAATCTTATTTAATACCAGAGTAATGCATTGAAGATCGCTTTGGAAATTTGTACCTAAATGTGCACTCACAGTTCCAAACCAGCTAATGTTCTGGAACTTAAAATGTCAACTGCATCAATAATTTACTTGCCCTCTAAATTTAGGAAGCTTTTTTATGATTTGGTAGGCTTATCTACAAAGAAATTTTGAAAGGGAATTAAATGCCAAGCCTGGGAATTCTTGGTGAACCGTATCTTCCTACTGAACTGTAGTGGCAGATAAAGTTGTATCAAGTCCTCTGATTGTTTTGCCTTGTCCTTAATGCTGAAGATGAATTGTGTGGATCTTTTGCTGTCTGTTATGTAAAGCTGTGCTCTAATTCCTGTGGGATTTCAATCTCTTAGCAGCAAGGCTGAGTAGAGTCAGCACTTCCTCTGTCATTAGGACTACTTGGCATAGTGGTGGAAAAAGCATAAAATACGCTGCATTTGGTCAAGCTAGTGATTTCAGGATTTGATGTTTGCCTCAGCAGTATCTAGTTCTTGAGACTTCAGAAGAAGCTTAAGTTTTTTCTTTTTTATTTGGGTAATAAAGCTACTTTTGTGTAATTCTACATAGGAGAAGCAATCCATGGGCAATTTGCTTTGAAGCAGATTACATACTCTTTATCAGTCTGAACAGTCACAAATATTAACAGCAATCCATTTTATGGTGTAATACAATTCCGATACCCATTTTCTTCAAGGCTCTAAACGCTTCTGGCACTTCGGTCATGTCTTCTGATGTTGACATTATGAAACAGAATAAAGATGACTTAACTATTAGTGGCTGATTTAATTTTGGTCAGGAATTAAGCATTAGAAAACAGAGAAGACAAAAGAGGAGTAAAGGGCTCTGACACAAGCTCTGGTGAAAATTGCCAGTAGCTGAAGAGACAGCAAGCCTCCTGCATTTCTTCCTTCAGATTTTGCCCTCGGAGGTGCATGTGTGTTTGCATCTCAGCATGTCCAGTTCATACTCCAGTGTCTCCCCGCAAGACCCACTTCTATGAGTTTTGAGTTCACGTATAATTCACAATGGGAAGTACTCCTTTGCCTTCGTGCATGCCTGACTCTTAGGATAGGCAGGGGCCTGATGGTTGGTGCCTTAAAGCTCTGATGAAAGTTGATGAAATGCCTGCTAGTATCAGAGGCTTTGGCTCTCTTGTAGTTGTGGGGGAATTGAGTATTTTTGTCAAGTTGCCATGTGGTTAACGTGGTGAGTTTAAGGTTAGGCTGTGACCATAACTTGCATTTGCTGGGGATGTGTTTAATCTAAAAAAAAATCTCTTTATTTGACTGTTGTTGTTTTCCTAAAACTTGGTGTGAAGTATAACTTTGTGTAATGCTGCCTGAATGGGTTTCCTCTTATCTGGCTTCAGATGTTAACCCTGCAGATTTAATCTGAATTAAGTAGGTAGCCTACCTTTAAAGGCCATGGAAAGGAGCAGGCGTTTGTGAAACACGTTTCATCCTGTCCTAAGGTGGATGTTTAAATGGATGCTGTCAGTTTCTATCCATCAACTTTAGGGAAATCTAGATGTCTGCCTCAGAGGTAGATGGGTACATCTGGCATTGGTGGGTGTATGTCTACAAGAAACAAACGCTTGTGTGACGTGTGTGTTTTCTTAATTCTGTGCAGAGTTTCAATTTCATACCTAGCTTGCATGTTTCTGTTGCTAAACTTTAGGATGCAAACAAGGAAAGTAGCAAGGCATCCAAGCCACACAAAGTAACCAAGGAGCACAGAGAGAGGCCAAGAAAAGACTCTGAGAGCAAAAACTCTTCCAAAGACCTTGAAAGAGAACAAAACAAGCCTTTGAAGGACTCCTCCAGAAAACCAACTGAGAACAAACTGCCTAAGGAGGAGAAGGCACCTCCGAAAGCTGCTTTCAAGGAACCAAAACTGGCCGTGAAGGAGACCAAACTGGAGAACACTTCTCCAAAGGGTGGGCCACAGCCGGAATTAAAGTCTTCCAGCAAGAGGCCCTCCAATGTGGAGTCACCAAAGCCTAGTGCCAAAAAACAAAAAAAGAGTAGCTCCAAAGGGGTAAAGAATATTCTAGGGACGTCTCCCAGAACCTCGTCTTCCTCATATCCAGAGAAGAAACAAACCAAGGAGAAGATGAATGCCAAAGTGGAAAAGGTAAAATCGGAAAGTGAGGCCAAGGAGATCAAAAAGCCTGTGGAAATGGAGGAGTCAAATTCAGAAGATGAAACTTCTTTCAAGTCAGAGGTGAGTAGGGATTAGTCCTTTACCAGTTTTTTTTTTTTTTTTTTTTTTTTAAGCATGATGCTTAAATGCCTGCATGAAAAAAGACATTCAAAAATATTCTCTCAGACAAGACCGAGAACCAGACTCTGGGCTAGTATCTGGGCTGTATCTCGGACAAAACTATTGTTTGCAAATCCTGTCGGTATTAATCGCTACAGCTACCTGGCTTACCTCCTGTTTCAGGCATGCAGTGCTATGCAGATTTATCTGCAAGCATAGTTATTGAAATGTTGGAGTTTAAGGTTGTGGTCTCTCATTCATTCCTTGCAGTGACATTTATAGAGCGAGACTACAGTAGGTGTAGATCCTACCTGCTTATGATAACATCATGTTTTTGAACCTGATCTTAATTCAGAAATGGAGTGAATAATTTCAGGGTTCTTTTTTTCCAGAAACAGTACAAAAATGTAAATAACTTTGTTCCTGACATAGCCTGTAAGAAATGTTATTGGCTAAAGCTCAAAATACAACCACATGCCATTAAATTTAAGTAAGTTGTGTTGTAAAACAAACCAAATTATGTTATTCTACTACTATTTTTAAAAGCTGTCTAAATATTTTTTTCATTTCTACAACTAAGAACATTCCTCACCCTCTATCTTCTGAAAATTTTCCCAAAGAAGGCAAAAAAAAAAAAAAAAAGGTGGTGAAAGACACAACCCAAATCCCAACTGACTACTTCTCTTCTGTATTTTGTATTTACTTATAAAGAAGCTATATATCTTCTAATAGGGTTCACAGGATAATGTCACATGAGTTTTTGAACTGCTTACTACTGACCACTTCTAGAAAGATTTGTTTTACTAGAATGAATTTGCTAGGGACAACTTGTATTATGATTTAATCAGCACCATGATACAGTAAGTATTGATGTTTATTTCAGAAAGGGCTTTTGCAGAAGATTCCCAATAGAAGAGTTTATTAGGAAAGTGCTAATTTAAGTTACTCTGCAAAGATTTTTCCAGATTGATTGAGTGTGAAGCTTGTGGATTAAAAAGAAATGGCTCCTCTCAACTTTAAGCCTTGTACCCGAAGTGCATCAGCATGTAGCAAGCCCGTCATGTCTGTACAAGATACGTGGCCCTCACTACAAGCTTCTGTACTCTGCTGATCTCTAAGGCCTGCATGTCTTGTAGCTCATTTCTTAGGTGTCATCCCTTGGGACTCAGCACGCAGCTGTAAGCTGATAGCGTTGTTAGGACTGTTCTGTGAAACCACAGACTGTGCTTGTGGTTCCCGAGTGCCTACTGCAGCCCTGTCCTGCCCCCACCAAGCTCTGTGTGCTTCCGTGTCCTCTCTTGCACCAGCTCTGGCGCCCGCTGGATGCTTTACGGAGCTGTTTGAGTGCCTGCCCAGGAGGAGCAGAGGAACGCTCAGCGCGATGGAGAGCGAACCGTGGCAGCTGCCGGTCAGCTCAGCTTAGGTTTCTGTGGAACTTGAAGCTTAGGGATATAACTGCATAATGCATTGGCATCAGACTGAGTTCCTTTTCCATCCTGGGGGGTTCTTTTTGCTCCCAGTGCTGCAGTTTGCTACTCCATCGTTTGTACTGGTACAGCTGTTTGTGGATCTGTGTGGTAAGCCACATCACTAAAGCGAATGAGCAGCTGGAGGTGGACCGGGGCCCGGAAACTCTTAAATCAGCTTTGCTGCTGAAGCCAACGTATTGTGCAACATGCTCTGAGGCTGCGGCTCCACGGCTGCTTTGAGTTGACATCTTTGCAGGCTGCTGTTGAAAGGAACGGTCTTGCTCTCATTTGTGCTGCTGGCATGAGAGCTCATGTGACTCCGCAATGGGCTGGAGGAGTTCCTCCTTCCATTTCAGCTCCCGCTGAAAGTTGGTTGTTCCTTTTTGTGTATTTCTTTTTTTCCATCGAGACCAGTTCCCTGATCTGGCCTCATGCTTGGCTGCCTAAATGCTAGTGCCGACAGAAGCGAGAGGCCGAGATGTGAGGGCAGGATCGCTTTTCTCCTTTGGCGTACGCCTTTGTCGTATCACGGTGGCAGTGACTGCAGCCCAGGCATGCAGAGCGTGTCTAGCTGGGTGCCTGCTAGGTGGTTGAAACCGATATGGTTAATGGTGAAAGGAGGAAAGGGGGGCTTTATGACTTCTGGCTTCTGCTTCTCAAGTCCTATTAAGTTGTTTTAGGAGAACACCTGCTAGATTATCAGGAGTAGAGGATGACAGGATGGAATCCGAGGGTAAGACGCAAGAGCTGTGCTCTCTCATCTTGAAAATACAGCTTTCCACTTTGATGTTGTAATTTTTCTAGACAGATACGGCTGCTGCAGTATGCCGGTACATAGATATTGGCATTGTTAAATATTCTGCTTTACTACTGAATGATTTACAAGGGTAATAATACCCATTTTTGATGCTCCCCATCCACCCCTCTTCCTTTCTTAGCAGTTGAGTAAATGCAGCTCTACTCTTTGGGTGCTGAATTACAGGGAAGGGCAGTATTGTTCTTATGGTATTAACATTTTCAGTACTGAAGCTTATTATCAGTAGGAATGCGAGGTTTTTTTCTAGCATCAGGATTTGGGAGCAGAAGTAATAGGTGGATTTCCAGGAATGGTGCAATGAAATTGAAATGCTAGATTTCCAGGGAGTTACTTTAAAAACAAAACAAAAAAAACCACCAACAACGTGGTGTTACAGCACATCAAGAATCTTTAAACCAGATTCCCCTGAGAAGTAAAGAGCTTTGAGGTTGTTGTGACAGTCACTCCTGCTGCTGGGGACGGAGCAGTCGATTTGCTTTCACTGCCACCTGGTGGTCCTGTGCGCTAAAGCACGTGGAGGCTGTGCAACGTCTGATCCTGGGCTTCAGAACTTACACAGCACTAAAACTTTGTTTCTGGATGCTGTTAATAGCAGTGGTTTGTTATATTTTTTAACTCACACTTTTAACTGCATAGCATGATCTGGGCACTTCTGTTGAGTTGGTTTCACGAGAGTTTAGCTGGTTTCTGTTTCCATAAATAAACTGGAAACAATACAGTGGATCATTCAAATCGGTGTAGAAATAACTGTTTTGAGGGCACAGTAATACGCTGGGATATCTTTAAATTTTGGAGTCAAATGAGCTAGGTGGGACGGGTACCTTTTCCATGTTCAGTGACTAGTAAGGTGCTCAGAGAATGGTGGGTTAAAATACATAGAGGTCTGCAAAAAACCTAACACTGTTAAAAAGCGAGCATTGATAATTGTGCTGGGTGGTATGCCAGTCAGCTTTTGCATTTCACAGTCAGGTGGTTTTTCCACTTTGGCATTTTTCAGGTGCTATTTTTCATCACTTGAGGCTAATTGAATCTAGTGGCATGAAGGATTTGGGGAGCTGTTGATACTACTGCCCACATGTGCTGGGCTACAGCGCGCTGAAGTTTTCACAAATGTTTCTATTTACCTTGTATTTTGTCTATTTTCTGTAATTCTGAGAACTGCATTCAGTGATGTATGATGTATTAGAGTGCTCAAATGCTTCCGTCTCTCTGTGCTTCATGCTCTGTGCTGATTCTCCAGATTAGAAGGGTTAAGATTCTTTTTCTTTTTTCCCTTTTATGGGGGGTTAAGTCTGTCCAGTCCAGCCCTTCCAACTCCAGCTCCAGCTCCGACTCCAGCTCTGACTCTGACTTCGAGCCATCTCAGAACCACAGTCAAGGTGTGTTGCAAGAAATAAAACTTGTTAGTCTTCCTTGCATAATATTAAAAGGCTCATGAAAATTAGATCTGTTTCCCCAGTGCCATATATAAGGCTAATATGGTTTCTTTTATGGAACTGTGTGTTGAAGCTGTGATGCTTCAGCAAGAAAAGGCAATAATGTCATAGTGTAATTATGAACAAGTGTATTTCTTGTTTTGGCAGTCAATTTATGAATAGGGTATCTCTCTGGATTTGGCTTTCTCCCTGTTGACTCCGATGCAATACATGTTTTACTAAAAATTAGAGATTTGGCATTCATCATTTTGCCAGTGCATAACAGGTCGTCATCTTCTGATTCCTGCACTGATAATCCAAAGAGAAATACTGCGGCAATAAATGTTCCAACCTTAACAAATGCTGTGTTACTACAGATACTGTCTCTTGAGTGACATTTAAAATAGTCCCAAATGCATGAAGAATATATGCTTTTGTTTCCATTGCAGAAGAGAGTGGGAGGATTGTGGCGGGGTAGAGCGTTTTACAGAAATTGTAATGTTTGTCGATTCTGCTTGAGTTTTGAGACAAAATACGTTTTTTATCAACTTCTCTATGCAAAATTAAAATACCAGTGTCCTTAAGAAATCTTGATAGATCTTAATAACAACTAATCCAATCTAGATCAGGGAGTTTGGATGGAGTTCTGCACGTGTCCTAGACCAGTGCTGAACTGCTTTCTCCCCTCTGATCCCAGGCCCGCTGCGCTCCATGGTGGAAGATCTGCAGTCGGAGGAGTCGGATGATGACGACAGCTCCTCCGGAGAAGAGGCAGCAGTCAAAGCAAACCCAGTCAGCCGGGATTCCAGGTGGTACCAAATCATGACGAACGATGTTTGCTGTCTCTTTGCCCTCCATGTTTGGTATTTTTGCACGCCCTCTGTTTGGAGGAGTGAAAGTGCTAGGGCTATGCATGAGAGGAAGGCGAGAGAGAAGAAGCGAGTGAGCAGATATGTCGATGAAAGCAGCGGGGTGAGAACAGAATCGGATAAGGAGAGATCACTCAAGCTGAAAGGGAGGGAGCTACCGGCAAGTGGTACATGTTGAGCTTGCAGGTGTTGGCGACTGAGCCCCTTAAAACAGACACCTAATTGTCATCTTCAGATCTCTGGTGAGCTGAATGGTGTGCGACAGCTTTGTCTGCAGAGATCAGAGGAGTGTTGTGGAGGCTGTCGGCATGTGTGCTCTTCTTGCTGCGTGTTACTGATGCAGCGCTGAGAAGTCTCGGTCTTCACTGGCAGTGCATGCTGGCAGTTGGTTACTTGACTCCTGTGGGACTTGGTTAACAGCTGTTTCCCGCTTTAGTCAGCGGAAATAGCTGAATTTCATCCTTCTCTCAGGAAACACTGTTGTAGCCAAAACCTGGAGTCTTAGGCTGAATATTTAAAACCAAATGCTTGGCCTAGATAGCAGCTGCAAATTTCAAGTGATGCTTGTGTTCACAAAAAAAATAAAATAAAAATCCTCTGCAGTCTGTCAATATCAGCTAAACAGGAACTGAGAGATTTTAAAGAATAATTTTTATACCTTTAAGGGGATAGGTAATAAATAGCTTTTCAAACTCATCAAAAGTAGGATACCTGCTATAATACATCTGTAGGGCATGAGAAGAATGACAATAGAGGAAATCTCAAAGGTCATGACATAGCAGAAACACTAGATGTTTTTCTTGCTTGGTTCTCAGTGGAGGTGTTAGCAAGCCTCTCATGCAGGTACTCAGCGATGTTTGGAATGAATCCCCAAAAACAACAGTTGCCATTTGCAAAAATCAGGTGGTACTTGGTTGTTCTAAGGGGACTTGAGTGTGGGAGAGTTGAACTGCTACCTGTAATGTGTAAACTAAAACTACCTTCTTTGCCTGCCCAGGGAATGGAAGATGGCAAAGGTGATGTCAGCTGTGGAAAAAAGAGATTCTTGGGAATTACAGATTGACTGTTTATCCCAAACAATTTAGTAGTCTGTAATAAAGAACAGAATTAATGGGCATCGTTTCTGTTTCATTTAGCTGTCAACTGAACCACCCACAGTTAAATAACTTTCCCATTGCCCGTTGATGCTAATTCTGTGCTACTTGTTTTTCAGACTGAGCCTTAGTGACAGCGACAGTGATAACAGTGCGGACTCCTGCCTGCCAAGTCGAGAGCCTCCCCCTGGGCAGAAACTGCCCCCAGCAAATAATAAGGTATTGCATCCTACATGCCCGTGCAAATTTGCTTTCCACCAGCGTTGGTTCCTGCATTGTGTTCAATCCATGGTGCTAGTTCTGGCTTGCACCAATGCTTCCCTATTTTACTGTCTTCATCAGAGAGGTAATTTCTCTTGATTCAGTGCTGTGCATCCAAACCATTAAACCATCATGTTGTCTGATCTACTTTTGGTCCCTAATGTTGATTTGTTTTACCCTCAGGCATCTGGAAGAAAAAGCCCAGAGTCTTGTAACAAGCCAGAGAAGATCCTGAAGAAGGGAACATATGACAAGGTATGTTTGAGGATTTGCATATCATGGAACTATTGGATACTCGCTAACATTTCTGTGTAGAAAATAATTTGAGTCAGCCTAGCCTGTTCAGATTGTTTTGTCTTGGCAGGTTAATGGCTTGAGTATAATGAAAAACAGATGTTGAAAGGATGGACTTTGTAGAGTGACGCTACAGAAACTGTGTATATTAGATAGCTAGACCCCCAGGTCTTTTCCATGTGCAAAATGTTAAAATTGTTTTATGTTTGCCCCTTGTCTGAACCACTGGTGTGGCCACTGCTGCAGTGGTGAGTGCTTCTTCATTAAAAGGCAGTTTTCATCTGTCTTTGATCTTTAATTTTTTTTTGAGGCTCTACTTTGCTGTTATAGTTGAAACCTTTGTTCAGTGAAACTCCCTTCTTTCTTGCCTCCAGGGAAAGTCAAGCAGTGTATATTCTCCTAAAGAATGGCTGACTTCCAAGCAAATAGTCAAATCCCAAGTTGTCCAGAAACTTCTCCCCCTGTGACTTTTCTCATAAATCAATTAAGTGGGAGCTTAATACTTTTTTTTTTCTAATCAAAGAATCAATCTGTAGCGCTCTTACTTTCCTGGTCTAACACGTTTTCAACAGGATAATAGATCACAGGTTAATCGCTTAATGTTAGGTTTAAGTGTGATCTCGGAGATGCTTGCATTTGAGTCTCCTGCTAGCTACAAAATCTTCTACCACTGAATACTGCTAACCATAGCTGAGGTGGCTTATCTGAGAAAAGGTTTGTGGGAAATGGTATTTTTTATTAGACTACTTAACACAGATAGAAGGGGACACCCTTGAGACCCATTGAAGAGAGTGCCTGAAATATCACCAGCTTTTACAACTCAGTGTTTTATAAAAGATATTAGCTCTCCCAGAAAGTATAGTATTCGGTGGTGTTTGGGGAAAAATGCTTTTTTCTGTGTAGATGTGCTAGAGAGGAGGATGTTTCACAATTTTTTTTGCCTTTGTACAATTACTTAGATGAGTTCAGCTTTGCTGATACAAACGTGAACTCTGGGATAGCTTCAGAGATTAAAAGTCTATCCCCTGTGAGCAATAGTGTGCCAACAACAGAAACTTGCCTTGTTGGCTGTTTAAATTAAAAAACAAAACAAACACAAAAACAACCAAACAACCCCTTATATATGAACAATCAAAATGATGTTGAGGTTGTACACAATCCTGCATTTCCCATGGTGGTATATGTAAAACTAAGTGGGAACAGAGTGCACTCAAAGAATTTTTTTTCTTACCTGAGCACAAGTTGGTGTTCAGCAGACTGCTGGGGTGTTGATCACTGAGCATTGGTGCGGGTACCTTCAGCTAATGAGTAGCTATTAGTACAACCTGCCGATGAAGAACTTGCACTGAAGCTCACCTTGTTGATGAGTTTCACCTTGTTGAGGTCCTCTAAGCTCAAAGGTTCTGGCCACATCTTAAAGCCGGTTACAGGTGTTTATTTCATGGTGTCATTAACTAGTCTAGTTGATGGTGTTCAGACCATCTGTATTTAGTCTCCCAGTACTTGATAAGGATAGAGGAGGCAGTAGAAAACTTAACTTGGGTAAAATCGGGAATAGGAACGTGTGAAAGGGCCTTGAGTTCCTCTCATCCTCACTAGGAAGGTCACGTTGGCAGTCGTACAAACATGCCATGTATGACACTATTTCTGTTCATGCCTCCTTTACAGGCCTACACTGATGAATTAGTGGAGCTTCACAGGCGACTAATGGCACTACGAGAGCGCAATGTGCTACAGCAGGTAGAGATCATTTGTCAGCTTCCTGGCAAGCCGTTGTACCCCGGTAAACTTTGTGTCCAAGGGTCTCAGGCAGACCCCTGTGATGCTTGACCTTTCAGTTGCCTCTCCTTCATGAGAGGGTCTGGTTCACTCTGAAAGCAGATATGTAGAAAAAATTCCGATGTGCATGCAATGCTTTTGTTGGAAAAGGTACAGAAGCATGGTTTGTGCATCTTCTCCTCTGGCATCCTGATAGCTGTCCCAAAGCTGGGCTCTCTGTGTAATTTAAAAGGAAACGTGTGCCCAGATTACTTTCCAGACTGAGCTAGTCAGGAGGAGCTGGTTTGCTTTTCTGGGAGAAGGTTTTCTTCCTGTTGTGAGAGATGTGTGTCTCTGAGGCTTTTCTAAGGGGATAAGAGAAGGACTGGATGGGATGCTCTGTATCTGCTGGCCTTTCCGGTGTGCTCAGAGAGAGACTATGTCGTTGCTCATCTCCTTTCTCTACAGATTGTAAATCTCATTGAGGAAACCGGGCATTTTAATGTCACCAACACAACCTTTGACTTTGACCTCTTCTCCTTGGATGAGACAACCGTCCGTAAGCTGCAGAGCTACTTGGAAGCGGTAGCAACATGACGCTTGGCCTTAGAAGCAGGCTGCTTTTGAAACCAGAAATCCCGTTTATTGGTACCAGGAAACGAACCCATGGAACTAGGCCTTCTTATTCTCTTGATTCACCTGAAGCACTGCCTTAGAGAACAGCCATGCTCTATGAATGCACAGCCAGCTGCACTTTCTTGTAGGCTTCAAACAAGCACCCATATTGCTGAGTCTGTCCTCCCTAGCTTCATAAGTCCGCTTGGGCACGGGTCCTGAGTAGAGCAAAAGACGCGCTGCACCTAGCTGCGGTGCGACCTTTCTGGTTTTACTTCAAGAAACTGTGTTTTAAGAACATGTTTTCAGGCGTCTCGGAGAGCTGAAGAAGTGTGGATGATGTTTTCTTCGCTGAATCTTGGGACCAGCCTGCCTGCAGAGCTCTAGCGAGTCCGATTTCCTCCAGCTCTGTGAAGAAGCGTTCATGCTGTGTAAGCAAGAGTGGCTTTTACAAAGCTAGCCGAGAGGCTGATGACGGAGGAGGCTTCCCAGGGGTCTTGGTGGTCTGTTGTGGGGGAAAGTGGACAGATTCCAGGCTTGATCACTTGCAAGTTCTGCCGCCTTTCGGTACAGAGCACTGCTGTAATTTGGCTCCCGATTCCTGCAGGGCATCGTTCCGCACGCGGGACCTTACCCTGTGTTTCAGCTTCCTGGAGAGACAGTTCGTGCTCTTTGAAGAGGCCTCTCGAATCTGCTGTCTCCCGCTGGGGTTTTGAGACGTCTTGTTTGTTGATCTGAGCTCCTAAACAAAGTCTCACTCCTTTCAGTCTGCTTTAACTGTAATAGGACTACAAAACTGTAAGCTGTATATTTTATATATATATTATATATATGTATGTACTGTATGTATAAGAAGGGCCTAGTTGGGTCTTATGATTTTAAGGGTGTGTTTTTCTGTTATGTTTTTTAATGGCTATGGCAGGGGAAGGGCGCTTAATAAGATTCGACTTGTTTGTTAAAATGCCTCTTGTGGACAATTTTTAGTGTATGAAAGCTGAACAGCAATCTTCAAAGCATTTTGTGCTCTGGAAGGGACTCACCTGTTGTCTTTTTCATTTGTCAGTGTTTAATAACTTTGCCAAAATACGTGATTGGTTTTGTTCTATGTTCTCAAAGAGGAATCTCCTACAGTGGCCCCTATAGTAGTGGCTGTACTTTGGGAAAACCAAAACAAGGGAGAATTTTATTTTGGGACGCACCTGGAAAACACTGATGTAAAAACCAAGTGAAATCAGGTTGGTTTCCTCCTCCCTCTCCCTCCCTCACACCTGTTCAAAAATGGCAGGAAACAGTAAACACTAATCCCGAATCTTTCATCTATTTCTAGTTAAACTAGTATCGACTTCCAGGTGTTGTCTGTATGCTGTGTGGGTGGGGGGGAAAGTCCTGTAGCTCTTATCAAAACTGTATTACACTCCTTTTCCCCAAATTCAGTATTTTTATTTTTATTTTTGAAGAATTGCCTCTTTTTTCCAATCAGTGTGTAAGCTTTTGCCAAATGGTAAGTGGGCTGCTGGCAGCGAGGAGGAGAGCAGCAGCCCTGGGGAGCCCTCAGCTTGTGACTGCACCTCCTGTGTCTGTAAAAGCCCCGTGTGGGCACTGGGGAGTTGCATCGCGCCTGGGTTTGCTGTCCCTTCTCCATAATGAAATTGCAGTCCCTTGTTTTGGGTTACCCCTTTCTTTATCATGGAAATGTTGCAACTAATCAACTTAAGTGGCAATATGATGATAAGCTTGTTTGAGTTGGGTCATGTTGACCCGATTCCCATTAATTTTGTCTTTGTACCATCTTTCATGTGTCTTGTGTGTGTGTATATACATATATATATATATAAAAAAAAATAATCAAGCTCATACCAGGTGCGTACCCTGTCACGACAGTGATCTCAGCTGTTTTCTTTCCTGATGAACAATGCCAAGCCTGGATAGAAACCCTGTGTGCAAACGTACATTCAGAAGGCGGAGGATGGCAGGAAGAGGAGGAGCCGCGATTGTCTCAGTTGGCAGCGAGATGCGCCGCGGTAGAGGACGGCAGACGCGGTCCACGAGCATCCACGGATTCGCCCCTTTGCCGTGTCGGGCGTGGTGGGTACGTGCGAGCTGCTCGTGGTCCCTGTTGGGTCTGTGGCACGGAGGAAGGAAGCCTCATGCGGCCGCCGCAGCCCCAGACCTGGCTCCCTGGGCACGCAGAGCAGCCCCCGGCACGCGGTGCCTCCTGCCGCCCCTGCTGAGGGGTGGGTTGGTGACACTCTCCTGTCCCCAAAGCGGTAGAGCAGTGGTGATGGCCAGCCCAAACCTGAGATCTCTCAAGGTCTTTGCCTCCTCTCTCCACCGGGGTAATTAACTCCACAGCTGCTGCGTCCGTGTTGCCCCTCCTGGCAGCATTTCTCCTGGGACTGTCAGTAGCCTCCAGAGTGACCGCGAGGGATCGGAGGTGCCACCCTTCTGCCCCCTTCGCGTGTTAAGATCCGAACCGTCACACCACCGCCAGCTAGTCCAAGAACACACGTGGGAAGGTGTTCCTGAACTTGGCTGGAAGCGCATGGGGCTCCTGCCCAAGGCTGTGGCATCGTCCTGTCCTGGATCCGACTTTATTCGTGAAGTCTAATGAGCGTTGATGGGAATTTTCTTTGGTTTTTATAAGAAGTATTTTACACATGGATTTTTTTAGACTGTTTATAATCTCCTTGAAAACCCGAAATAGGATTGTTCCCCCAGCAATAGTTCTCCATTGTGTGCACATGCTGATTTGTTACTAAAAGGTTTCTTGCAAGTACTTAGTTGTTCTACAGAGTTGTTGTTTTTTGGGGTATGTGGTAGCGTTGGGGACCACAGGAGGAATGACTCTGCAAACAAAGAATGGTCAAATTTGGGCCTCATCTTGTGTCCCCTTCTAGTTACATATGAACGAGTTCCCTGTGTAGATTCTCTATAGGCTGGCTGAATGCTGTTCTGAACATGCCGTGTACAGGTATTTGTGGATAACGTGTTTGTTCTTGTGTCACTCTTGAGAGCATGGATGGATTATTGTACAATAGGAAGGAGGGGGCAGTGCTGCTGTCAGCATTGCTTCAGGTCTTCGAGGATGTGTAGTAGCTTGCATTGTTTAAAAAAGGAAAAAAAAAATCCAAAATTGACTTCTAGCCATAATGGTTTTTCCAAGGAAAATGGACAGAACTCTGTTACTTTTCTGTGTCCTTCGTCTTGTTACTGCAGGCACGAGCAAGTGCTGATCAGTCTGAAGGCTTTCAGAGTTGCTTTGAATTGAATCGTGTTGGAGGTAAGATCAGGACACAGCTTTTCCTTTGTCCTTGGCCTTTGTATTAAAGGGCAAAAGAGGGGTCAGGAGTATTTTCCTGTTGTCTTGGTCTGGTATGTATTAAGCCTTGAGGCTTTGATTACTGACATTTACTATTAAAAAAAAAAAAAAAGGATAGTAAGGCTGGCTGGCTCCCAGAACGCCAGCTAAGGAATATTGGATGCATTGGTGACGAGACTGGCTATGCTGTGGTCAGGCTGAATACATGGAAGTGCAATGATTTTGCCACCAGTTCTTATACTGCTGTGTGCGGTGGTAGCATCAGAACTAGCAAAGAAATCGATGCAACAATCCAGAAACAGGTTTTTGTCAGATCTTGAGAGTATTTGATGGTGAGAGGTTTAAACTTCCCTTCTGGAGCTTGCCCCATCCCATTCCCTGCAAGCAGAGACCCAAGTCACTCTGGTTCTGCAAATCTCAGCTGTCACATTCTCAAATGCACTAGAGCACGGTCGGTGTACTCGGATGTATGGAGCTTCTCTGTACTAGCCCAGGTGCCTGGCACTCACTTCTCGGCATGCTCCTGCTGATGCTAGAGATGACCGTTGTACACCTGTATGAGTATTACTTCTGAAAAGATGGAAACCGATCGGTGTTGCTTTCATGGGGGCATGAAATAGCCATCAAAAACTGAAGAGATGAGTTTGCACTCCTAAAGAAAATGTAAGTACTTCAACTTCTAGATAATTTTTAATTGTATTTCTGCCTAGAGCCAAGGTATTAAATACCTTGTCACTTGAGGATTTTAAAAGTTGTGTTGGGAAATGAATTCTCTCGGCTGTAAGAAATTCAGCTGGCCCAAGACTAACTTCAAGATTTAAAAAAAAAAAAATCATGTTTGTAATACATTACAGGATTGTTTGTCCTGAATTTTAAACCTTTTTGTTAAATTTGTGGAACTACGGAGGAATTTTCTAGAAAAAGTGAAATAAAGTAAGATGGAAAAGTAAAACTTTAATGGTTTTTTGTTCATTGTATTGCTTCTCCATGGACAGCATGAGGCTCTCCCACAGCACCTTGTTACCTGAATGTTTTCAGCCAAAAACAGCAGCTCTGGCCTCAACCCAGAACCAACTTTGTGCTTTTTGCAGCTCCGAAGTAGCTCGGGACCCTCTTCCACAGTGCTGCTCCCGAGTGATGCTGTTCTCACTGTGCGCTGAAGGCAGCAGTGTGAGTAGAGCCCTGCTGGGCGTGAGGCAGATCCAGCTGTGAGCCAGCCCTGTGTGGCGAGGCAGGGAGGAACTGCTGCGGGGCAGCAGGAGCAGCAGCAGAGCTGTGCCCTGTGTTGTGCCTCTCCTTGATGCAGGTGCAGCCCTGGGGCTGGATGCTATCCCCTGCCTGGTGGCAGCCAGCGCACTGCAGCGCCTGCAGCCTGTCACAAACGGAGCACAGCGAGGCAGAGCTCCAACCCAGGCCTTCCTCTGCTGCAGGCTGCGAGCAAATGCTCAGGCATAGAGCTTAGTTCCCATTCTGAATACTCACTGTTTCATGTGGGTTGGTCTCCTCCCTCTGCTGCTGAGGGAGTAGCTTTAAGCTTGGTAATTATCAAGAAGGGTTCTTACCCAGCCAGCTGTGATAAGGGAAAGTTACCTTTTGCTGCTCACCACCGTGTCACCTCGGACCTTGATCTCAGTAACTCCAGGTTGAGCATTGTTTTGCAAAAATCACCAAAGCATTGAGACACAAACTGCAGTTCATTTATTAGGCATTTCTCTGGAAGTTGAGACATTTCAAATTCACATAGCTGAGAACACAGTTGCACAAGATGAACAGCCGTTCTGATGGTGTGTTTCCCATACCTCCATAGAAGTGCTACAGGCAAAGGTTCAGGTAGCATTTCACTGAGCTGTTTGCTGGGGTAGTGAGCCCAGATCAAATACAGTTTTAAGCATAAAACCTCCCAGAGCTGCCCCGGTCTGAGTACTGTTAATGCCCACCACAGCAAGGTTTTGATACGAACCGGTGCTGTAGGTACAGAGCCAGGGACTTGCAGCCACCAGCTTGCTTGAGCTCTTTGCATTATTAAATAGTGCAGTTGCTTCTCCTCTGCATGACCCTTCCACTCAAAGCACCTGACATCTCTGGTTGCTCCTCCTTTGTCCAGGGAAACACTACCCAGAACCAGAGTACGGCTGTTCCACTTGTATTCAGATAATGATTCCTAGTTTGAATCGAGCCATTTCACAAGCACTCCCCCATTCGCTAAGGGATTAAAGCCCCTCCAGGCAGGGGGCAGACAGGAATGAGCATTGCGGAACCACTGAAGACCTTCAGGAGCTGTTGTTAATGTGTACTTTTGCACAGCTGTGATGGAGGCTTCTCATGAACTCAATGTAGAGGCCTTTACAGTTGCTGTAATAGTCGATTCTTTTGGAGGACTGTGATCAGCCCTCAAACAGCACAGGGAATTGAATTGTCACCTCTCCCCCTTTGCACATCCACGACTTCAGCGACCCAACCCCACAGCGCTGGGGTTCCACCTGTCTCAGGATGCTCTAAACAACACTGCTATGATTGTAAGACTACAGCCAGGTTATGCACACATGTACACAGCCTTTTAAATAATCCCTTTGAGGAATGCTTTTCAGAACACGGTCCATGTATACTACTTTAGCAATATAATTTATGGCTTCATTATAACTCAAGAAGCTGCAACAGATTCAAAATATTGCACAGACAAACTCAGTAAACCCCAGGTTCCTCACAGAGACTTAACAAGGGTCTGTAGTCACACAGCATTTGCCTCGTTTGACAGAAGATAGTTTGTGGGTAAAGAGATTTAAAACAATTTGAATGTCACCAGCATGCAATTAAACATGCATCTAGGGGAAAAAGAAGTATACCACTATAAAAAGAATCTGCCTTCCCCACTCAGCAGGAAAAATGCAGTTCCTGATTGTTTTACATTCAGTTCAGGAAAAGAAAACTTTGGTTGACATAACATACACAATGAACTTATAAGGTAAATGCATTGCCCTTATCAAAAGGATAAGACAGAAATACAAAGCAGAGATATTTGGGAATATCTCAGCATTAGAATGTACACACAGGAAACCACTGGGCACAAACATACTTGGCACACTGCAGTAAGAGGGCCAAAAAATGTACAGCTAAGCAAGTCGGGAAGTCTGCATGATAGCCAAGCCTCGTTTATTTCAGCAGAACCCACTGAATCCTTCACGGGGAGCCCAGGCTGACAGCACACACACAGCAGGGGAAGTTTCCTACCACGTCACAAAGCCACCACGTTACCGCCGAGGAGCGTTCTCTGTTGTGGTCGGCGCATCCACGTATAACTGAGCGATTTGGTCTTTATACTTCTCTACCACCGCTGATCTCTTCAGTTTCATTGTTGGGCCTGTGGAAAACATACAAGGTGGGGTTGTGATGGTGGCAGTACTGCAGACGGTGTCATTTTGAGACACCAATCGGTATTAGATTGAAGCAAGCCTGGAGGAGGATCCGGAGCATGAGAACAGATGCTGACTTTAAATTGCTTTTTGTGATTAACACCTCCCTCCCCCCATGAATAGAAACAGCACAGCCATCCCCAACAGGCAGCACAAAACCCAGAGTAAGCACTGCTCAGCTCAGTACCTCGGGCAGGATTGGGAAGCCCAGCATAACCCGTCCCGCCCTCCCTGGGACTGTGACATGGTAGCAAGGGCTGCGGGCTTCAGGCCTGGTTGTGCTGCCTGTTCAACATCCAAAGATGGGGTAAGCCCCAACACCCCACCCACCACTCACCAAGCTCTCCACCAAAGAGGGAGAAGTCTTTCTCCAGAACGACCCACTTCTGGACTTTCTGAGCATTTGAGACAGCTCTGTCGTTGACTGCTGAGATTCCCTTCTGGATAGCTCCATAGATAGCCTTGTCTTTGCTGTTTATGATTTCAGAGACTTTTGTAGCCTTGCTGCCCAGTTTTTGGCAGTGTTCAATAGCTTCTGGAGTGAGGTCATCTCCTGGCTCCCCAGTTTCTGTATCCATGTTGCACTGCAAGACAAGTAACTTTACTGTGAAGGGAATCAAGTGTTCAGCAATATAATAAGCCTCACGGCCACAGGAAGCTGCCATACCGCCTTCCCCGCCCCAGTACCAATTGTCCAATCAATCAACCACTTTTATATGCTTTATGCAAACCACTGCTTCAGATGAAAACTTCTTAAGGCAAAATGCAGATAAAACACCTTCAGATCCCCACATACTCAACAGCCACATCAGTACCAAGGAGCAAGCAGGGTACAGAACTCATCCTCCCAATTCTTCCTGGGCTGTCCCAGGTCAGGCAAGACCCTGCCATCTCCTCTCCTCTGGGCCAGAGCTTTAATTCCCTCCATCCCGCAGCAGCACCGCTGTCTGGTGGAAGACAACACAGGCAGCACCTGACTCAGCAAGTGCAGCACCACCACCTCCAGAGCCTGGCTCAGCATCTCTTGCACAAGGGCGAGGCAGTCGCAGTCTCACTAACGAGAAATTACCACTGGCCTGCAGGGGCTCTCCAGTCCTAGACAGAAGAGTCAGTAAAGGCTGGGGAGTTTAAAGCCAGTGTCTTAAAAAGAAGTCACTGACATCTCGTTACTGTCCAGACTGCTCTGGAAGATACTGAAATATGGGTAAGAAAAGCAGAAGGTTTCTTTTTTCAGTCTGACTTCTGTGTTTTTTAGTGCTGTTTCTTTCTGCTTTCTGCCCGATGCAGTACAGAGATAAACAGCTGCTCTGAACAGCAGAACCTCACTGTCTGATCAGATAGCACATGGTCGTTTTTCCGTACAGTTACACATGGTGTTTGCAACTCAGCTACAAGTCATACTCCAAGATACTTCTAGGCTCTAGCAGTCATTGTAGAACATGTAACAATCATCATCCTCGCTGTATTAAACGCATGCAAAATAATCTATGTCCTGTCAGCCCCATCCCATGGTAGATGCCCACCCTATTTTCCATTAAATAGGCAGAATCAATCCCACCTTTAGTGTTAGAAGCATAGCAAGGAATTTTGCTTTGTCTCCAACCAACATTGCATTGCTAATGATGGGAACGGCCTCTTTTACAGCATCCTCGATTGGAACGGGAGCAATGTTCTCACCTCCTGCTGTGATGATGAGCTCTGGAAAACAGTCAAATCTTGATTAATGCTTACAGCTTCCCCCTTCCTTCATTCACAAGCTGAAATGACTTTATAGCACCTTTGTGGCTGCACAGATCAAATAATGAGTCTGTCCCCCAGCATCCGGGGAAGGCAGCAAACCAGAAAGACTCCAGCCAGGCTAGGAGAGATGAGACTGAGGTGTGCAAGCAAGCAGCATTGCAAAAGCTGCCTTAATGCTCCACAGATGTTCGCAGCTTGGGACCGTGGGGTTTGGACTACGAGCACCTCAGTATCCTACCACCATCACAGTAGGCTCTAGGGAATTCAAGTTGGTACCCAAGTTGTTCAGCAATTTAAGTCAAAAATTTGCTGAGGCAGAGCAGTTTTTAAAGTTATACACAGTGTGTTACAGAGCAGAGATGAGCCCGCCTTTCTTGGCTGTCTTTTATAGATTTCTTAAAGCAGCCCCTTTGTGTGGCCATTTATCTCTTTTTAACGATTGGAGTCTTGCATGAAATTGGATTTCTTTGGTTTCGGTCAAAGCGGTGTCCCAAGAGCTGTGTTGCTGCAAGCCATTTTTACAACAGCGTTAAGCTATTGTTTTCTCTTACAGGTTAACTAGCAAGGCTAGCTGAAACTGGAGGGAGCTGGCAGTACACACAGCTGGACCCAGGCAGGTCCAGCACTGTATAACAGGTCAACAAGGCATTAACTACTGTTTCTGAAATCCGAGGATTGCTTCGTTACTCTGCAAACACACTGGTTTCAGAGGTCATCCTTCTTCTCCCATCACATGCCGTGTCACATGCTCAGTGGCAGCACACACTGCAGCCATATTCATATTAAAAACTTCAGAAGAAGAAGCATCTGAACATTCTTCTGTGCAAGCCACAACCACATAACTACCAGGATCTGACAAATCGTATCCTAGTACTGCGCGACCTCAAGACAAACAAGTGACAGGGTGCAGTACCTTTAATTCTGCCAGTGATGTAAAGGAATCCATCTTTATCAAGCTTGCCAAGGTCACCTGAATGCAGCCAGCCATCTTCATCAATTGCCTCTTTGGTTTTCTCTTCCATGTTCAAATAGCCCATAAAGATGTGCCTTCCCGCAAAGCAGATCTCCCCAATGCCATCTTCATCTGGTTTATGGATCAGTGTCCGGCAGCCTGTCATTTCCCTTCCACAGCTTAAACAAAGAGAACACAAACCCAAGGCATTTTTTTTTAATTAATTTTTTTTAATTCAGTAGCTGAACAGTAGAGTGAGATTACAGCAGTACCCACTCAATCTGAAGCATTTGAACCAAGCCAGGAAGTCAGGCAGGCTTTTATAACAACTGCTTCAGCAAGGAATTTAAAAACATACAAGACATCTGTTTACGTAAAGGGAACTACAGAAAGTTGTTATTGCAGAGAGATCAGTGTTCACACACCTGGTCCTTTCCACCCATTGCTCTCAAGCACCTGAGCTTTGAGTTAGAAGATTTATGTTCTTGGTAGCAAACTTTTCCTGATGGTAGTATTTACCTTGCAGACTAAACACATGGGGACTGAACAGGCCATTCAAAGCAACAGAACAGTCTTAATGTCAAATGAATAAATGCAGTAAGGTAAACTCTAACCTATATTAGAGTTACTAATTCTTTCTTCCCACAAATCTCTTGCTTCCTCCTCGGTTCCTAGAGAATCCAGGCCAAGTTAAATTTAAGTAACACTGCTGTTGCCCTTGGCAGATCCCTTCATCTGCAATGTGTGGGCCAGAGGAACTGGCTCCCCAGTGACTTCTTCCTGGCTGCAAGACTCTGGGGCTGAGCTGCACCAGGTGAGACAAACTAGCCAGATGCAAGAGAAACCTTAAAGCAACTCCGATCCTCCCAGTCAGCTGTGCTCCACTCACAGAAAGCGATTTACCTGGAAAACTTGAAGGCGTGAGGTTGAGAGATTGTGTGAGGCCCAGAGCTCTCGCTCATGCCATACAGCTCATACACGTGAATGTTCAGACTTAAAAAAAATTCCACTGTCTCTCTGGTAATTGGAGCGGCTCCTGTGTAGCACTTTGTGCACCGATCCAGCCCAAGTGCCTTTCGGACCTTCTTGTATACCAAGTGCCTGGCTAAGCGGAAGTTCACTGGGACTTCAGAATACCTGTGGAAGAAAAGTTATTACAAGACCTCAGTCAGAAAGTAAAACTTCTTCCCATCCTGCTTTCATCCATTTCCTATTTTTGCTTATTCAGTAAAATAAATTAATAAATAACTATGAATGACTCCCGCCTCCAGCCCTCGTTGCCCACCCTCTGGTCCGACCACTACATTTGGCTTTTGATGTCCACGAGTCTGGCCTGTTACGTGGAATGTAATTCCTGATCCGATGCTAAAGTTCTAACACTCACAATACCCCTTAAGCGTAGCTTGTGATTACCCATTCATCCGCTTCAGGTTTGTCTGTAACCCGACTTCCTTGGCCCACGATGCCACTTTTCTTTTGAGCATTGATGACTTTGCACCTATGGATTTCATTCTTTCTTCCATTTTTTCCCATACACGAGGAACTCCCAAAAAAGCAGTCGGCCTCACCTCCCGCAGGGTCTCTACCAAGGTGCCCTGAGTGGAACAGAATTTAATGAGGCTTTCAAAAATGCTTTAGTACAGGTTTCAGGTCAGCACTGGTCACTAGCCAAGGCCTACGACTACTATCAATTCTGAGGAATTGCTCGTTTTCAACTGAAGCGCCGCTGCTGCTGAGTGCAAACAAAGCAGCACTGGACAATACCAGTTTTCTTCCTGCCATGTTCTACAAGAGAAAAGAGCCCCAGAAGCATTCATATTCCATAGTGGTTTTGACAAGACAGCAAGGGTCGATATTCTCATTGCCCACGCTGACAGAGCGTCGGGACAAGAACCATTCTCTTCCCAGGACACAGGTTTAATGGTGGTGGCATTTTGCAATATGGACAGAGCAAACACAAAGCTGTTGCTCAACCAAGCCATCAGGGCAGAGAACCAGTGTCAGGTGAGACACCAAGAAGCTCCTAGTTGTGAAGTGCTTGGTCAGCTCATCCTAGCTTGTAATACAGAGTCAAAAGGCAAAGGTCAGACTGACTACATTCTTCAAACCAACAGACCCTTAAATATGAGCAGTTTGTCACTGCACAAATAAACTAAGTTATCTCATGATTCTGAAAGCTGTGTTAAGTCAGCCAGGTTTGTTTTTAAAGTACCCACCCCTAGCTACAACCAGGTGGATGGGCATAAGTTTTTTATTGGCTTATGTTTTTACCTTTAATGCATCTGGCTGAGCAAAGGCAACTTGTGCTCCAAATGTAACTGGTAACCAAATATCCATCATCTGTGCAGCAATATGGCTGAGAGGCAGATAGCTGACCACCACTTCTTGCTTTTCTCTAGCATCCGTCAGCGTTAAGAAACGTCCTGCTACTAATGCTGTCCACGTCAACTGTAACAAGAACACAACTCAGGATTCAGTGGCAGCTCTTCTGAGCAGGTACAACACAGAACGTGCAGCTCACAAAACAAGCCTACAGCTTCTCGTCATCTTCAGATCAGGCGTGTTCTTCAGCTGATCTCTACAGTCCCTCAGCACCCACCTAAGGTCACAGTTCTTAGCATGGGCATCGATACAAGAAGATACTTACATTGTCGTGACTGAGCATTACTCCCTTTGGCTGTCCAGTTGTCCCTGAGGTATATATTAGTGTACAGCACTGGTTAGGCTTCTGTGACTCGATGATTTCACGGAGCTGAGTGTCTGGAACATCTTTGCCAAGGTCCATGAACTCTTTCCACTGTATACAGAAGAGAAGAACTTCATCACTTTACGTGCTATCATTCACAAACGAAATTAAACCCTTTGCTATACATGAAGAGAAGGAAACTGTTTCTGATGTCCAAACTTGCAACAGAATCTGTCAGCCCCACAATATTTTCTGCCTGCCACAAGAGGCACGGCAAGAAACAGAAAAGGAGACAGATCTACCTTGAAGAATCTTCCCAGCTCTGTAGTGACCCTGGTATTCACTGGGAGTGCCAAGCAGGAGTGACTCTGGTACCTGAAGCTGCCTAGCAGAGGTCAGTACGCTACCACCCTTCCCTTACAACATGGATTATCAAGGTTTGAACAACAGTAGACATCTACCACCCCAGCTAGGCAAGTGTTCCCTCACTGAAACCAACATAAACTCACATTATGACAGTCCCGTAGAAGGTGATGGTTGCTTGCAAGCCATCAACTAAACACAGCCAATATTTACAAGGCAGTAAGATGCCCAGTACTTACAGAATACAGATTTGGTCTCTTCTCTTTTAGCTCTTCCCCATACTGGACAATAGCTTTCAGATGAGGTAGTTTATGCTGAATCTATGTTAAGAAGAGAGATTCATGAGAAGGAGCAAATCCTGCTTGTTCCTTTTAAGCCTAAATTACCCACCACTTAACATGCGACTGCTATTTGCCATTTGAAGTAAAGCCAAGAGAATCTCATCTGTCTTGTTGAAAGAGAAGAGGGAAGTCTCAGTAGAGACAGTAATCATTTGGACTGGGATGTTGCCAGTCAACCCAGGGGATTTTCAATTGTTCATTTTGGCTTGTCATACTTTAGGCTCAAGGCTTTGCAATGCTGTGGAACCACCATTTAATTTTAGTGAGATTTAGCACAACTGATCGCTCATCTGGCTTGAACAGGGAACACACCAAGTAGGCTCAATCAGTTCACCTCTGCTTTCAGATCCAGCATTTCCCTCAGGCAGCTCTGCCCTCCCACATCTATCAACAGGATGCATAGCTTCCAGTCATTTAACAAGTGTATTTACTTCTAGGATTTTCTGCAGCTGTTTATGGTTTTCCACAACCAGAATGTTAGCACTACAGTTCTCTGCTACATAATGACAGGCCTCAGGAGAGTTTGTAGTGTAGATACCGACAGCAAGTCCACTACAAAAGAAAGAGGAAAAAAAAAAAAAAAAGAAAAGAAAAACACAGAATTAGAGGATAAGCGGAGTTGCTGGCAAAAAATCAGACCATTTCAAACTTCAACAGAGGAAAAACCTTAGGAAGAATATCCCATAAAGCAACATCAAAAAGTGGAAAGCTTAGTTCCAAGAGCAAAGGCTCTGTTCTGGTCACAAGTAAAGTCAGAATGGTGCAACAGGCCAAAGCATCTCAGATGGAAGACAGCTATCACAGCACTGGATTTTGATACTCTGACCTTTTCCAACATCGTATTTTTTAACCAAAACGTAAGTAAGCATACTTTTGGATTAACAGTTCATCTCCTTTTAAGAGAGAATGTGCTTTATCTAGCTAAAATATGATTTTTTTGTCTCATTAATTAATGAAGTAGAGAGAGTTTAGGTGCTAGCTATCCTCATTAAATTCAAATATAAGCAGCACTTGTTTTGTTTTCAATCAAAAACTCCTTCTCACATGAATAATGAAATTACTATCTGAAGGCTAAAACAACATGCATGTCAAGAGACAACACTCTTTCTTACCCTGCAAGGATAGCTCCAATATCAGCAATAAACCACTCAGGAGAATTAAATCCCAAGATGCATACTCCATGGAAACGCTCTAGTCCCAGCTGTAAACAAGAGATGAGATTACAGCAATCTTGTTTTTCCTTTGAAGAATGCTTAGAGTTAGTTTAGAGTTAACAGAGGCACTTTGCTACGAAAATCCAACTGCTTCAGCCATTCTCTGGTTCTGCACCACAGAGAGTGGAAGTATCCCACAAACAAAAAAAAAGAGTGGCCTTAACCTCAGGAAATAAGCCTTTCTAATGATAACAGGAAGTACATGTAATGTTGGTTTCTCTCTCTCTGAGTGTCTTAACACCCAACAGTACAAGCAAATGGCTCGGCCAGTTTGGACATTTAAGCTGGATTCATAAGCAGTCCTTCAAATTTTTTCCTGGAAAGATGAAAATTTACAAGCCTTATGAGGGGCTTTGTCCAGGTTTGCCATATGCCTCAAATACCTCTCCTTAAACGTCTTCTTAAACGTTTTTGTTTACTTGAATGTGGAACCAACTTGAATAAAATCCAAACAAAAACACTGTAGTAATTACCAAGATGTTCGTGGCATGTTCAAGTATTTCCCTGTCACTTTAAGACTCACCTACATCCAGAGAATTTGCAGGTTTAAAATATAGCTGACTACAGCCATTTCAGCAGTTAAACTGACTGAACATGAACGTGGAGTAGAATTCAACAAAAGCTCACCTTCACAAAGCTTTTGGCTGCTTTCCAGCAGTAGTCATAGTACATCTTGTAAGTTAGCTTTATCCACTGGCCATCTTTCTTGTATGCAAGAGCATGATAGTCACCATATTTACTAGTAGCTTTCTGGAAAAGTTCATGAACAGTCTTTGGTGTCTCACTGCCTATGCCCTGCTCATCCATCCTTAGTTTGACTTCTCCATCTTGTTTTGTTGTCCACAGACTGGAGGCAGGAGGTGAAGAGGCTGGTTTGAAAGAAAAATGTTCAACATCTCCTATTTAGAAATTGCTCGCTGTCATAACAGAAATATAAATACAAGTATCAAAGTGAAAGCAAATGCTAACAGCTCCCACTCGCCCTTCTTCCCCACTATTTTAGAACAGGACTAGGAGATGAAGCCTCTACAGCACATTCAAAATTTTGTTAAATATTTCCCATTTACCTCCCCCTCTAACCTAAGTCTTCCTGCCACTTATTTATTTATTTACAATTAAAATAAGGACTGAAAGTAGTACATGATTACCTGGTAGACATGCATTAGTCAGTGATGCTGCCTATTTTACTCCTTGGAGCACATCAGTGATTTAAAGTCTATGTTCTAGAGGCTTCTGGACAGTCCATCCTGCAATTCGAATTCCCTCTTCCAATGTTATGGTTTTGTAAATTACTCTCTCATTTAAATAATAACTTTATGCACATAACAGTAACTAAACATTCTTTTCACTTACATTTTGAACCAAGTTTGCTCATCTCGGATCCCTCTGTCTTAGTATCTTCAACTGTCTCAGTGTTGTAGACCTCAACAGCTCTGCAAGGCAAAAGCAATTAGCACTGGACAGACTTTGCCTTAGGCATGCTTGCTCCATCACTTAATTACATTAAGCCTTGCGTGTCAAACAAAGATTACAGGTTCCTGATGTTCTATAGCTGGCTTTATTAATTTTACTAGCTCAGGCTGCACGGATAAAGCAATGAAACAGGTCCACCTCAGCAACTGTGCAATCTCTGCTTGCATTGCTTTTGACCACATACACGTTGCTCTAATTCTAAGATAAGCTGCAGAAGAATCCATGAACACGGCATCCAAAGCAGTGATAATTTAATACCACAGGTCTGCTCTGCATGGCTGAAACAGTCTACAGCAGCAGGGGACAGAAAGGGGCCCACAGATCTGGTGCTTTTCTCCTACCTGCACTGTGTGAGCCTAATGAAGGCGGCAGCCCCCTGAGGCCCTACCCCTGCGCAGCACAGCAGTCACCCCAGTGACCCTGTGGGAAAACCCACAGATTTCCTGCAGAAGGCTAGGTCAGCTAAGAGCAGGAAATTGATTTAACAGGAAATCCTGTTCTTAGGTATTCCTTACAAAGTTAGTGCATCAGGCTCCCGCCAGACGTTTGTGAAGAAGTTGAGCAGGCACTCTCAGACACATCCCCTCCACTTGAGCCCCGCTCCTCACAAGGAGCCTGCATTGTGGTACCCGATGAAAGTCGCCCTTTTTACTTTCAGCCTTGCAAGATCCGTTAAACACCTCCTGCCTGCGTTTGTAGAACAGTGTTCTTCCTCCACCCTTTTCCAAAACAGACTTTGACAAAGCTGTAAGCGATGAGGATACGGAATAATTAAGTCACACGTCCCACTTCAGACCACAGGTTGGAAGCCAGACGCTGTGAGACTTGGTACTTGGGTCTCTGTGCTCTGCCCGTAGAACGACACCTCCCACCTCCACGCTATAGGCAGGCGACACTTGTTCCCCTACCCTGGGCAAACCCAGCTCGTAGCATCACTTCAGCACCAAGGCCCAAGCACTACTCTACCCAAGATTATATTCCAGAGAAACTAAAGTTCCGTCTTGCCATGCCAAACAGTCCTGAGTGGGGTCCTCTGCTCGAGGCCGTTGTGGAGGTGCTCATTTCTTCATGTCAGCGCTAGGTATTCATTCTTCCCCACTGCAACTTCTGGTGTTAAGTTTCTTCCAAGCTCTGACTCCTCGGTGGTCTTCTAGAAGGGGCCGCGTGCCCGTGACATCACAGACATCACAGTCAGAGCCCTGCCTGAAGGCGCAGCTTCCTGGCAGAAGATGGCCTGTGAGCCCCTGCTGCCACTAACCAGGACAGACCCGGTCCCACTCAAACCCTTCAGCCCAACAGCGGCAGGGTGCCACCCAAGCCTCGTATTTTCTTCTCTTTCTACTGGATCAAAGTGAAGACAAATCAGCCGTCTGAATTTCAGTCTAAGCAGTAAATTGCTTCCCTCTGTTTCACATTTTTGCTGAATTTCTAGGGGATAATCAACTATTATGGCTTTGGGTGTATGACAGGATTTAAGGCATAGAGCTTTGACACGGCTACTCCTGTGTACTGTCCAAAAGCAGAATCACTCCTATCTAGTCTGCAAGCTACAAACCAGAGATATGTAAATCAGTTCTCTTTATTTCCCTGAAAGAGATTACAAGATCTTCTCTACTGCATATTTCCTCATCGTCACTCAGAACATTTTTCAACACAAATTAGTCCTCAGTTGCAGCAGTTCTGCATCATTTCTCCACCTGTTTTTGTGGTCAAAGCATGGAAGTGATTCAGTAATATGAGCAAAAAACCCTGCAGCTATTTCCCTTACAGTGAATCAAAAGTCATCTTTTTCTTCCCCTTACTGCACATAACTCCTATACAGCCCCCCAAAACTAAGTAAAGAGAGTCTCGGAAGTCTGTCAGCTCTATCCCATTACATTGTGGTGAGATTTAGACCCTCAGCTACTAAGCTGCTCTTTAGTACGAGGCTATTTAGATTACAGAAAATAAGGTTGCTTAGTTTGATAAAAATCAACACAGGTATTGCACACACGCCGTCCCCTAAAGAGGCACACCTCCTGTTCACAGCACAGCAATGCTTCACAAGCGCATGTCATACTTGCTAGGTATTTCACGTATTTGATCAGTGCCCTCCCTCTTATGTAGATTTACCAATTACCTGAAGTTCCTTTACAAGAAGTGATCCTTCTGACTATGCAGAACATTCTACCATTTCTATGCCTTAGGTTTATATTAAATGCACGCCACTTCAAGCTCTGTGCTCTGGGTGGTAGCTATGTACAGCAAATATAATTCTGTCCCTCCTTTTCAGCAGGTGAGGTTATAGACTCAGCTTTTGGATTTTGGAAGTAGTAACAAATGTTTGAAATTTCTTCTAAAAAACTTAATGCCCCAATTAATCTAAGTAAACATGCTAGAATACGAGCTATGTCCTATGTACACACGTCACCACAGCAAAAATAGAATCTTAAAATAGACAAACCTAGCTGAAGAGTTGACCAGTACATCATCCAGCGACACCGTGCAGTTCTCTTGAGCATCCAAATTAAGATAAGCTGTGGGGACTGGTTCCGTAAGCGCCATACGTGCATCTGACTCACACAGCATTGTCCCTGTAAAAATAGTTTAAAATTAAAATAGAATCAAATACTACAGTCAAATCAGCTTTCATTGATGTAGCTATCTGACCACGACAATCCCAAGGCAGATATGACTCGAGACTGCTGTATTTGCATGAAATATGGTAAATAAGTGGATGAAGTGCTCTTCCCATTATGCTCGGCTCAGTTGAAAAGCCTGATCAGAATTAGATTATACATCCATTCTCACACCTGAAAATGAGCTCGACAATTACAGCTTTGAAAAAGCACCACAAGGTTAACATTTATATCCTGCTCTCTTTTGCCCTGAACATTAATGCTTGGCTTTCAGACCTTCCCCAAACCACCTACCGCTGGGCTCCGGTTCAGCCTTACAACGCATCGCCTGCGCCTTTGTGCAGCCTCTCCTCCCGCAGCCTCTCTGGACGAGCACCGACGTGTAATATCCTTTATTTTTAAACTAGCGCCCACGAGGCAGATCTAGAGCATCTTATGTCATGTGCTCCCTGCCTTGCAATTGGAAGCGGCCCGTCACCCCACACTGCCGCCTAATGAGGAAGCTCTGGCCCCGCGCCTGCTCGCCGCGCTCGGCTCTCGGGGCGCAGGAGGGTTGGGGTCCCTGCGGNGGCAGCTGCCGCGCTTTCAGCGGCTCCTACGCTGCTTTCAGTGGGGGGGTCAGTACTTTGTCGTTAAGGGGTTTCATCACCTAAATGAAGTATTTTCTAATATTGAAAGCAGCGTTGATTTTATTTAAGGTTTACATTCATCAACAGCCTTTGATGCTTGTGACTTGAGAGGCTGAGCTTTAATTGCTTCAGTGAATTTCTGACTGATTGGAGATGAACCTCATTATCCTTCGCCTTTTTAAAAAGTGGATTTTAGCATGCTATTTCATACCTGCATTACACAGAGCAACGTAAAGCGGGCAATGTGAGGAGCACGTTTGGCTGAATGATGACAGATAGTAATGAAAGGAAAGAGCCCTTTATCTAACTAATCTGACGTAGCTAAGCTGGGGCTGGAGGAGGAAGTGACTGTGCAGTGTGCTGCCTCTGACAACGGCGGGGAAGGCATGGCCAGCCACAATTCACAGCGTGCAAACCGGCTTCTGGCCCAAGAAAGCACCCCCCCCNCCCCCCCCCCCCCCAATTCCTCATCTACACAAGGACACGATGCTGCTCGATCTGTGCACTGCTACAGGCTACAATTCACAATACAAAAATGGTTCAATTCATAAGCAGCTGAGAGAGGGACGTCTCCAAAATCCCAGCTCTGAAGCTCCGAGGTAAGCGGCAGACGTTGCCCAACGCCCCATTCTAGACTGAAACACCAGAGTGGTTTATTTTATTCCTTTAATAAGGCAGCTGGGAGAAAACGTGCATTATCTCTGCAGAGCAGCCTAGCGCTAGCAGCAGTCACCAGACCAGGGAAGCGCGGGTTTTGTTCCCTCCCCAGCCTGGAGGAACTCAAAGCCACATCTAGAAGAGCATGCCGCTTTCCAGACAGCGTGGAGCCTGCCGGAGGTGTCACCACCACCCCTCCTGCTCACCCAGAGTCCCGACAGGAGACGGAACTTACCGAAGTCCTGACCCCCCGCCTCAATACTGCGTGCGTTCCCCCCCAGCGCCCCGCCACCAGACCCCGCTTTGTCCCTGAAGGAAGCTTCTCTCTCTGTGCCTTTCTCTTGCCACCCACTTGTGAGCACAGCAAGAAAGTTTCAAGGGAAAGGGTGGAGGTGTCCCCACAGCAGCTACCTTGCAAAGCAAGCAAGGCAAGCTCTTGGGAGTCCGGGGCTGGCTGGAATCACGCTGGGCAAAGAAAGGCAAGAGTCTCATGTCCCAGACAGGCGTTTTGGCCTGCAGGCTGTGGGTCTGCGTGTGTTCCCCCCGGCCACTCAAGAGCAAAAAGCACTTCACAGCAGAGACGAGTGCATGCTGCCCCCCCCTGTGTTAGCCACCAAGACCCCCGCACCCTGGGGGCAACGCTGAAAACAGGCGTGGGCACGCCAGGCACGGCACACAGCTCAGGGACACGAGGCTGCACAGCTTGCACGTCCAGGGAGACACACCAGGACACCGCTGCCACCACCGTGCCCAGCGGGCTGGGTTTTTCAAGGAGAATCGATGTGTCAGTGCCACGTGGCCCTCAACACCTAGAGAAGAGCAGCGCCAGCACGCAGCAGTAGCAGAAGTTTTGGAGTACCCCAGTACACTTGTGCCACGAAACATCAGCACATGAGCAGAAAGCTGAAGTGCAACCGAGCTGTGCAAGTTCCCTTCTGAATGCAGGCCATGGGAATCCCAAGCCAGTCATGCATTTTATATCACAAATTTTGGTTAGAAACAAAAAAATTCTGTCTACATGTACTCTCACCAGCTCTGCTAAGCAATGTAGCTACAGCCCTTCATCTCGTGATGCTTCGTTACACCCACAGCTGTGCTGCACAAACCACTGGAAGATTTACACACGCTCACCAGAGCCCAAATTAATTCCAATGGTAGCTCCATGGGCGGGTGAGCGGGATCAGGAGCGATCCTCTCTTGCCACACGCTATTTCTAGGGGAAATAACACACTAACGTGCCACAGTCAGTAGAAGCACAAAGAACACACACCCAAACAAAAGCCTGGTGAAAGAAACCTCCCTTTTAATTACGTCCGTGTGAAAGCTTAAGTCATTTAACTGCAGACTGTCTTCTGCTTTGAGAATCGCTGTATCCTAGAAGAACTGGAAGGATATGAACTATTTCACAGGAACAGCTGTGGAGCTTCACTTACAGAACAAAATGAAAATTTGACTACATGCAGACTCCTGACAGTCAAAGCCACAGAGGTGAGCGTTTCATTTATAATAGGGTCTCAATATGCCTTTACTCGAAACACATGGAGAGCTTCAAAAACATCAGCTCAAATTAAGATTGCTGCACATGTTCATCAGTCATCTTAACGCTTGCTAGCACAGGCCTGCTTTGCTCCCCGTTGCTGGTTTATTTTCCTTTTACTCACGCAGACAGCACATCCGATCCCGTCCAAGTTTCACAGCGCAGACCAGCTCTAGGAGAATGCCACATTACCTCACTGCCTCTCCAGATTTCCACCAAAACTGAAACTTGGACTTTGTTTTCCCTTAAGATTTGTTAAGTGAGGAAGCAGCAGCTGAGCAACCCACTTTTCCTCCCTTAGATAAATTTTGTTTTTTAAAGTGGCAGCAATATAAACTTCTAAGCACTACAAGTTTTCTTCAGGACAGTCCCACCACCCACAGGCTAGCGTGTGGCTTTACTGGCAAGCGATCCGATGCCCCTGGCAGGCTGCAGGACCAGAGGGAAAGAACACGGGGGAAATTAAACCCAGCCCCTGTAGGGTGAACCACACGACTGCAAGCACTTGGCTCCACTGGAGCGCCTTCAGAGAGCTGAATTTCAGGTCAACAACGCTGCCCACGGCAAGACCTTCAGTAAGTAGATTTAGCTACAGAAAATCCCTTTGCCAGCTGCCCCCACGGCTTTCCTGACCCCAGAAGAGGGCCCGTGTGTGCTGGCACGGGAGGGCCCGAGGGCTCGCCACGGGGCAGAGCCCCGGGCGGTTTCTCCGCCACGTAAGCCACCACACGAGCGGTTGCTCTGAGTTTTATGCAGATTGCTCCTCCAGACCCCCGGGATATTTTAGGTGAATTCCCCAACGTGAGTCACCAGAGGGCTGTTCGGAGTTCCTCTTTCCTAAACTGCTGCTCGTTTTTCCTGCGTGACCTGCATTCATTGGTCTATGGAAGGGAAATTCCCTCACACACAGAACTACATTTTCAGAGATGCAGCAGGCGTGGTTCTGCCAGCCTCCCCCATACCCAAGACTTATTTCATCTCTGTCTGAAGCTCTGTCAGACTCGGGGCCAGCAGTACGTCCCATACGGAAGCCCCCTGCACATTTAAGCGCTTCGTGCTCTGTCACCGTGGCCCCTTCCCGCAGAAGGCAGCGGCTCAGGCTGCCGGGGAGCAGCCCCGGGCCGCCAGCCGGGGTGCGCGGGACCCAAACCGCGTTCGTGATGCAGCCGCCCCTGCCTCCCCCTCAGAAAATAAAAATAAAAAAACCGTAGCAGGGAGAATTTCTGCGTAAACCCACGCCCTGCAGCGGCTTTCGGTGTCTGAGGGAAGCCGAAGGGGCAGGACCGGCGGCAGCCGTTCGCAGCACGCCGGGAGCTCACGGACTTTCTCGTCCCCTTTCAGCGCACGGCTCCGCTCCGCGGAACGGGGGAGCCCTGCATCGCTCTGCCAGGGCTCGGCGGTTCGGGTTCGCCTGCTCGGCCGCCCTGCCGGTGGCAGGAGCCGACCACGGCGCCCGCAAGGTCCCCACCCGGCGGGCTCAGGAGGCTCCAGCCGAGGCCACCCGCCGCCTCGCTTCGGCTCGGTTCGGCTCGGCTCGGCCCGCTCGCGGTGACCGGGAGGCGGTCGCAGGGACCCCGCAGCTTCCCCGCTCCCCTCACC
>VXAA01003214.1:49944-62767 GCA_013399115.1 Anseranas semipalmata
GGCGGAGGTCACCTGCGGTCATTGACCGGTACCGCAGCCGGGGGCCAGCCCGCAGCCGCGCTCCGAATGGGTGCAGGCGGAAGGGGGAGGGGGCTCGGAGCACTCCTGCACGTCCCCCCCCGGCTGCAGGAGGGGGGGGTCATCCCCCCACCCCACCCCAGTCATCCCAGAACTGGTGAGCAAGGCCAGGCTCTAGAAGGAGCGGAGCAGCTGCAAGAGTAACGCATTTCCTGCGTGTTGCTGCAAGGTCTTTTCCCCTACAAGGGGAAATAAAAAGCAAGAGGGGAAAAAAGCGGCACGCTCGTCACTCACAGGAAACGGGCTCGTCTGCAGCCGCAAGCAACGAGCGCCGGGGCCGAGGCACGGCGAGCAGAGGCCGCGTGGCCTGGCTGGCTGCTGGCCCCGGGGCTGCCTGGTCCCCACTGCGCCAGCCTTCGCCTCCCCGGGTCTTGCTTCACGTTGTTTGTTTTTATGAAAACTTCACGTCTTTTGCTTTTATAAAAAGGTGGCGGTCAGGTAGATCAGCTCTTGGTTGTTTATAGACGACAAAGCTGCAGGAAAGCCGGGAGTTTGTTTATGCTGTCAGCCAAACAGCTGTATCCCCCAACTGAGTCATTGCTGTTATCCTGCTAGCACAGACCAAGAATTCCTAAACATTTTTTCCTGCTTATTCTTCTTCCCCTCCACCTTCCAGAGACGTTCCCCGCTCCCACTGGGCAGGGAGGGTAGGGGTCTCCTGCCAGCAGATCAGGGACACAGCCGGAGCAACAGCAGGTGCAGGGGAGAGGCTGAGAACATCGCAGCTGCAAAACAGCAGCAGCACAGGGAGCTGGTGGCCGCCGAGCGAGCCCCAGGAGCTGCCCGAGCACCCAAGAGCCCTCGTTTTTTTGGCCGTTTGCCATCTCTTGCAGCATGAACCTTGCCTTGAAGCTCTGCCGCACTCCCCTCCCACCTCGTCTGTGCGCAGCCTGTCCCAAGCCCTCGTGGAGCTACACTTTGATCCAGATGGAAGTTTAGTCTGGAGAGCAAGGATACAAACTGCATCCAGAGAGCTGGGGAGATCTGTAAGCTCAGCAGACCGCTAACCCTCTTCCTCCAGTCATGCCTTAGTCATTAGCCAGTACCTTCTGGGCTGACGAGGGGCAGGTAATTGTCGGAGAACGAAAAAAAGATCGAGTGGCACAGCCCAAAGGTTAACTGATGTGGCAGGAGTAACCGGTTCTATTTTCAGTAATGCCCTGAGCCAACAAATGACCTCGGGCAAGTTGCTTTTTTGTGCCCGTTTATCAAACCAAGGTTGCAACACTACAAAGGTAGATGTCAACGTGTCCGCAAAACTCTCATCAGTCCTGGGACCACAGGGGACCACGCTACCAGCAAAGGACCAGATGAGAGCAAAGCACGCCATCCAAGTGCAGGTGGTGCTCATGCAGCTGCCGCAGGGAGGAGAGGGGCTGTTCCGGCTGCCCGCAGAGGATCAGCTCCCAGCTTGTTGTGAGAACAAGTTCTTGTCTAGGAGAACTGTTACTAGTGACTGGCCTAGCCCTTTATAAACACAGATGGAGTGGTTAAGCTTGAACTCCTGGGGTGGCGAAAGCACCAGAGTGACTGCACCCTTTGTCAAGTATCACTTTCACTGGCTCTACATTTACGAGCAATTAACTCAAACAGAGTCCCAGGGTTCTCATTTTCCCAGGCAACGAAAACAGGTTGGCCCAAGGAACTCCAGGAAGCCTAACACTGCACAGAACCACTCACCTGGGGTGAACTTCTGCATTGGCTGGCCAGGCCAGGCAAGACTGAAAGCTCTTTGCATGCAGCACTTGGTTAGATCACCAGCATGAGCCTGATCTCACTGAATTTTCATGCTGTGAAAATTGAAACCAGTGTGATTTATATATACAGGCGGGGGGAGCATGAAATACATGTCTTAGTCCTGCATTTGTATCTACTGTCTGCATTTTCAGTCTCCAGGACTTCAAAGGGAACACAGGCCAGTTTCCTCATCTGATGCCAATCAGCATCGCTTTGCAGAAGCCATGTGCTATGGCACGTTTCCAGCCAAGATCAACATCCAAAGTAAAGCTGCGTACCTTACTGTAAAGGCCCGGATAAGCAGGCATAGTGCCTTGCTGTGTGGATCTGTAAAGCAGACCTAACAACTGAAATTCATTTTCTAAATGATCTGTTCACATTAAAATGTTAATATAGATTTTCCAAATTAATGACGTTGTGAAATCCTAGCATGGAGTTCTAGTTTGACACAGATCTGAAGAACTGTCACATCTGCTGTCCTGACCAAAACAGATCCCAAAGCATGAGGGATCACCAGGGCAGGAAGGAGAGGAAGAGTTCTTGGCTACAGAGTGACTGTGGAACAAGCTTCCAGAAGACACCAGGCAAATCCAGAGTATTCAACAAATGCTTAAAAAAAAATAAAAAATAAAAATAAAAAAACCACAGCACACCTTTCCCCTTTGAAGTAGCCTTTCCTTTACTGTGTTGCTCTTAAAAGCAACACAAGAGGAAATTGTGTGTGTGTGTCAGGGGGTGGCTGCAAGTTAAGAAGCCTCAAGTTCAGGCTCAGCTAAGGTGGAGCGCGACGCCAACAAGGACTGAAGTGTCTCTCACAAGGTGGAAGATGTAGGATAAGAACCTTAATAAGGTCCAGGATAAACGCAGATTGGGCCATTGTGACTTGACATACACAAGCATGAAGTACCCTGACTCCAGTTACAAACACATCTCCTGTGACCTACAGAAAGTCACTCTGCTTCCTAGAAGCACAGAATAAATTCCATTTCAGATTCTTTCCTATCTTAACCAAAAAAAATTATCTCTTAATACGGCTGTGGACACAGAGAGAGTGGAAATAAGCTCCTTATATAGCTAAATCATTCCCCATTTGGAACAAGTCATATCTGCCCACTTAAATGACCTAAGACAGTTTACACAACTTATCACTTTCATCACCCTTCCAGTTCATCCCTGGCATTGGATCTGTAAGCTATTCTGAGCTAGCATTCCTCCAATGAAGTTCAGAAATTCCAACTCTAGGGCTACTAGTAGCAAGTGACTTAACCCAAAGTGTAGTTGTGCCTCAGGTCAATGACTTGAGAGATAACACGAGGGGTGGGGGGCAGCCAATGCACCATTTCATCAGTTTCCACATGAAGGGCAACACGGGGAGAATGAACGCGATGAGAAAATGTGACCGCTTATTTACTGTCCTAAGGAAGTGAGGGAGACAGAAGAGTTTGCTTATAGCACAGGCATTTCTAAACTCAGCAACTCGTGTTATCTTTCCCACCAAGGACTTGAAATGTCTTTCTGGTCACATGAAAGGGTCTACAGCAAGTAGGTGTAGGCATCTCTGGAGAGAATAAAAAAAAGTTAAAACCCACTAAAATCCAAATTAAGGTCTAGATCTAAAGCTAAAACCCATTAGGATTTTTTTATGCCCACAGGCGATTCCACTTTTTCAAAAGAATTTGTTGCAAAATTAGATGCATATAGAAGTTATGTGCAGAAGAGTGGAGATGTTTCCAACAGCTCAGGAAAAACAGCTGCATCTCAGGAACTTCAGTAAAGAATTACATCTTCCATCTCACTACTGTCGGATAAACACAGCAGGCTTGCTTCACGATTCCCCAGTCAAGGGACTTTGTTGCAATGGTGTCACAATGTTTACCAGGCATGTCTAGCCCAAAGAAGAACAAGGCTGTGCCGTGTCTGTCCTCACCACTTAAACAGGGTTGTAACCAAGAAAGAGGATGAGCGTGTAATTACGATAAGACACAGAAACACACTCTCTCATTTGATTACAGCAGAGTCCAGATATCATACTGTGTGCTTCGAGGCAATATAGAAAAGAAAAGCTGATGATGACGAATTGACTATACTTGAAGTGCAATTCAAGACCTTTACCCCTATAATTCAGTTTTAAGTGTTAATAATCCATAGGACTACTTAGTATTTTTGTGTAATTCTTTAAACAAACTCATTCTGGTAAAAAAAAAAAAAAACAAAAAACAAAAACCTTTAAAATGTTTAATCATAAGCATATTGAACTTACCCACATAAACGAGCTGAATCTTTGTCTAATATTTAGGTTCCAAATTTCAATCTTTTGTCACAATTCAGGAGGGAAGAACTGACCGGAAATATTCACAAGATAGGGAGATGGAAAGTGGTTGTCCTACCATGGTTTGGTTTTCAGAATAATTCAACGCCAACAAGCAAGTTGCACTACTTCAGGTGAGAACAGCCATTCAGTCTTTGCCCTAATGCTTGCCAGCTAGGCCTACAAAGCTACAGCAGCACAATTCCCAACAATGTTTTTTTTTTTGTTGAAGAAAACTCCCCCTCAACAGCCTAATCCCATAGCTTAAGGAAATCATTTTATAGCAGTTGGAATAGTTACTACGTCTCATTGCCCCCATTTACCTTAGCTGCTGCAGTTCACAGCATCATAGTTCAGACTCACTGCTGCCAGTCTGGGCTACAAAGCCAGGCTGTGCACGGAGGTGGCCAAAGCAAAAAAGCACACATACCTTTCTAGTGGCACTGCTGCACAGATGACAGCTTTTAGCAGAGAGCTGGAATAGAAAAATAAGGATATATACAACAAAGTTCACTACAACCTGTCTATCAAAGCCTTGAAGACTCAGCTACACCTCATTTATGTGCAGCTGAAGATGCTTGCTGCTGTCCTTCCAGCAGGCCACCAACACAGAAACCCAACAGCCCTTCCCACCTACACGAGAGCAGACTCAGCCACCTCACACAGCAGATCCCACCTCTTTGAGACCCAGCAGGATAACGAGTGAAGAGCTCAGCCCAGGCCACTACCCACCACCCCACGGCTGCTATCAGCCCTGTTGATTTGCTGATGCACAAATGTTTGCTAAGTCATTTCAGGCAAAAGCAACTGATATAGTTTAAGTAGTGTAAATAGCTTGCCTAAATTAGATCAGCTGATTTTGCCTGATACCAATTTTGGTGATTGTTTATCAACTTCACTACTGGTCACATTCACCTCCAAAATGCGTGAGAAGGTGGTGCAAATTTAGGGCAGTAATCATTCCACCAGCGTATCTCTATCTGGAAGGCATACAGCCTTAGTGTAAAACCCACAAAGAGCTGGTTTGAGCTAATGACTGGTTTTGCACAGCTGCAGACTGGGCAGTAGTCACACATGTTATTCTGCCAGGAAAGAAGCGGGAAAAATAACCCTACCTGTTAGGATACAACAAATTGATGAAGGTGTAACATCTTCAACCAGAAGTCATCTGCTATTAATATTAAGCTACAAAAAAAGAATGTAAAAATCAAAACAGCACCTTTTTTTTTTTTTTGCCACCATAGCTGCATTCACCCAAGGCATTTTTAGAAACAATGGTAGTAACAGCTTAGGGGTAGGGATTTTTCTGTTTTGTTTTGGGAGTTTCTTTTCCTGCAGTCCCAGTGAACACTGCTGCGCTGACTAAACATGGAAATATAAACTACATCCTCATTGGCCTCACCCTCTAACAGAGCACTTCTCTTTGTTGGTTCCTCTGTCACTCGGTGAGGAAGTTGTTGACGCACTCCCGAAACCACCTGGATTTCTTATGCCCTGCTTCCTGGCCTGTCCCTCCTAAAAACCCTGTACCCTTCCATTGCAACACGCCAGCCATGGGAGCCATCCCACCACATCTCTGTGATTCCCAACAGATTGTGGCCCTGCAACTGCACACACATCTCTAACTCACCATGTTTATTTCCCATATTTCCTGCATTAGTGTACAGGCACTTCAGAGAGGCACCCCAGCACGTTGACTTTCTAGAAAGGGTCTGGGGGATTTCTCTATAAAAATGCCTTGTAGGCACTTCCTTCCTCACCTGCAGGTGCTGGAGGTGACCCCGCTTACGCCCTGTTTGTTGATTTTGTGTTCCTTTCCTGTCATATCACCCCATGCCCTTTGGTCTGCAGCCCTCTACACCATTCCCTCCAAGGGCTGCAGGTTTCCCTCTCTCAGCCTGTCTGTGGTTATGTGGGAAACAGAGAGAGTAATTTTAAACTCATTGCAATAGAAAGGAATTTCTGCATTTTACAAAAGGGAATTTCCCTGTTCCACTGAAGTCTTGTGCCAGGACTGTTCAGTCATTGAGAGTTCTTACACAAACACTGCCTCCATACAGAAGTTATGTTGACATAAGCTATATTGATTTACTTATATCAATATGACAGTTTGGTTACGTCCAAGCTGTGGACACATCCTCTCCTAGCTCCTGCAAGCCGAGGAGGCGCCACTCCCTGCTGGGTGTTGCACAAACACCCACATTTGCCATGGCAGCGTGCACTGCTTTTTCCATGGCAGCACACAGTGGGTTTTTTCCCAGAATTTCCAGACTGCTATGGCCAAACCAAGCAGATAAAACCCCAGATAAATGCTTAGTCCTTTAATTCTGCCGAAGGGAAATTTCTGGGGTAAGAGAGCATTTGGTTTTCTAGCCATGCTAAAAAATTGTTAGGGAGAAGACACAAGGCTGAGACTAGTAACCTGTTCAGAGTACAGCCCAAGCCCACAGCCTCAAACAGTGCACCAGGAAGCCTGCACTTCTGGGCTTGCAGCCACTCAGCCCAACATCCCCACGCTAAGCAGAGCACAACGCAAACAGGTACACCAGGTACGCTGGCTCCAGCCTTACTGCACCGTGCGTTTTGCTGCAGGCTGTTGTGATACTTGCTGCCACCCAAAGGAGATATGAAAAGGGCAAGGGAAGGGCTTAATGGGCTTTCTTTCCCTCATCTTCAGGGCTCACCTGTTCTCTCTCAGTTTAGATAAGGCTGAAAGGAAAGCAGCTGTGCTCTGCTGTGCTTGTGTGACAGGACAGTGCCTGTAACATTAGGATAATTGCAGCCCTGAATTCACTTTCCTGCTGAAGCAATGTGAAGGCAGAGCGTGTTGGCAGAAGAGGATGTATGCTACGGTGCCATTGGGAAACTCCAGTATGGCCTTGGAACAACGACGCTCAATAGATTTATCCTTTTAAGTCCAGCCAAATGCACTGAAGAGAGTTGTTATCTGACCAGCACCAAATTCAGAAATTTATGATGCAGAAGACATGCCTGGGGCTAGGATTTGAGCAGGCACTCACCCAGCACGCTGCAGTGCTCGACAGATGTGGCAGCTCCGTGCAGGAAAAGTCCTTGTTTCAGTTTGCTGTCAGTCATTTCAAGGGGTTTCCTTGGGAGTAGCAGGTACGGAGATTAACTCTGTTCTCAAGTGTTCCTCCTGAGCAGCCACCTGCCTTCTAAAACAGAACTTATCTCATCTGCATCGCAATTGGAAATCATTGTTAAGTTAAATTTTAACACTGATATATTAAAAAAAAAAAATCTATTATCTCAGTTTAGACAATGCTTGCATTGAATGATTCTGTTTATGCTTTGGTAATGGACAGAGGGAGCCACCAGTTCAGACTCCTTATATTTTACATCAGATGCATGGAGTAAAATCTGACATTGACAGAGGTGAACCTGACACAGAAAGCTTTCAGATAGTAAAGTGTTGTGTGGGTTGGTACCTGTACAACAACAAGGATTCTCCCCATGAGAACTGGCTGAACACAGGCAAACTTTTTTAAGAAAAAAAAGAAAAAAGACTTTTGTTTTGATTTTAATCTTCTGAGAAAGTTTTCATTTTATCAGTAAAACAATTCAAGGCAATAATTTCATTTAAAGTTTCACTATCAGCCAACAAAATTATATTTTTCACAGATAAGCAGAAAATTTCAAAGGATCACATTACCCTTGCAGGGTATTTGCTTCCGTAAAAAGACTAAATTTCCTTTTAGTCGAATCAATTCAAACAGGTCCTCTGAGCAGTGATTATGAAATGGGATTTAGCTGCGTTCCAGCTGCCCTCCTGTGGGTAGGAGCTATTATAACTGCAGCAAGCACGGTACCTCGCGAACAGGCCTGGTTTCTTCACTCTCTTCACCAACAGCTTTCTTAGAACAAGACCACTGCCACCAGATCTACCCTGGTACTACATGGGCTGAAATGAAAGCGATCGAGATCTGGCGTATGCAACAAGTGCAAGAAACAAGGAAAAATTAATTCCAGTGACCAGCTTGCCACAACAAATGACAGACAGGTCCTAATTAAAAATAACAACCCTATGATTACTACCCAGGTTCCCAGGAGGGAGCTGGCTAACCTCCAGGGTTTGAGGTACTTTATCAAAGGTTGTATACTGGGCTTTATTAAGCATTTCGGGATACTGCTGGCAGGATTTTATATAATAACTGACACTTCTGGAAGCATAAGAATATATCAGAATATGTTTTACATTTGTTTTGCAGAGGTGCAGGTGCCACACAAGATGCAAAACAGAGGAGAATCCTGCCCTAAAAACTCAAGTGATAACAGATCTGCAGCACCATGTTGCAGGCGATGCTGAAGTGTGAATGACTGCAGGCACTTTTGAAGGAGTTCCTTAAGCTCTTAATAAATTTGAGCAATGATCCAAAATAAACGTGATGCAATTCGATATGACCAAATACAAAGTACTGTGCTTAAGCAGGAATAAGCGACCACATTACTGCAGGATGAAAAACAACTACTTACATAGCACTTCTGTGGGGGAGACCTGGATTTTCCTCACAGAGAAAAAAAAAAAAAGAGAGGGTTGCTTAATTTAGAAAACAAGAGATTTGGAGGAGAAAAGAGAGCGATCTTCAGACAGAGATGCTATAAAGAAAAAGATATAAATCTGGTTCCCATTTCCCATGTGAACAGAACAACGGGGAGGAACTTCAACTGCAACAAGTGAGATTTAGGCTGGAAATGGGGAGGGGAAACTGCCCAACTGTGAGGATAGTTAAAGCTGGAATACCCTGGCTAAGGAGAGGTTGGGCTCCTCATCATGAGGAGGCTTTAAGAACAGATGAGATTAAAACCTGTGAGGTAAAACATGGGTAAAGTAGGTCCTGCCTTTTGGTGATGTTTATGTGTGATAGATGACTTCACACAAACTATTCTGCCTCTATTTCCTATTTTACTGTTTATTAAGCAAGGACACCTTCATGTAAAAGTTTATGTTTTCAAATAACCTTGGCTTAAGGACTACAATCCATTAAAAAAGTGACTTATTTTTCTTTGGGACTTCTGCAAATTTTCTCCAGCATGTCCTGGGAGCTCACACACACAACTCTGTTCCGTGAATTTTTCCAGTATAACTCTCATAGCAACCTACTGAAAACTAACCCCAAATCTGTGGACAGATCAAATGCTAATCAGCAAGCCTTCCTCATTCCTCCAGCATGCAGCCTCTCTGATTTATATTACCTCACTCACTTTCTCTCTCTCTCTCCCTTTTCCAGTAACCCTTTTCCTGGTAAGTTAGGTAAGAAAACTAATAATCCTGTGGGTTTGGAGCTGACTGTGTTATTGGAGTCTCCATGGGTACAAATTCCACACACTTCCTTGGCTTAGGCTGTGAAATACTTTTCAGAAAATGTTACAGAAAAAATCATCATAAAACCTTTTTATTCCATGTCAGTATGATGATCCTCCTCGTTCCTGTTGAAATGTCTGATGGGGATTTTTCTAAGCCATTGAAAGGTGCATGTGGTGATTCTGCTGGGTTTCTCTAAGAAAAGAAAAACAAAACAAAACACAAAAGTTTTCCATAAAGCTTTATTAAAAATGCTGCTTTCCTTGGCAGCACCTGCTTTCAAAAATCATTCAGAGAATGGAGACTGACCTAGAGCATGTATCGGTTTTCATTCTGCAGGGCTTACTGCCGGAATTAAAATAAACAGGATAGGAAGTTGGGAGCAGAGTGCCTCCCTCTCCTCTTAAAGCTCCTGTGATTCAAATAAGGCTCACGGCCACCTCGGGTCTATGCTGGACATCTTGCTCATTTTAAACTTGAGCGAAGTGCCCGGGATACGGAACTGGGTGAACTCTGCATGGACCGGGCCAGCTCTGAAGCAGTTAGGTTGACATGCGCTCCTGCTCCTGTACCTTCAATAAGAGGCAGGACACATCCCTATTTCTTTTTAAAGCTGTACCTTCATTAATAATTTCTTGTTTAGGAGCAAAACAGTACTTAACCTTAACCACAAAGCCATGACCGGTATCATCATCATCAAAATATCATGTCCCTTTTGTTGCAAAGAGAAACCTTTTAGATTTTGAACGATGGAACCGTTTAAACTTTCAAATACAATTAAACTTGTCACCTATTACCAATGCAAGGTGACAATGATTAAAAGCTTCCCATTAGTAGCAATGTCAGTGTTTCCTTCAACATCTCTTTCTTAGGGACAGACACAAAACTCAGCCTGCAGGAAACGAGAAAACAAGAGAATTTGGCTCTCTTTGCAAAATGACTGGGACAAGATGGGTTAGCAGGAGCCGGGGTTCTTGCAACTAGTCAATATTCGTCTCCAAGGGAGTTGGTTTAATCACCTGGAAAGGTTTGTACACATGGATTTGCTTTTATAGCAAACATACCTCTGTATCCAGAGGACCACCCCCAGCCAGGAGGGGCAGAATTTGTGATGTGCACTACCAAACAGTCTTTTTCCTCTCACAAATAAAGGAACAAAGCTCACTATCATGGACAGATTTTAGTCTGTATGCATTCAGGACACCTGCCACTGTGCCAGAGGCAAGGACTTCATGTCAAGACTTAAAATGTAAGCCTAAGGCTACAAATACCCTTCTTCATACAGCAAACTCTTTCAAGTCTCTCCTGGTCATTCTTCTCCTCCATGCTTCGCTCTAGGAAGGGATTTCAAGAAAACCCCACCTGATGAATTCTGCTGCATTTCCAGACTGAATTGTTTCCAGGAGGGCAAAGAGGATATGCTTGCTGATAACACCTATGACCGTACGTGTAGAGGAGACATTCATTTACAGGGAGAAACAGTAGAAACAAGGTAGCTGCTGCTTTTGCAATTCTCTGCATCCATAGACTATAGTTTAGGCTTTGTTTCCCTCACCACCAACACTGTAAAAATATCAGTTACATCTTCCAACCACGGACAGATGCTGCTGTGGTACGTGGTTTTCCCCATTGTAGCATCCCAAAGCCTTGCAATGGCAGTTACGTGCAAACATGTATCTGAGCAGTCACAGGACTCTACAAATTTACCTGCTCAACACAGACACTGTTAGCTGTTCCTCAGCGCTCATTTCAGCCAGTAGATGTCTCCTCAATACCCTCTCTGGCTCCATGCACTGACTTGGCTCACCAGAAAATTCCTGCTACAGCAGTAAAGAGTTAGAGCCAAGCGTTTCGTAGACTGTTTCTTAGCTGGTTCCGTAAAACCTGCAACTAACACTCCATCAAGAAACATTTGTTGTTAAATTAGATAACTTGGTGTCGTGTGATGATTTATTCTGTTCCTGTCCTTATCCACCACATCCCCCAAGTGTAAGTTCAAACATTCCAAGTACGTTTTTCCACCCACAACAGAATTGCAGCCTGTTCTGGGGTGAGAAGTGGAAACTGTGCAACTGCATGTAATGATGCTACACAACAATCCACTTTTATTTCTAAAGAATTTGCATTAAAACAGGATTCCTGATCCCTGTCTCCATCAGCTGCCTGTACTCCACTCCAATCTCTAATCCTCTGTTTGTTGTTTGTGACTTCACGACTGGTCGCTATGGGAACGATTTTGATGTCATGGAGAATTATTAGTTCAGGTAGGGAGAAATAAGCAGCAGAAGCAAACGAACTCTTTGGAAACAAAGAACCTGTTTACATGCAAATGTCGCTGTGCGGAAAGGGGCAAGGGAACAGAATGCAGCTAATACGAGGAGTCTGCTTCCAGAGATTTTTGCCAGTTACCCATGAGCCAACAGGAACTTTTTAATATTTAATATAGGAAAAAATATCTTTTTTTAAAATAAAGAATGTGGAGCTCACAGGATCAGTGATTTGTGGGGGACCTCCAGACACAACTGCAATATGAACCATAAGCTCATCTGTACTTCGTGCCACAGAACAGCGGCAGAAGGGCGGGTGACAGCCAGCGTTTGGGGCGAGAACAGAAATGCCCGTCCTCCCCGCTTACCTTCCTCACGCGTCCCCGCAGCCCTTCCACCAGGCAGAGGGCCCGTGCTGCTGTCCTGACATGGTGGAGACGGGTCCATGGCCACCCCCGGCCACCTCTCCCTTCCTCCAGAAGAGCCCTTCTCTGCCCTCTTCCTCCAACCTGAGCCCTCCTGCACCCACCGGTCCCCATCACCCGTCAGCCCTGCTCCACCAGCCACCCTCAGGGCCCCTTTCACCCCGCCACCTCCTTCTCAATCGCCCCATCTGCTGCCTCGTCCCTCCCGTCCCACAGGGCCCCAGCTCTCCCCATCCCATCCCAGGTGTCCTCTCTCCTCTCGGCCCCTCGCTGCCTTGTCCCACCTCTGCCACCGGCCTCCTCTGCCCCCCCTGTCCTCAGTCACCTCAGTGCCCAATGTGTCCCCACCGCCTCACCCCCATCTTGTCCCTGTCACCTCAGTGCCCCCGCTTGTCCCCATTGTTGTCCCCAGCACCTCAACTCCAGTTTGTCCCCGCTCACCTCAGCCCCGCGTTGTCCTCACTACCTCAGCCCCATCTTGTCCCTGTCACCTCAGCCCTGTCACTCCACCATCCTCTTTCACACCTACTGTCCACAATCACCTCAGTGCCCATCTTGTCCCTGTCACCTCAGCCCCATCTTGTCCCTGTCATCCCAGTGCCCCCACCTCCTCCCTGCCTCCTCAGTCCTGTCACTCCACCGGCCTCTTTCGCCCCGATTGCCCCGCAATCACCTCAGTGCCCAT
>VXAA01003214.1:63575-134435 GCA_013399115.1 Anseranas semipalmata
CGGTATGAGCATCGGGGCTCGTCCGGGACAAACGTCCGAGGGCAAACCGAGCCGTGCCCGGCCTCCGGCGCCCGTCCCCTGCCGGCTGCAGCGCGCTGCCTCAGCCCCGTTCCCCAGCGCCTGCCGCCTCCTCCTGACCGGGGCTTCTCGTTTGTTTGGGATAAAGTACGCGGCGGAACGAGCCGCTCCCGCTAACGCAGGGCTCGGTGCGTGTGCCCATTTCCAGCGCGAGTTCCTGCACTCTGATTAAATCTTTCCATTCTTTGACTTAGGTACGAAACCGCTCCGATGTCTTTTCTTTGGGGGGTTGCTTTTGGAGGGAGCGAATCGTCGTTAGCGAAGTGGGATAAAGAATCATTTTTCCAAATGCTTTCTATTTTTGCTCGTGGAATATCTTTAAGCTGATCGTGCTCAGCTTCGGATTGATTTGTTAGGCAAGGCTTTTCTCATCTGCTTCTGCCCAAACTTTTCAACTCTCTCTCTCTCAGTTACAAATCATTTAAGAATACACAGTAATTGCTGGTCTGGGGGGAAAAACCATCAGTCAAAATATAAACCTTGGTCTCCCCCAGACTGGGGCTCATCCTGCGCCTCTGCTGTTTGACTTTCTGCATGGGTTTGCTTCAGTCGGTTTCAGATGAACTCGCTCTTAGCTCAGCTCAGCTGGTTTGTATTTCTTTGCCTGGTGGAAGGCTGTCAGCATGGGGGGAGGCATCCCGGGAGGCCTCTCGTGGCTGTCTGTGTGCAGAGGGGTTGGATCAGCCTCAGAAGGTATTTCTCCCTCTCCCTTGAGGGAGTTTGGGACAAGCAAAGCGAGATGTTCCACCTCCAGGTGGCCAATGCCAGGTGAGGAAAAGCCACGCTTGCAGGGCCAGGTTGTGGCGTTGGGGGCCTGATATCGGGACTGGTGTGCGGTGGCTCCCATGGTGGCACTCGCTGTTCCATTTTGAAAATCATATTTGAAATGAGGAAAAAGCAAAAGCTGGTTCTCTACATCTCAATATTGCTGTACCGAGGGGCCTGAAATTTGTTTGAATTTTGTGGGACGTGACACATTTGCCTTTTGGTGTAGAAGGTTGTGGGCGTGCTCCATTTTTTGTTTTAAGCCTCTAGAGTTCGGATTCTCCAAGCTGTTCCTGTACCAGCACGGTTTGGAAATGCTCATCTTCTCAAAGGGAAGCTGGGATCCTCATGTAACTGCAGGATCTTGGCCTGAAGGGTGAAAACACATGCAAAAGCAAGTGAGGGTTGACAACTGGAATTTCTTTGTCCCTACTTGCTTTCTGCAAAACGGGAACGATACCAATGAATTCAAGGGTGGTGAGAAGGAGCATCCAGCGCTACAGAGGAATGCAAGAGCCAGGTCTGTCAGACTTCACCCGGGGCTCCCACGGGCAGTCCCTGCTTTGCATTTCCCTGCTGTGCCATTTGCATCTCATGAATTCCTCTCGTAGTACCGTGTCCCTGTGCTGGGGCCCTGCGGGTCAGCTCTCTTTGCTGTGGAAGGGCCCAAGAGGGAGCACAAAATCCCAAGGGCACGTGCTGCTGCTACAGCCCAGGGCGGCAAATTCACCCTTACCCTGCGATCTGCCCTCTCGAAGAGCATTTTGTACGTTTGTCACATAAATTTGTGTGTCTGGCATGTAGATCGTGGCCTGTCCTCGTGAGGCGACTTGGCACAACGTGCCCTGTAGAGCCGCCCGCAGCGGGGCGGGAAGGGAAGGGAAGGGGCTCCCGTGCCAAGGCTTGAGGCTGAGCAGGGTCTGGAGAGAGCCGGCGTTACTCGTGTGTTACACGCGTATCCGTGTGTGCATCAGAAACGCATTTGCTGTATCCTTTTGCCCGTGTAAATATGAACCGGTAATTTGGGGCTGTAATTCATGAACAGCTAGTGCCTCCAACGACATCGACAGATGTCGTGCGGCCTTGCTACCTGTTGGGGCACATTAGAACTGCAGAATGGTGGGAAGGGACCTCAGAGCCCCCCCAGTGCCACCCCTGCCATGGGCACGACCCCTGCCACCAGCCCAGGCTGCCCAAAGCCCCGTCCGGCCTGGGATGGGGCACTGCCAGGGATGGGGCACCCACAGCCTCCGAGCACCCCCGTGGCCTCCTCTGCACCAGCTCCAACAGGTCCACGTCTGTCTTGTGCTTCCAGTTAGGTGTATTCATTGCCACTAGAAGTCACTTTGGTACTCGTTACCGTTCCTATACCTTTTTGTGACAAAATATCTTCAGAGCTGACATCAAATTAAAGCTTCAGCCCGTGGTTAATAAGCGGAGCTTTTCCCAGCTCCATCAAAGTAAAATAGATGGCGCCAGTCATTGTCTTTAAATAGTCTCGTTCTTGTAACACCTCGGAGCACTGACAGCTGTTAAAGTTTAATCAGGACCTGGCTTTGCTTTTAGCACAGGCCTATAAACAAGGCTGACTTAACGCGGTCCAGCCTATTTCCCTCGTTCAGTCCTAACCCTCCCAATCTCCGCGTGGCCGCGGTGTGCGGAGTCACACAACAGGGAGGGCAGTGCTGATTCAACAGCCTCATCTCACCGCCCGCCTTCTCAGCCAAACTTTCTGCTGGCGGCTGCCGAGTTCTATTTAAAGCAGGTTTTTTTTTCCCCCCCCTGTTCTCCCCCCCTCCCAGGAAACGAATGCCGGCGCAGTCCCGCCGGGACGCCGGCCAGCTGGAGCGCGGTGCCGCCGGGGCCCGCTGCGGGCACTGGGACGGGAGCGCCCGGCCGCTGCGTTTCTGCTGCTCAAAATGCACATGGGGCTTCTCTCCGGGATCAGGGCTTCTCCCCGGGATGTGTGCTCCGAGGCCGGGGGGGTTGTTTCATTTGTGCTGGCTGTTCTGCGTTCGCAAATCCACCTTATGGTCTGAGAATGTGCTGGCTTTCTGGCGTTAGGCTGCCTCCACCTAAGTAGCGCGTGAACTAATTATGCCATAAATACACAAACGGACAATGAAAAATTTCTTCAGTGCAACCGCATACCCCTTAAATGACTGAACAGAGAGGAATCCTTTTGTACAGAGCACTACCTACAAAAAAAATCACTTTTCGTAGCACAGAAAGCATGGAGGCGGTTATTTCAATGCACACCATCACCCAAACTGTTTCCAGTTAGGGGGAGCGAGGGAAAAGAACCAACAGCATCACTTTGGGGTCCTGTTTTTATGAAAGATAGCTGTGGTGGTGATTCACCCAGCTAAAACAGAAGGACTAGAAAAGTTAAAATTTGCGTAATTCAGCCGACTTGTTAAAACAATATTTGGTTATGTGTAGACGCGTGACTTCATGTCGATGCCTGAAAATCTTCCTCATCCGATGATCTCTGTGCTTGCTTAAGACACGAGGGGTACAGGCAGCATCTGTCCAGCGCTGCATTTACAAGGAGAATTCAGAAGTGCAAGAGGAGCAAGCCTCTTCCCAAACTTTCTGAACTGTTTTGGTTTTAACTGGCGTTATACGGGACTTAAGAGCTGCAGAAGTGCCAAATGAAGGCATTTGAAAAGCAGTTTAAAGGCAATGGCTGAGTATGCTTGTCTTCTAAATGAAATTTCTATTAAGAAATTTAAGAATTTCTTTTTCTGAGTTTAATAAGTGCCAAAGAAGCCTCAGCATAGTACAAACGTGTCGTAGTGACAAAGCTTTGAAAGAGATTAGCAACTGAACGTTGCGGTGGCTTTCACAGAAGCAGGGCTCGCGGGATGCTGTGCCAGTGATGACTTTATACAAGCAAATACAAAAAAGCATCGGCTGCTTTGTTTTCTTGTCACAAATCAATACCCTGCTGAAGGAAATCCTCAGCACGGGAGGAGGAATCGCATCGACTGGAGCTATGCCCTGCGCCGACGCCTCGTTTTGTCAGTTGGCGTGTGTTGGAACCATGCAGCCTCCACAAATCCTTTCTTCTGTTTGCGGTGGCTCTTCTCTGCCTTCGTGTGCAGGAACATCCGCCCGTGAGGACAAACGCCAGCACGTGGCCGTGTGGATGCCATGAAGACCAGCACGTCCCCGTCTCCTGCAGCTCAGTGGCTTCTTAGCCCAGCTTCCTGGGGGCTGGCACTTGCCAGCCGACGCTGTTCTGCTGTGGTTCCTCGAGGTTAGTGCAAGGTAGAGGCCCCCGCTGAACTGAGCACGCAATTAAGGATGCTCCTTTTGGAGACGTCGTTAGCGAAGACTGACAAGAAATGTCAAGGGAAGAAGGGAAAAGGAGAAAGTGCAGGTGGAATGATTACAAGCAATTTCCTCTAGCTGCCATCTGGTTTGTCATTTTTAGGCTATTCTTTAGTATTAGCTTAAGATCCCATTGCCGCCATGACAACCCTGCAACTATTCTGGATGACTTCTGGCTCAACACATACAGCTGGTCAAACATTCAGCTTGATTTGGGAATTGTTAGTTATTCTATTTCTTCTAAGCCCTGTTGGAGGGTATCTGGGATGCTGGGAGTTCAGCAGGCTTTAGGAAAAGGAACCTGGTGCTGACAGGCAATATCCCTAACTGTGCAAGGTAAGGCAACATTTGAGTAACAGCCCGAGTGTAACCTCAGTGCTCCGAGCAAGGATATCTTTCTCCTTTCTCTTCCCCCACTGCCCCGAGTGATCTTGGAAGGTACAGTCAAAAACCAATTTGAAATCCATCTCTGGTTGTGAAACACTGGGGTAGATGCGAGTAAGTGCGCATGGACCAGTTCTGTCTAATTTATCTTCAGTCTTTGCATTGAAACAAAATATTTTACGTGGTGTTTAATCCCCCAGAAGACCATGAAATGTGGATCTTTTCAGGTATTCCTGACCTTAAATGACCAATCATGAGAGGAAATATTTCTTTCATAGGTACAGATCGTAAGGGAAATAATGGCTTCTGGTCGCCAAGCTAATCTTCAGAGCTTACCTCTTCCTGGCAAATATTTATTCTTTTTAATGTGATGGGTGCTCAGCGTTGCTCAGCAGAATTGCACCCACCAGAGAAGTGAGATATCTCTCACCCAGCTCTTAAAACCCTTGAAGAAAGAGCAGCTTGCCTGCAGGCTACCTGTCCTCCACAGTTTGCACTCAGAATGCAGGCTTCTGTGTTAATTACCTTCCCTAAAACTGTAAATGCAAACTTCGCCCTTCATGTTTTAGGCACCAGCTCTGTTATATTCCCTTGCTGAGGCTTCCAACCTGCAGCACCCTGACTTGAGCTGGGCCTTGTGAAAGCAGAGGCTGCTCCTGCTCGCGGCTTAGCCTCGAGCTCTGCTGGCGTAGTGTTACTCCCAGAGGGAAAACATCTCCCGGGACAGCTTCCCTAAGGCTGCTGCCGACACCCTGACCAGGTACCACGTACCGGGTGGGAGCTGCTGGCAGGTAGCAAGCACCTCGATGGTCAGGACTTCTGCTTGCCGTGCCGATAAGTGCGCGTTTACGTTTACATTTCACGGTATTGGCTTGTGTGCTGCAGCCATTAGAGACAATTGTGGAAGGTAAGGAGTTTTAAGCCAGATAATTACTGTTCCAAATTATACTGGGGCACCAGAAGTGCTTTTTGATTCTTGCCACTGCTGGTTTTGACATTTTCATTCTTCCCAATCTAGCTGCTGCACGGAACTTAACAATATGAAAAAAAAAAAAGCAGCTTTTTTTTTTAAAGATTAAAAAAAGTGTATTCAACATTTCTGTAGCATTTAATAAGCTATGTGTTCTCAGAGGTTTGCCTGGATACTGAAATTTTGAGTCAGTCTAGAATTTAATCTGGCTGGAGGTAGAGGCACTAAGTAAATGTAGCTTCTTTCAGATTTATTCTCCAGTATCAGTTAAAAACCATTAACATTTGAGCTGTTACAGTGCCAGGAACCCCAGTGTAAACCGAGAATACAATGTCCGGAGTGCTGTAAGAGGTACGGCGGGGCTGGTCTCTGCCCGGAGCGCTCGCACTTCCACCGGACAGGCAGAGGCAAGATCTCCTTGTGACGAAGATGGGGGTTAATTACTTCATGCTGGCAGCGCGCTCGGCCGTCACAGCACCCTCCCGCTGCAGTCCCTGTCCAAGACATTCCAGTCTTGTGCCTCATCCGTTGCCTGCTGCGTAATCCTCCCGGCTTGTTGGGGGAACGGCTGTAGCCACAGCCTTCGGTTACCAGGGAAAAGCCTGGTGTGTCTTCGAGCGCAGAGGATCTTTAGGGCGGCGGAGGAGCAGAACCCTGCTGGAGATCCGCCCCGCTGCAAGCAGACGCCCTGCCTTACCTGCGGGGAGGAAGCGCGCAGACGGGTGAGCTGTCGTGTTGGTGCTTGGTAAACAAACTGCAAGGCCTAACCTTTGGAGCTGATTTTGGGGAGCCAGGATTCTGGTTCTCAGTGCACCACGAGGATGCTCGAGTAAGGGCCAGGCGATGCCTTTCTGCTTATGGCAGCGTCTGCTGTAGCGGGTTACAGTGCAGCAGGGTAAGTGTCTCAGACACAAACTGTGGACCGGGTACTTCTCTGCATCTGTTTCATGGATGCAATCCCCTGTAAAAACACAATGCACCCTATTGCAATGCTTAGGAGCTTTTAAGTCCCCTACTGTTGCCCTGTAGGGAAATGTTCTTTGTCTGTAGCTCCACAGGCACCATGTAGAAAGTGCCAATCATCTCTACCTACATGAGGACCAGAAGGAGACATTCTAATATCAAAGCATCTGAGGGCATGTCTGTCAACAAAATCTCTCCATATGTTAATTCAGACACTGGGGCCATATCTGTATGTCTGTGTGTGGAGACGTATATAAAAATACCTATCCAAACACGTGTATACATTATAATACAGCATAGTTCCAAAGAGCACCCCATGCTGAAGGATGCTTCCTCCACATTTCTGATGCCTCTCTGTGCCTCAAGACTCCGTCCTCGCGGGGTTCCGTGGGAGCCCTGTGCCCCCTTCGGCTCCCTGGGGACTGTGCTCCAGGCGTGAATTCACCTCGGAGCGAGCAGCTCCCGCCTTCTGCTCTGGGCTCCGCGTCTATCGGTGCTTCCGAGTCTCTTTGGGAAACTCCGCTTCGATTGCTCGGCGCTTTCATTTCCATTTTCCCTTAGGGAAAAATTCAATACCTGTCTTTTTCCTGGAGCCAGAAAGTTGAGATGAGTAGCCTTGGAAGAACTGATATTTGGAAAGTGCTTTGAAATCCTCAAGTGACTGCTGCTTTACTCGCTGATCACAAATGCACGTGCAGTGTTTCGATGGTGTCATTGCTCTGCTTCGTGCCCTTTCAGGACACTCTGTGCACAGACCCTTGCCTTTACCATCGGGACGCTGGGAGCAGAGATGTGAGCTAACCCAGCCGGGGCCGCTCCACGTCCTGCTGTGAGAAGCCCTCGGTGCAATCGCTGCCTTCTCGGCTCCCTTCGGCATGCACAGGAGCTCTCATCCACGAGAGGCACCTGCTCGGGGGCTGCGGGTCCCCGCTTTGCTCTCCCCTCGTCGCAGGGCTGGTGATGCTGGTAAAGGTGCTGAAACCATGCTCACAGCCGTGTTTTGGTCCTGAAAAATTGGAGGACAGGCCAGGAAGGGACTTAGAAATTCTTTAATTTGAGAGATGCTTCTGGGGAGAAAAGTGCTTGGGCAAGTTTTTGCTGAAGTGACTCCAGTATCATGATTCTTCAGCCCATTTTGCAATCCAAGTGAACACATGTTGTAGAGTGCATTCAAAAAGTGAACTTTAGAACAAAATATTTGGGAGCATGATCTGTAGAAGAGCTAAAACTCTGTTGTTCCATGCTGCTCTGTTTGCAGTGTCTGATGAGAAACACAAGATAGTTTCAGTGACACTCCTTCTTCGCACATTTCAAGAGACAATTTATGCTGGGGGTTGAATTTTTACAGCTGTATTCTAACCTCTTGTCCTTAGAATTCAAGCTCTTTTCCTAACTGCCCCCAAATAACTAAATTAATACATCATACATTGCAATTCTTATTCACATTCCCTGAAGAATTACTTAATACTTTGGTGATGAGTCTCTTATTAGTCTATTATTAAGGAATTTTTGTCATAGCTTTTATTTTGGCAGCTACTTGGTTGAACTTACATTCTGATGCTGGGTGACAAAACGTTCCAGTGTGAATGCATCTCCCAATTTCTCTCTGGTTTCTTCATATATGAGGCCTGAGCTGAGTGATGAGCCTGAACATTATGCAACACTGCTGTTGGAGAAAAGTAAACTGTGTATGGAGGTATTTCTACCTTACACTTCTGGCTTGTAGCCATCCTAGGCTAATAGTGAATTGAAAGATGATAGCCTGTGGCCTGAGGAAATAATTTTCATACCTTTCTCTCAGGTTTATAAAAAATTAGTAGCTTGTACCAGAAAATTCAGATGAGGGTTGAGCCTACTGTCTTTTCCCTGGAAGCATGATTTTCACCCACATCAGCAGCAGCATGTGCTGATGGATGGCAAGGTCAGGATCAATTACAGAAGGTATGCAATAAGAGTTGGGTCTCAGAATCCCTTAACAGAGGATTTTAGTTTTAAGTCTGCCCTGCTCTCCACCCCACAAAAATCTTACTTGGCTGGGTACAGTGAGTTGACTGTGCTATTTCTTCAAGACAATAGTGTGTTGAAAACCTACTCTGGAAGGCAAACTAATCTCTGTACTGATGCCTTTTCATGAGTTTATAACAACAGTGAGTATTTTCTTGCTGCAGAAGCACAAACAAAGCTCTTGCTGGGACGCACGTGTGTGCACGCTCTCGCAGAACTGGAGATCAAGGCTGCGAACACGATTTTTTTTGTTGTTCTTTGCAAATGGCTTCAGGCATCATTACTGCAACTGTATCTACGAAAGACACCACAATGTCTTTTGTGAACTTAATACAAACTGCTTGTAGTATTCCTTTGAGTCTGTTATCTTTGAAAGATCCCTCAAAAGCTTCATGTCAGTGTTGGACGTTCAGCTAGCTGACTTTTTCGGCATATAGCTATCGTGGGAGAAAAAAAATCAATGTGCATTACAGTGTGCATTATTTCTACTGGAGTGCTTTTTTGCTTCAGCAGTTTAAGCGCAGCTGCAGAGAGATGCTGGTGTTTTCTTTTTTTTTTTCCTCCATCTGCAGCAAGTAGAACTCCACAAAGAAAATTGTCATACTTGGTTTTAAAAACCTGCTGTTAATGTCTTGATTGGATGTGTTTCTCTGACCTATAGCACTGAACTAAGCCCGTTCACTTCTGCTTTACATCATGCTAAACAAGAGCAGAAACTGAGCTTTCTGTTTCGGAAGATTGAACCTGGAAATTCAGGATTAACAAAATTACTTTTTTGCCTTTGAAACAGGCAGATGGGATCATGTAACATATCGTTTGCTAACGTTTATTTTGACTAAAGTCTGATGTCAAGTAGCATCCCAAGCAAATATTTAAGAATAAAATACCATCTTGCTGACTTACAACTCTGTTGCTGTTAGTTTAAACTAACTATGGGTATAAAATCCCATGTATTGGCATGGGTTCTGTTAGCAGAACAGTAATTGTTTGTATATAGTATTTGAAACCAGTTGTGTTTTCTGCTATTACGTTAATGGAAAGCATGTTTTGACATCTTCCCCTTAGCTCACCGACTAAAGTGTCTCAATTTGGAATTCCATCTGGCTGCAGAGAAGGAACTCTTCCCTCTATTCCCCACCCGAATCTCTTCTCAACACATAAATGAGCCAGAAAAGGTTAACTGCTTCTTAAGGGAACAAATCATTCTGCTTTTAAAATTGGCACTGCGATGGTCCCTACTGGCTACCTGCTGCACTGAGGCTCTCGAGAGGTATTGCAAGCTTTTTTTTAAAGCGCTTCAAGTTGTTTGAAGCACGTTTGTCTTGTAAATACCTTTGGATCATAGCCCACGAGAGACGTATGAGTCAGGGAGTACGAAAGGGTCAAGTATGGATGTTGTAGAAACCCCAGCCCGATGCTTTGAGTAACAGAATAAACTGGTGTTTCACTTGACAGTGCCAAAAGCCATCCATAATTAATGCTCCTGAACCTGTCCTCTCCCTTTCCTAAGTGTCTTTTTTTCCTTCTTTGTCTTGTTGGGGATGAACGCTGCAAAGAGGAGGAATATGGTGAGATCAGTGTTCGCACATACCTTCTGGCTTTCTTTTTAAAGACTGCTTTATGCAATTCAGTTAATGATAGAAAAGTTGGCGGAGAGCAGTAATGGTCAATAGCTAAACAATTCATAATTTAAAAAGGAAAAAAAAGGGAATGCTCAATACCACTGGAAGACATGAATGCTGACTGATTCCTCCGATGCTTTTTAAGCTGCGCAGTGCAGACAGGAGAATCAGTTTGGGGTGATTTAATCAAGCCACCTGTGCAATCTCTCCTATTGAAAAAATCCATTGAAAGCTTAACAGCCCACACAGAGGAGCAGGATCTTGGCTCCCAATGTCTCAAACTGATCTCCCTCTTCTTCATTTAATGACAAATCTTCCTTGTTCTTTGCAGTAGAATAAGGGGAAAGTTGCTGCTGAGGATTCAGAGCAATTCACTATTTTTTGCCATGTGCTTTTTGCAAAAAAAACAGAACGGATGGGTGCTTCAGGCAGCTCTGGAGGATGCTTCAAACTGCGCTATTCAGCTCGTGCTTCTGAAGGCTTTGGTTTCGGGTGCTGCAGCTCAGACACCATCCTCGCGCCTCCTCGATTGCTCTGGAGAGGCAGGAGCTGCTCCTGCTTTATCCAGCTTTGATACAGAAGTCTCCCACGTCAGCTGCGGTGTCTGCGAGGGAGACTGACCTTGCTTATAGCAATAACAAGTTCCATTAATCCTTGACCTGTTAACTGGGCTCTTTGTGTGAATTTGCAAACATCTGGCAAGCCAGGGGAGTTCCACATTCCTTCGGGAGCCCCCATTCCTCCCCCATGGCGGCCATCTCGTTTGTTTTAGGAAGATGAATCTGGGCAGCTCCCTGACGGGGGCCAGCGAACATGTCCCTTTGGTGGACGTGTCCCTTTGGTGGTGGTGGCACAGGGGAGCCCCTCGGCCTTGTCCGGGCCCGAGCACACAAGCGTGGCAGGCTGTCCCCGTTTGAAACACCCATTAAATCAGAGTAAGGAGGTGTCCCAGCCACTGTGTCCTGTGATCTGCCGGGAGATGATGGAGATGCTTAGGATGCTGCTTCTCACTCTGCCTTTTTTGCTCCTTTCTAAAATGCTGCATCCTATGAAATGTGCTCCTTTATAAAATGCTGTTAGTATTTTTGACTGAAAAAGTATTCCCAGAGAACTTTCTTTTTCTTTGCAAATGTTGCTGCACTTTTTACTGCTATTTGCTGGGCTGATTGGCCTTAGGAGGGTTGCTCTCTGTTCTCAGCAGCTGACAGCTTCCTTTTCTAGAGGACATGGATGTGCTTTTCCACCCTGCATGAAGAAGGTACTATTGCTAGTTTAGAGAATACTATTTTGCAGAGTAATTAGTTACTTGCATTAGACTGCAAATGAATAAACTCTTCCACGTTTCCATCTGCAAATTGCAGAACTGTTACATGAAGTTTACTGTCACAGAGCTGTAGAGACACCAATTTAGTTTTCATTTAATCAGTTCATTTTGTGGAGGAAAATTTACATCAAATCTGGCAGCCCTTTTAATAGGTTTGTTTCAGAAATGAAATGATGGCAGATTCTGGTTCCAAATGTGCTGTCACATTATTTTTTTTTTCCTTTAAAAAAAAAAAAGCACTTATTGCTTCTCTTAATTGTGAAATGGGCAGTGATTGTGTATAAAGAAATTTGCTTTAATTTTGAAAGGTTTTGTCATCCTCAGCTGTAGGCCACTATTGTTGCTTACAAGTGCAGCCCCAGCTCAGGGCATGTCTCATAATTTGAAAAACAAACATTTTCTGTCTGGCCTCTGTTAAAGGAAACATTTAGACTGACATCTTCAATTAAGATAGTGACATAAATCGATGGGATGCTCTCAGTTAAGGCAGATACTACTTTCTTTGTTTGGAACGAGGAAATGGGAGGCATGATGCAGAGCGGTGCCCTCGACGCCTTGGGGAGGAGAGTGAAGATGTGAAGCACAGCACGCCTGACGCCCGCCTGGCCTCGCCCTGCCATCGCTCACCGGCTTCTGCTGTGGCTGCAGCGGGGCCTTCGTGCATCCCAAGAGCAGGTCAGAGAGCAGGCCCTGCGCCCGGATTCCTTTCCTGGCTCCGGAGGTACAAGGAGGATCCACACTTCATCCCCGCGTGGGCTCTGCTCCGTCTTGCCGCTGCCCAGTTCGGAAGCGGGGGCATTCCAAGCATTCCTTCCAGTTGGTATCGCAGCTACACAACAGCTAATTACGCTTCTCCGCACAGCCAGCCAGCAAATTAACATTATAATGGATCTTAAGGTTTGGTAATTGCTCAGAAATGTCACTGGGCTGGAGGAGCGCTCTGGTTCCAGGGCAGCAGCGTGTGCAGTCAGCTCCTTGCCTTGCCCTCGCCTTGCAGGTGAAAATTTGTTGGCATCTGTTCTTCCTGAGCCTTCGTTGTCCTCAGTGGCACCTTCCTCTGCTCTGAAGGGTTGCTCTGGTGGCCACTGCTGGTACAGGGGCATCACCTACCCTTGGGACCAAGCCCTCGGCAGCAGCTGACGCCCCAACCTTGGTGTGCGTGGCAAGGGACAGCCCCTCTGAGGGCGCAGTCCCGTGTATCCTGAGGCTGTCCTCAAATGCCAGCCTTCTGCATCCTCTTACTGCACTGCTGTTCAGGCTGGGCATGCACTTGGGTACTTAAAGCATCTACCATGGCTGGGGAAAATGCAGTGAAAGCAACACTTCTGGTTCAGGAGTTGCGGTTCCCCCGGTTTGTAATGGCCCCAGTTCTCCTGCACACGTGCTTTTGGGGAGGAAGGGAGGTGCTGGGCTAGTTATTGATGGAGCCATGATCTTGTGATCGTGCTTGGGCTTGGCAGATATCCGAGAGAGGGATGAAAGAAACTTAAAGAAGACAAGACTTTTTATCCTATTACTGCTTGGTTTTTAATAGCTCGCTCACTACCATAAAATATTCTCGCCATAAGACCGTTCATAGCTTACTGCTTTGCAGATATGAGCCACTTACATCCAAATTGCCGAGAAATTTGGAGAGTGGCTCCCATGCTGTCGTTGTGCCCTCCAGGAGCGGTTACCCTGTGTTCATTACTTCGATGGCTCCTGTTTGCTGTGAAGCTGTGGTTGGCTTGTAGCAACAGGTCTCCCCATTTCTTTGCTGACCCGAAGCGCCTATCCCTGCCGGGGAGCTGCTGCTTTCTTTTGTCCTGTCCCAGTTTTGCTTTTTGTTTCTTCAAGCAAAATGCCTACTGAAATGGCTGGACGAGTTGCCTTTGGCAGAGGCAGGGCTGCTGCTTGCCAAATGGTAGCAGGGCTGGGGTTCGCACGGCCTCTGTGTCGCCTGCCGACTTGTACCTCAGCTTGCCCTGGGACGGGGCAGCTGCACTGCTTCTGCCTGCCCTGCCTTACAGCCTTGTCTTGGTGAAATCGGGGCTGTGTTATCACAAGGAAAGCTACAAGCCCTGGGGGGCTGCCTCTCCCTGTCACAGGGCTGGATCTCCTCTCCCACGGCGCTTCGCTGCGGCCGGAGCAGCGGGGATGTTTGCACCGCTTCGCTCTGGGCACTCCACTGAAATCAGGCTTTTGGAGCCCCCCTGCAGGCAGCCCCGAGGGACATTTACCCCTAGGGGCTGGCTGCAGCTCCTGGCCCACCAAAACCCAGGCCGTGAGCTCCTGGTGAGGGCACTCGGGGTAGGGGTGAGTGCTGGGCGCTGGAAACCCAAAGCGCCCGCATCCAGAGCATCCTGCGGGGCTGAGCAACCTGGGCGTCCTCACCCCTCGCGTGGCTTTGACTCCGTTTCCAGCCGAGTTCAGCCAGCGTTCGCTATGGGGAGAGAGCAGCCTGCTGTGAGCTGAGGCTGCCGTCTTTTTTTTTGTAGAAGGGGGGGGAAGGAAAGAAATAATAGTTAATACTTAATGCATATGAGCAGCGCTGCTGCTCGGGTTGCCTAGCAGCTGCCGAGACGAGCAGGAGAACCAAAAGGCTGCTCTGGGCGAGCGGGGCTGGAGCTGGCGTCTCGGCTTGCGGGTGGAATCCGACCCGTGCCGTTGGGTTTTTGGGAGGGGGAGGAGATGGCGGAATTTACCACTAATGGATATTTTAGCTCTGTCGGGATCATCACTATCCACCCCCCTGCCCCCATCTGTTTTTCCTTTTTGGTTTTTCAAGTGTAACTTGGAAAGCTTTAGCCAAAGGGAGGTGTTAAAGTTTTGTATGGTTTCTGGAGCTGGAATGGGCAAAAACCTCTCGAAGCTACAGTTTGCCTTCTATTTCAGCCTGTGTCTCCAGCAGTCTGCAGCTCGTTAGCATTTCCTGGTCTCCTCAATGTGGTGCTCAGCGCAGGCAGTAAACGCTGTAGAGACTGGAAATAGCTTCTGCAGTCGCACTTAACTCTTCCAGCATTGCTCCCGTTCCTGCAAGAAGTGGATGTGGGTTGCATTTGCTGGAAAGCAAAAGTGGAAGGATACCTGGGGGTGGGAGAGGAGGGGGGGTCAGCTGGAACGTGGCTGCGAATGAATGCCCCCTCCCACAGGAGGCCAGAAATTCCCAAACTAGAAGGCCGGATTAAAAAGCACTGGGAGATGGCAATGAGGAAGGCTGGCTGTTTAAGTAGCGACTTTCTGAAATTGGGTTCTATGCGATGTTTTAGTAAAAGTTAGGAAGCTTGGAACTTCTTGCTGCCAGGCACAGCTCTGTGGGAGTCACAGGACTCCACAAACTGAAGCTGTGAAACCCCCCGCCAGCATCCACACTTGCGATAAGAGAGGTGTCGGCTCTCAGCGTTAATCTATTTTCCTCATCCCAGCGGTAAGTTTTTCGCGTGTTAAAGGCAGGAACCAGGGCACTTGGAAAGGAGTCTTGAGAAAAGCCTTGGGCTTAGTTTGCCCATCTTAATAAGGAGGAAGAACATCGGCTCTTCCATGGCAGCTAGCCTCCCACACCCCGAGCTGATGGGACCCGGGCTAATGCCAGCAAAGTGATCACTCAGGCAGTTTTGGAGGAGGACCAAGGGGCAGCAGGGGCTAGGCGGCGGGTTCTGGCATTTGGGTGGGACCGGAGGTGGCAGGAGGTTGGTTGCCTTCGTCTGCGCTTCCCCGCTGTCGTGGCAGAGATGTCCCCCGTAGCCAAAATCACCTGTGGAAGTCCTTTGCTTGGCCACATATTGCAATGTTAAAGCATCTTTTTCTTTCACCATATTGCGGCTTGGAGACTGAAGTCCACCATAAGGCAATAGATAGGATAGGCAAGGGTATGCAAAGGAGTTTGAGTTTACTTTTTTGTGTAATGAGTGTAAATGCTACCACTTCATCTCAAATTGCTGCCCATGATGTGCGTTTGATTCCTTTGCTGGGGAGTTGCTTCCAGTTCCGACCTTTAGTTTTCAGTTGTCATTTTTAAGGTGCCAAGCGATGCTCAGCTCCTGGCTCTTGCATGAGCCTCTGCTCTCTGTTGAATGCCACTCTGAACATCACAAGAACAGGATCAGCAGCCTCCTCCAACGCATTCCTCCCTTCTGCAATTGGAAATCAGCAACTGCAGCGATACGCTTTAGCATTCATCACTGTGAAGGTGAGCTGATGGGGTGCCAGAGTGCCTAAGCTTAGATTTAAACGTTGGAGGGACAAATTCTGCCCAAATTCTGCTCCTATTGAATTTGGGAGCCTATGACAGCGGTGCAAGGCCTTAATGATGATTAGCAAGCACAGCAGAACTTTTGTGTTTTAGATCGTACCACTGTGCCCAGGACAATGACCTGTTTCCACCAGCCTGACAAAAGCCTGGCTCTATTCTGTATTTCCATAGAGAGTGAGCTGTCACGTAAAATCCTGAGTTTATAAGTTATTGCTTAGGATCAGCTGACTCAAACTTTACTGTAAAAAAATGGGAAGTAGTTAATTTAAATTAGTTCCCCGTGCTCATGGAATTAGAAGAAGAATCCTTCAGGTGGGTTTCTCCTCTCCATCAGATCAGAGGGCACACAAAGGCCCGTGCTGCCTCCCAGATGCTGATTTCCCAGCCTGAGCTCCCCGGGACCCGCAGGTACCACAAAGAAAAGCAAACCTGCCCCCAGCAAGCTACATCCTGCTTGACAGGCATCGAAAATTCTGCTGGGAAGTTTTTAGGAATCTACAAATAGGTGGAAAAAGGGCTGAAAAGTGCTGGTGCTGGGGCTGTGCCTGTGCAGGGCTTCCCTGGGCAGCGAGCTGGGGACACGGTTTGTGCAATGCCTGCTTATTCCCCTTTCCAAGAGGTTAATAATTGGAGAGAAAAAAAAAAAATTAAAACTCCTTTACAGGGCATTTGTTTCGAAGAGCTCTGAATCCATTTATCCTGAAATAATGACTTAAAAAAAAAATAAAAACCAACCCAACCCCACGCCCCAAAGCCCTCCCCCTGCTCAGTTACTATAGCGAAGGCATTATTTGTCGATCCTCCCCGGGGCTTCCGAAAATACCCGCTGACATATTTAGTACGCTCTCGCCCCGGCGACGCGCGCCGGGGCCCGGCAGTGCTGGCATTGTTTGGTTTGGGAAGTGTTCCCCGCGTCGCACAGCAACGCGGCCCGGACGCGGCCGGGAGCGGGCTCGGTCTCCTCTAGCAACCCTTGTTGCTCCCCAAACATCGCCGCCACCGCCGCGCTCGCCCGGGCGCCCGGCCCGCTTCGTCACCCAACATCTGCAGGCGCCCACCCGCTGCACCGCGCGCGAGATGCGGCCCCGGCTCCCCCCCCCGTAGCACCCGAAAGTGCTCAGAATTAGGATGAAAGCTGATCTTTTTTTTTTTCCCCTCTCCTTTCAGTGGTTATATGATTTAAAACGACTTAAATCTTCCCGCTCGGCTTGCTGGACTTTGCGCAATCTCGGTCTGGCAGCACAGCACCGAGGATGCGCTCTTAAAACCGAGGATAAAATAGAGTGGGTCCGGGTGCCTCTGTCCCCCCCCCAGGCCGGAGCAGAGCCAGGAGGCTCCATGGGCTGAGGTGGCTGTCGGGAAGCACCCGGCCGAGCACGCTGCCCGCAGGAATTCCTTGTCTGGATGGGGCTGTAGCTCCGTTCACTCTCGGTCGGTAACAGGCGATTCTTTTTCTTTCTGGACGTGACTGCTGCAAAGCACGAGCTGGCAGGTCGGTGCACGCCTGAAGCCTTTGTCTTCTCCCCTTCATCTAGAGTGCGGCTGTCCTATTCCTGTCCCTGCCAAAAATACAGCCGTGCCTTTCTCCAAGTGCATGGTGTTCAAATATGTTCCCAAACTGCTTTGCTAGGGAATCTGAAGCAGCCTTCCCATTTCTTAGCCCTTCCAGGAAGAATTGTGTGGCTTTTAGACAGTTTACAGCTTACGTCTGGGGTCGCGTTTAGTCTGCAGTACCAGTTATCCATAGCTGTGTGAACATTAAATCTCCACAGGAGAGAACCCAGCTCGTTCCCCCTTCTCACCAGTAGCAGCACGCTGCTCTGGAAGGCAACTGCTTCTGTCCCGGCGCTTGCCGCGGCGTGCACCGAGTACCGCAGCGGGACAGCTGCCAGCAGCAGCCTGCGACCCCTCGCCAGCCCGCGACTCCCAGCTGAGCGTGCCTGCGAATGCACAGAGGCCACGTGAGTTGTGAACTCGGGGCAGTTTTACCGGATGTGCAAAAGGAGAATCACCAACAAGCAAATCCCAAACTCCCGAGAAAAGCTGGCCCCAGAGGCTCTTTGACAGCCTTGGGTCCTCCTTGCCCCATGGGAGGTGTCACTGTGGCACGGGCCACTGCATAGAGGGCCTTGAGACCCCCTTGAGACCCCGTTTTCTGCGGCTGGAAGAAGCTGGCTCAGCCCAGAGGAGCATCTTGGGCACAGATGGAAGGACAGAGCGGACAGAGCTCGTACAGGCATTTCAGCAAGACAAAGACTTGACCACTTCTGGTTCCTCTCCTTGCCCCAGCTCCTTTCTGGCTTCTCAAACCACCAGGTACAAACCCACAGTGGCTGTAACACTCGTGACTGCTCATTTACCCTCCTCGTGCTGTATTTTCATGCACCCCGTGGTGGAATCTCTCCCCTGAGCTCAGCCGCTGCTTTAAAATCTGATTTGAAGTCGCCTCCTTTCTGAACGGCCACGGTTTATGTTTGTGGCTTGTTCTGCTTAACTTTAAGCACCACAACGCTTGTGAATGGTGCTGTATAAATAAATAACAGTATGTTGGGCTGCGTTGGCGGTGGTTGCTTCTGCATTTGCCGTTCACCAGATGGGCACGATGGAAGCAGCTGCTGCCGCCCCACATCTAAACGAAATACTGCAGCGGATCGCCTCCTGCACGCGGGAATGGTCCAAAGGGCACCTAGCCTTGGGACCATCAGAAGGACTGACTAGTCTGAACAAGTGAAAAGTGAGGCCTGATGAACATACGGGTTTGGATTCAGCTGTTCCCTCGGAGTTGATTTGAAATAAGGGACATATTCCCCACTGAAACACATATTCACCTCTGAAATGCTTTTGTGCTGGGGTTTTGCCTGACAACACTGCATTTCCCCTACTGAATCACAGCTCTGGGAAACCCTACAGCGTACATATCAAAACTATGGGAAGATGATTAATTAGAGCCCAGAACTTGTGCTTGCTTTCGCCACATAGCGCCAACGCGCGTGTTGCAGCCGGTGCCCGAAAGGCCTGGATAAGGAACAGAGCAGTAGTGTGTGACTGTTTTTTCCTCCTTCCAGATGTGAAAGCTTCCTGACCGCTCAGCACACCTCCAGCACTGTTTCTCGGGCAGCATTATTTGCCATGGCTGTAGCAAAACTTTTCGGAGGTCAGGATTTAGCTAGCTCATAGGAAGCAAACAAGGATTTTCAAGCACTTGTTGGCAGGGCTGTGCCAGTCTAAAAACCTGGAAGCTGTTGAACTTTCTGGGGCTCTCGCAGGTAAGGCTGTGGGGAGGGTGAGATGCAGCACGGCGGTAAATGGGCAGGGTGACGGCCCCTGTACAGCTACGCACCAGGAGGGATGCTTTCGGATCTGAAGGAATCCAGTCCTGCTTTTGACGCCTGGAGAGGGTTTGAATCGTTAAGCTAAAAAAGAAAATGGGACAGGTTTGTGTATGGGAGGGAGGTTCACAAAGTTACTTTGCCCATGTTCAGGTCTGAGATCCACACACATGGGATTTGTCGTCGGGCTGCTGCCAGCAACGTTAAACCAGCGCGGCTTCTGCTATTCGGTCTCAGCTGGCTCTTAAAGAAACTCCATTTAAACAGCCAGCACAGATACATTCCTAGCTCCCTCCTGCCTCTGCAAAAGTTACTTTTAAAGAAACAGCAAAGATTGCTGAACTGCTCTTACACAGCAAGTGGGTACATGTGCATGCATATAGATATTACATGACTCGATTCCATGAAATCCAGTTAAAGACTGAGTGTATATTTGTATTTCAGTATATTATTAACTACTGCTAATAAAAGCAGTTTCCAAATTTGTATTTTTCCATGAGGACCGTGTTTCTGAAGAAACAGCTATACTGCCTGCTGCCCTTGAAACCCATGTTTTGGGTTTATCTGTGTTTCCAGGTAACTAGAGCTCTTAGACAAGCAGCGTTTGCTTCTGTTTTAAATTAATTTAACCTAATCAGTGGAAGGCTCTGGTGCCTTCTTTGTTTATATCATTTTGAAGCAATTTAATAAGCAGCCTCTCCAGAATCAGCTTATTATCAAGTTCCTTGCCATATTTGCTTTCCCCCTTCCATCCCCTCCACTTACCACTGCTTATTAAAAGGCTAAAGGTTATGACATGTGGTTCGGGACACCCTTTTGATGAGCTTGCTCAAGTGCCAGCTCCTGTTTGTCTGGAGTATCACGATTGCCGGATATATAACATTTGGGATAAGGATTAGGTTCAGGTGCTAGGCATCCAGAAGTACCCGATACTAACAGCTGTGCCAGGAGTTTGCTCTTGGGGCATCCGCTATATTGGCCGAAGGACACAATAACTGTAATCCTAAACAAGGACGCTGCCAGAGCAGGTTCTCTTTGGTTCAGCCACCTGAAGGCGATGAGTTTCTTCTGGTTTCACAGCCAGGTGTGCTGGAATCCCGTTTTCCCAGAATGGGATACGGGGTGCAGACAAGGGGGCATCCTCGTCCTCAGTGTTGGTTCTGAGCCGCGGGGCAGCAGCCTGCTCGCGGGCTCCTCCGCCTTCTGGGTTTTATGGGCAATGGGAAAAAAAGTATTTTTCTGATAGGTATTTCAGGGAAACGCCTGTTATTTCTTGGAGATATCATGCTTTGGAGACGGGCACAGCAGGAATACAAGAGGCATGTGGAGGCAGGAAGTAAGCTGGTTTTAATACAAATATTTGCCTTAGTTCTGCTCTCTGGTGGTATAATTCGTGCGATCACATTTTTATTCACATAATATAAAAAACTGTTTTTTCCAAATAAAGACGCTTCCTTTCTGTAGTGTAGTTGAAACACAACTAGTGCCTTTTCAGGGCAAATTATTAAATAGAGACTAAGCCAAAAATGTTGAATGAAATGGAAAATACTAAAGAAAACCTTCTCAAATAAAATAGATGTGGCATAGAAAGTGGTGGATAAAGTCGATGGGTTGTGTGCATCTGCTAGAAAAGAAAGACAAAAACTGCTATTGCCCGCATTCCTTTTATTATTTTCAATCACTTTTGAGAGTATTGAGGGTTCTCAGTAGTGAATCTCTTAAATGTAGAAACCCTAGTTCCTTTTTCTATAGTCAGGTTTATTGATACACAGGGAAGAAAATGCCATTTAGAGCTTGTATAGAACATGGTGGTTAAATAGCATTTTTATTTCTTCTGAATTCAGTTCTTGCCATTCTGTTTTTCCTATTTATTTAAGCTCCAAGCCAGCTAAACTTGAAAAAAGTTCCAGAAACCAAATAACTATTTTAAATTGTAAACCTTCCTTTCAAAGTATGCAAAAAATGTGCAAAACCAACCAAACAGAAAAAAGCAAAAACTCAGATTCGAATTCAGATCCAGCAAGTCAATGTTACAGATGAGAAATAGTTCATTTTTTGCTAATTAAACTGCAACCTTCCTATTACCACTTGTTTCCTAAGGCTGGGATTTGGGGTAAAATACTGAGTATCATGACCTTTCTTTACGAAACTCAGAGCTGTATCATGACCTCTCATATGGAAATGTGACTGTATGTGATTCCCTGCTTATTTTACCCCCTGGTCAGCCTGAAATCCACTGAACAAAAAGAAATCTTGGAGCACAAACTGTGCACAGTTGAGCATCCTGGCTGTTGGGTATACCAGCTCTCATTAACTCGTGGTAATATTAAAGAGACACAAAGGTTACCTACTGCATTAATTTAGGGTGAAGTTTGCTCTGAAATGCCCTTAGCCATCCCATCCAGCTCTTGAAGTTCCCTGCAGTTGTGGTGCATCCACCCATCCGCCTTTTTAGCTAGGTAGCTTGATGTGACCAAGCTCATCTTTTTCCCCACGACTGTACGTGTTCTAGCTGCAGTTTTTATCTTCAACCCCTGCTATAGGATGTGTCTGACAACGTGTGCAGGTGACGATTAAAAAATCAGGATACCTCGTTTTAGCTGGAGAGCTAATGCAGTTGGCATTTGCTTCCTGTTTAAAGAACACACACCAGCAGAAATAAAAAAGGAAGGCATAATTATAGCAGGGTCGCCTGGAAAAATAAACATTTCCCACCTTTCTGTCTTAATTTGAAATGAAAGACATGAAGTACCTTCTTCAGTCTTCAACTGTTTGGCTTACCATCGATTCCTGTACTTCAAGGCAGTTATTTTCCTGGTGGATTTTTCTGCCCCACATTGAAATTCCGGAAATCCCCTTTGGAAGTAGTTGTTGAGCCCATTTACAAATGGCAAACGGAGGGTCAGTGGAGTTACCCAACAGAGGTAATATCATCCACCAAGGTTTACTGTGCAGCTTAAAAATAAATGGCTGAGAAACTTTGTCCCAGAAGTAGAATTATTGACTATTTTTATTAAAAACAACAACAAACTCATCCAAGATATTTTCCTTTCCCTCATTTATGCCCCACTATTGCATTCTGTTTCAAAAGTTCTGCCAGAAAAAAAGATGTAATAAAGGAGTTAAAAAAGTTTAAATAAGATCAAAGGATGACCAAGTAAGCTCTGAAAAGCAAATTCAATTTTTCCCTACCGTAAAATAATTCGTGATATGTTTTGCCTTCAAATGAGCAAGTAATTTGGTGAAACAGAAGCAATTTTAGTGTTTTGAAAGCAACACTAGTATGGTCGAACAATTATTCTGGATTAAAAAAAGGCGTTCCCTGTTTGCTGGCGTAGGGTAGCTCGTGCGTTTTACGTTTGCACTTTACAGATTTAAGGATGTGCACGTACAAGACCTAAACACCATACACGTATCTCCTCACAAACTGTTTTCACCCGTGAGAATCGAAGCGGCGTGCCAGTCCCACCCCCAGGGCTTCCTGCCTTACGTAAGGCTGCTCTTAGGAAAAATAAAATCGAATAAAGTCGAGGGGGGTATATGGGGTATATTCCCTTCGCACGGTGCCATTTTCCTCTGGTGCTGAACCAGGAAGCTGACAGGTCTGCGGTTACAGCCCCGCCAGCCCAGGGCGGCAGGGACGCGCATCCTCTCCTATTTTAATTCCCCAAGTGGCCTGGGACAGCTGCGATAGCCTCGTGCTCGCGTGGCCGGCTGAATGAGGACCAGAGCAGCCGAGAAAAATAAACCTCCTGCTTTCTCTGGGGCAGATTCCCTGCTCTGGCTCTAATCAGCAGTAGTTATCAGACATTTGAGGTCTCAGCATTTACCGTTGAAACTTTTTTTTTTTGGTTTGAGCGTTCGGGAGCTGATAGTTTATATTAAAGCGTTCCATGGAAAAATACTTGGCGGTTCCTCTTCATCGCCGCGTTTTACCAAGCCCCGGCTCGCGGAGCTCGCGGGCTGCGAGTGCCTGGGCACCCTGGTGCTGCAGGTGCTGCTGCGGGTGCTGCTGCCCGGCCCCTGGCCCCCAGCTATTTTTGGGGAGTGGGGTTCCCCTCCAGCCCCCCAAGGCAGACGCACAGGAGGAAGCCATGGGGCAGTCTTCGGATGCCCCCGGTCTCTCAGTGCAAACTAGAACATGGAAAACATTTTGAAATGCTCCCTTATCTCTGTTTTCCCAGCATTTTGGAGCTGGTTTAGGCAGGATAGATTAACAAAGGCAAGGTTATTTACATGAAGGCGGTGAGATTTATGAATGAAACAGTAACAATTGGAGTTTTATCAGCCCTCAAGGCTTGCAGCATTACTACTTGTCTTTCTCAAGTGCATTCAGACTTTGACAGCTCTCTGAGACCAGTGCTTGAAAAATACCTCACAAAGGGGGGTAGGATCACTTTTTTAGGACTGGGAAAACTGAAGCATAGGAAAGGGGAAGCATCCTGCTCAAGGTCACAGAGCAAGTTGGTGGCAGAACCAGAAATAGCACCCAGAAGTTATTAGCTTTTTCTGTATTTCCTTTCCTGTCGCTGGTGTTTGCTTGGATACCGAGATAGCTGTGTGTAAACAGAGGCTTTCCAGAGCGCAGCAGCCTTGCTATCGGCCTGATTCATTCAGCGGTGATGCAACCTGGAATTCAGATTTCTGCAATGCCTTCCACAGCAGCGCGCTGGGATGCTGCACATGACATCACCAGCGGGTTGAGCAACTGCAGTTTTGAACTTGTCTGGACCTGAAATGCAAGTGTCTGAACAGGGCCCTTCTCACTGTGGTTTTATTCCTTCTGCACGGTCAGATCCTGTCGGCTATTTCCCCTGGTAAAAACGCCTGAGTTGTCTTCTTGCTCCCTGGAAGGGGCCCCGAAGCGGAGAAAGTCGGCTGTGGATGCTCTTCCCCTCTGCGACCCGCCAGTGGCTCTGTTACCACCGATTGGTTTCTCCGTTTGTGCAAACTCACCGGTACCGAGGGGGCTGCCAAGCTGTCACGCTGTCACCAGCTGTCAGCAGCCACGAGACGCCTCCAAGAGCTCTGCCGGTCCCCGCAGCTGCACGGAGGAAGGACACGGGGCCGGGCTCAACCCCTGGCTCCCCGCTTCCCAAAGCTGCACGCGCGGCTCCCAGGAAGGGGAAGAGCCAGGCTTGGGACGCCTCGCTTCCTCTCCTCCTGATGCCGAGCTCTATTCGTCCTCAGGAATATTGGCTCGCGTGTCGGCTCGCTCAGTAGCCACACACCCGGGACGCAGGCACAGTTTTGTAGCCCCTCGCAGTGGTTTCTTGGTGCAGGAATTCTGTTTGTGTTGTTAGCGTTTCAGCAGCACAAATTAATGCTAGCAGATGGCACACGCGTTTCTGTCTCTCCGGTTCTCAGGAAGCACAGGATGGCTTTAGTGGGAAATGAATTATTCTCTATTCAGGATGTTCTACTAATAAACAGAATAATAACGTCTTGTACATGTGCTTCGGGGGTCCAGCACTTCGGTGTCTGTCTACCTTGTCTGGAAGTACCAGCTGCAGATTTCATTGGGTTCTTCGCATCTAGCTTTGTTGTCATCAGTAACAGGCTGTGTTTTGTAACCAATCTGAAAATAACGTTGGTGATTTGTTTTGGCAGCAGACAATCCATCTTCCAGCCTGCCTGCCCCTCTCTGCTCTCTTCTGGCCGCTGAGGGAAACCAGACCACGTTTGTCAGCAGAGATGAGCGGGAGGTGGTTCTGAGCTCTCGGGAAGGGACGCTCAGGGGTGACGCTTACAGCTGTGCTCGGAAAGGGACCTGTCTGCAGACCTGAAATCCCGAGATCTGACCCCGACGGAACCGTTCCCACATAGGTCATTAAATCTATTGGCAACTTACCCAATTTTCTTTTGTAACCTCGCCGTGCCTACTTTTCCACTCATCATCCTATGCTTTTCCATTCACAAAAACTTAGCAAACTGTCACATGGAGCCCTGGCGCGGATGCTAAAACACGGTGATAAAACACCTTGCAAATGCACGAGAATAAACCTCAGGTTAAACGCTACCCCCCTGCTCTGCTGGCCCTTTATGAGCCTGCCTCCTTGCCAACGGCACAACACTGGCCAGTGGCAAATAATTCCGGTAGGCTGGAACAGGTGGGAGGCTATTGCTTTAATTTACAGACAGAAATATTATTTTTGTGTGATTTGGGGCTTTAGATCAAAAACCAGCCCGGTGGCGATGGGCAGAGGCAGGCGCTGCCGTTCTGGTTGCGCGAAGGGGCTGAGCACGGCCGCGAGGGATGGCCTGGCCCGTGCGCGGGGCCCAGGGACAGTGATCGAGTTCCTTGCCTTGTTCTGGGCTGGGGAATTGGCCTGGTGGCTGTGCCGGGAGCAGTCACACCGCGGGTTCTTCTCTGCCCTTTCTCCTGGGTGTGGAAGAGAAAATTGCTTTAGTGAAGTCAGGAGAGTAATTGCTGTCATTCCGAATGTGCGGCATGGGAAGATGGGGTCAGCCCATAATTCCACTAATCGGAAAAAATCTTAAAAAGCTCTTTTGTGAAGAATCTGAATTATTTTTTTTTAAATGGCTGAAGGAGAATAAACGTGCAAGTTTTTTTAACCTCCTGTCCCCTCTCCATTTCTTTGTGCCACAAGGAGCTACCAAGCGAGCAGCGTCCGGCGCGGCCCTCGGTTTCTCATTTTCCCTTTTGCCTTTTAAATCGCACGGAGTTGAGGGAGAAGTTTAAATACCGGAAGGAGCAGGGAAATAAAACTGAAAGGATTTCACAGCGTCACTCTGAGGCTGTGCTGCATGCACCAGCGGGGCTGAGTAAGGAGAAATGACGCTGCTCAAAATCTGGATGTTTCAGAACCTTTTGCTTCGGAAGTGACAGCAGAAACGCTCTCGAAATCGTTTTAAACGGCAACTTTCGCAAGAAATTGAGCAAAGCGACTGTCCCACCCCTCGGTATCGCATCAAAACTCAAACCAAAACGCCCTCGGGGAGCGGCACGGCCCAGCCCGGCTGCTGGGTTGGCTCAGCTTGGGGGTGCCCACTTTCCCGCTGGGGAAGTGCCACAGGGGAGCGGGGATCCCCTGGGCACGGCGAGCCCGTGCTGCCCCCCCGGGCTCAGCGCTGCCCCCGGGGCTCAGCCCTGTTCCCCACCCGCCGGCTCCCTCTGTCCCCAGGACAGGGCAGCCGAGCGGTGCCCGGTGAGTGCGGGGACGGGGTCCCCGTAGGGCTGGGACCTCGGAGAGGCCGGTGTGATTTGGGGTAATGGCACGGCCGGGAGGGTGGAGGTGTTTCTTTGTAGGGGGTGGTTTGGGGGTTTTGAAAGAGCACCCGATCGCTGCTCTTTCTCTATTCGTGTTTGATCACTGGTTGCGATTATACGCCCGAATTGGCCACCCCACTTTCAAAATGAAAGGATTAGCTAAGCCCCAGGCATGTACTTAGCTTCAATAAAAATTTTGCGGTAGTTAAACGTGATAAAGCAGAGGGAGAGAAGAAATGTTTTTAAAACTATGCTTTTACTCGTACAGATCTGTAGTTATCCCTCACTATGACACAATAATTTTCCAATGCTACTTTTTTGTTATATTTAGAAGAGCATTTTCTGTTCCTTCCCTCCCCTTTCTGCGGAACAATTGTGCAACTTTCTTTTTTCTTAATATAATACTGCATTAAAATTAGCTCCAAGACTAAAAAGAGCCCTCTGTGTAGGAAGGTAGCTACCTTCCTTCCTAGCGCTTCCCCTGGATCTTCCACTGGGATTTTGCTCCTTTTAGACGCGGGTTCCTCGGGCTTCTGGCTGCGGTGAGTGAGTGTAGCTGTGCTTCCCATGGCTGATGTCCCTTCTGCTCTCTCCAGCAGTGAGCATGCAGAGTTCAGAGGGTGGATCAGACTCAGCAGCTTCCGTGGCACTTCATACTTCTGCATCAGCCCAAGCTCCAGTGGTGCAGCCGGTGCCAGCCTCGCAGCAGGTAACGTATGCACAGCTGGTAACGCCGTTTCCATGGAAAAGAGCCCTTTTTTACCGGTAGATGTATTTTAATCCAGGGTTTTACTTGGGAGGAGGGGATTGATAATCAGCTTGTTGAGGCAGTGGTGAGAAAGAGCCTGGCGATTGTGTCGATGGAGGCCATGGATATTCACCTGTGTTAGCCTGCATCACAAGCTTTAAAATGCAAGATTTGGATTTTTAACTTAGCTACCTAAGGAAATCACTTTGTGCCAGTTTGGTGTTTGCTTCAGTATAATATCCTGCTGTCCTTATTTGTTGTGTCCACAAAAGCAGTAGAAAATGAAGCTGTCCTTAAAGTCATCTCTAGCAAAAAGGCATCGAGCTCAACAGAAGAGAGAGGGGGGAGTGCTAGGGCAGGGGTGGGCGGAGGAGCCACACGCTAGCCTCTTCCTTTGGTAGGTGGATCCTGACATTTTAAATTAGAGAGAAGGGGAAAAATCATGATTCATTTGCATGAATACAATGCTCTTGGAAGGTGTCCTGATAGGAGAGAAATGATAGCTTCAGCTGATGAATGAAAACTACCTAATGCAAAATGGGAAGTGTTAAGTATAACTGGTTCCTTTTTATGGCGTTTGGGGAACTATCAAAAGAACTTTCTGTCGCAGTTGAGGAAGCAGGAGGGATAAGAGGATGGGTGTGTATAGCTCAGCTACACCCTTCTCTCCAGCTCCCAAGTGAGCAGAAGTAGCTGCCATTGGATCCCGATGGAAAGCAACAATTTAGACCTGTGAGCTGGTGGAGCATTCGATCCGCTGGGACTTGGACATCCACATCGTGCGGCTCGGCGTGTGTTTGGCCAGCTCACTGTCATCTTTAAAGCGGCCTTCCCAGTGCTGATTTCTCTGGGTGTTGTTTCTCGTTTGTATTGTAACGATGATCAGTAGCATAAAGTATCTTAGGGATCATCAGTCTGTAGTGAGAATTTGACTGTGACAACGTTAAAGAAGTTTAGAAAACCCATCGGCTTTGGATTATGAAATTACCCGTCCAGCCTTTCCTGGTGCTGTTGTCATGACACGGCATACCAAGTGGAACTCCGTGGATTAAGGAAGACCCTGAAGATCGTGGAGAGAGCTGGAGGAAGAACATCTGGAGAACCTTCCATTCTCACCAGCAGCACAAGGAAAATACTAGGAATGAACTACAGGCAGCATGACCGGTGCGAGGCTGAAGCCTTTGGTGTTGTTGATCACTGGTCTACCTTTCAGTGTGAGAGAAGGCTGTATGAACAGGATGGCCTCATCTTACAGGTTGGGGATGATTAATTTTTTTGGTTAGAAGCTAGTAGGAGTAACCAGGCAGGTGGTGATGAATTACAAAAGTAGCTGAGCTGGGCGGCACTGCCAAAGGAGGAAAGATGTGACATTTGGTAACAGCAATGACAGAGAATGGATGAAAAGTAGGAGAAAAGAACAGTTCTCACTGAGACTTTGCTGCAGTTGGCATTGCCAAGGTCTGACTTGAAAAAAGGCTTTTAATGTTCCGCCGTGCACTGGTTACAGCCTCTTTTGGCAATAAAATAGGCAAAGTGATGGCTGGCATAAATGTACATGTCCCTATCACTAGCTCAGCTGCAGGATCTCAGAATTATCCAGACTTTCTGAGGGTCAGCCTGCGGACTGTGATGTAGGAGCTGCCTAGAAATCTGGGCAATTATTGTATTCCTGTAATTCTGCTAGAACAGAATTTCCGGCTGGTAACAAAGGACATGTTGGGAGGGTGTCAGAGGGCTAAAAATCATCAACATATATATGGTGGCCAGTAATTGTCAAGGTTTCTTCTAGGACTCATGTGGGATTGTTTTGCAGCTGTTTGTTCTGTTGGCCCAGTCTGCTGGATATTTTTAAAGCTTCAAGCCGCAGAGGATGACTGTCTCCTTGGAGAAGGTCCCCATCAGTTTAAAATGCCATACAGATATTTGGCTTGACTGTTTCCTTTCTTACTTTCATGCCAGTATCCTAGGCTCTGTTCCCACGGGCCTCACTGAATCATTTCTTTCCATCCACTATGTCTCCACATTTCTTTTACTGGATCTGCAAGGTGCTTAGCACTCTTCAAGACGTGTGTCCAGCCTCAAACAGAATATCAAGCGTAAGGCCAGGGCAGCACAAAGCATGTCTGTGCCCTTGGTGGCACTAAAGTGAGAAGCAGAACCCCCTTAGCTTTGGTGCTGGTAGGAACCATAACGGCTGGGGCACCTTGGAGAGTGTGATTTCATATCACGGGAGGCAGAGTGTGGTTTGGTATAGCAGGAATTAAAGAAGAATCTTTGCAGCCATAGGAGGAAAATGTGAATGTGTGAGGAGTGGTTCTCATTCGGCTGCGACTGAACCTCCTGTTGAATTCCTCATACTGAACTCCTCTTGTCAGTCAGCTGCTTGCTGTTATTCCATTATTTTCCATGCAGAAATTCAGAAAACATGGATCCAGCTCTCTGCTTTTCCCCAGCTCAGAGTTCTGAGTTCAGGCTGGTGCAGGTTACATGGGAGGGATAGGAGACCTTAGAGACGCGAAGTAAGGGGTTCTGCTGCCTCTGGAGTAGCTGCAAGCTTTCTGTGGAAGTTTGAAGGGGAATACCTAACTCACCTGTGCTACAGACTAACCGCAAACTGGAAGTAAGCCTGTGTTAATGTGTCTTCTTCTTTCAGAGGGTTTTGGTCCAAGCAGCAGGCTCCGCTCCCAAAGGAGCGCAGATGCAGCAGATCTCCGTTCCCAGAGTTCAGCAGGTTCCACAACAGGTAATGTCCCCGGGGCGAGACACCATACAGGGACCCTGTGTCAACAGGACTGGCAGGCTTTCCCCATGCCCTACACCATATCTGAAACTGTGTCAGATATCTCCTTAGAAAAATCCAGGCTGTTAATTAAAGAGCTAAGTGCAACTAGAGACCTGGAGATCACTGCGAGAGAAGCTTTCTCCATCTCTCTTTCTCCTTAGACTGATAATAAAAGAAACTCTTAAGATATTTAAGGTTTAGAAAGAACCTTTACTGTAGCAGGTGTCTTGCATATGTTTGAAGATTTGATGATTGCTTTTAATTGCCATTTAAAAAGCAGTACTCCTCTGTAAAAATTTTTTTTAGAGACAAAGTGTTTGGGATTAGTTTTTAATTACACAAACAAATATACTGACTACATGTGGCTTTGTAGAAACGTTGGGTGACTGAGAGCCAAGCAAGTGTTTTTATTTATCTGAACTTTGCCTTTTGCAGCCCTTGTTTCCTAAGAAACCAGGCATATGTGGTGCTGCCTCGTGTGTGCAGTGAGTCTGACTCTCTTGACTTTTTCCTCTAGCAATTTTTTATTTGGTTGCTCAGTTTCAGAAAAACTTGACAGAGGGCAACCACGTACCTCCCAGACCAACGAGAAAGGGGGCTGGGGTGCAGATGGACACTGCCAACCTCCTCTCGGAAGGAAAGGCTGCAGCATGATCTCACCCTTGTTAGTCAGCAGAGAACCAGCCCTGAGACATGTGTGCAGAGGAAACCCAGCTCCCTTGTTTCCACTGCTCATGGAGCAACTACTTATTTATTTATTTTAGTTTGACCTTTTAAAATAAATACGTCCATTGGGATTCCCAAGCATGTGTGCTTTGTTTTTGTTTTTGTATTTTTTTGTTGTTGTTTTTGTTGTTGTTGTCCTTTTTTTTTTAAAGAAAGCTGAAATGTCGAGGTAAGGTTGAAAGTTAAGGATGTAATATGTAATTTCTCCCCCTGTTCTGAGGCAATAACATATCTGTAACTCAAGCTTATGATGCTTGTTTCAGGTACAATCCGTGCAGCATGTATATCCATCCCAGGTCCAGTACGTGGAAGGAGGAGAAGCCGTCTATACCAATGGAACCATGTAAGAGTCTTTTCTTCTTCTTACTGAGCCCATTTCCCCTCCCTGCTGGATCTGAGCAGTTTGGTCCTTCCAGGCTCCTTCCCCTCCAGCACTGCTGCTGGCACTGGCTGCCATTAAAAGGAGGAAGAGGAGGAACTGTTTTACGTGCTGAATTGTGCATGTGGGTGCCAGACTCTGGCCTTGGTGGAGGTGATGTCCTCATGGAAGGGGTGTTCCAGGGAATCCTGCTGTTCCTAATATGAAATGGTCCTGTCTTTTCCTTTCCCCATCCCACTGTGTGGTGAGGTGGTGCGGCCTTAGGAACCAAAGCATAACTTCTATAGGAAGAAAGGGGCTTTGTAAGGTGTCCTCTTGCCCCTCTCTGCTGGGCCCCTCTTTGTGCCCCTGCTTGGCTCCTGCTGCCTGCTCGGATGCTCTCAGCCACTGCGTTTAGGTCGAGTGAGATGGCTGCAAAATGACCCCAGGGCTCTGCGTGCGCTCACACTGCTGGGACAGGCTGTGGCTGTGGGTCTTCGCTTCAGGGCTGTCACAGGACAGATTAATGTTGTCAGAATTGACTTTTATGGCAGAGTTCAATTTCAATGGAGCAAATCCCACTGACAGTGGAGTTGAGGCCTTTTTTAAAACGTGGTCCAGACTGCAGAAGCCATTGTCCATGAGAATAGATCTGTAAGCTCCTCTCCAGCTTGTGCTCCCCGTCCTAACTCTATTGTTCCTTTGACAGACGAGCCGCCTACTCCTACAACACCGAAGCTCAGATTTACGCCCCCAGCAGTGCAGCTTCCTATTTCGAACCGCAGGGAGGTGGAGCTCAGGTGACTACAGCGGCATCCTCTCCTACAGCCATTCCCTCTCACAACATGGTGGGCATCACCATGGACATTGGGGGAAGTCCGATCCTCTCCAGCTCGGGAGCCTATCTCATTCATGGGGGGATGGAAAACACTAGACATTCTCTGTCACATACTTCACGCTCCTCTCCAGCAACGGTATGTAGCTCTGCAGATGTCGCAGCTCGGGGGCCCGGAATTGGTTCAAGGGAACTGAAAAGCCTTCAGAAAATAAAATCTCCTGTCATTAGCACTGTGTATATGTCTGTATAACATGTTATGCAAGTGCAAGCAAGAGAATAGACACTGGTGTACTACATATGTTTTTCAGAAGGAGTTTGGGATGTCTCTTACTGGTGGGCAGAGGCTTGTCAAACTTTCCGAGAGGATCATTCACTCACTGAAATTATGCAGCATGGAGATAAGAGAACATTCTTGGTGATTTTGTTTTGCTTTCCAAGCAAAATGTTTTGGCTTTCCAATTCAAAAGAATTGTCTGTATTTACATTCTCTAATACGTATAACATCTGAATATGAGGCTTGGCTTATCCAAAGTAAAGAATTATATAAACAGATTTTTTAATTATGAAGAGACCTGAAAAGTCCATTATTAACACAGTGAATAATTACTGCAGGAGGTATGTCAAGCTGATCACTCCAAATGCACAGTGACAAAAAAGCCTTTATATATCTCCTACACCATTGTGTATTCTATCTTTGCCATATATTATAGAAAATGTATTTTAGGGATAATACTGATCAAACAGAAATGTTTTAAAGCTCTAATATGTTTTAATCGTGTCCCTCCAACTATCAGTTGAGGTGCCAGGTTTAGAAGGACAACTGTACAACTGTATGGGACTCAGAGGGATAAAACTATTGACCTAAAATAGCCTTTCTGCAGCTAGAAGCTACCAGGGCTTTTATCTGAGAATCTACGAAGTCGTAGTAGCAACTGCTGCCAGAAATGGGTTGGAGCTTGTATTCTTTTGGGACAGCGTTCACCTTCCTTTTCAGACTGACTTGTGTGTGTGTGTGTGCATACATTTGTGTGTAAACATGATTACAGATGTAGGTGTAATTGAGTGTATGTGGCTGGATTTTAAAACATGAACAACACTACTCAGGGAGAAAAATAGGAGCTGTTTGCTACTGGCTACTCTTGAAAATCTGGCCAACAAGGCTCCACTTTGTTGTCCCACAGAGTTTTAAAATACAGACTTAAAAGTTTTTGAATCTTTGTGCCTTGAAAGGTTGCCTTTGATCCTGCAGGGAATGTGTTCTGCCGTAGGCAGAAGTAGCTGTCTGTGGGGAAAAGTCCTTAGCTCTGGGTGAAGGAGAACATGTGTGGTGTGTACTGTAGGAATAAGTGGCAGATTCATTTGGATTAGCAGGGGCTCATTTCTTGTGTGAGAATTGTGTGTGTTTTAATTACTCATAGTTAAAAACTCTCATTGGACCTTCCTCTGATTTTGCTCATGCTTGTTATTTTGAAGGAAGTAGCTGCTGATCTTGTCACCTGCGTGGGACTGCATCTTGCAAAGCTGCACAACATAACTTTTTTTTTTATTATTTCCATGGTGACAGGCACAATGTAAAAAGCCCAAGTAGAATATGTGTCAGTAGAAATGTCCCATGAACAGATTTATTTTGTAGCTGTCTATCACATGGGATAAGCTGTTCAGGAAAAAAGAATTTAGGAAGTGACCTTTATGAAAATGCATCTGAAATAAATTCGTTCTGTTGCATGTAGGAATGAACTTTAGAAATGTTGGTGGCTTTTGTGGAGGGGCTTAAGAGGGTTAACTTGTGTATAGAGGCTTGTCTGGAAGACAGTAGAGGGATGTGTCTATCTGTGGCTTTCAGTTCTTTCAGCACAGACCAGAGTTGAAGGGAGATAGAGCAGAGCTCCCAGGAACATTCAGAGCCATGACAGCTACTTTGAATTTCCCATAATAATGGGTGGACAGACAGTGGAAGGCAAGGACTGTATCAAGTCAATGGGTAGGAACATTATTTTTATTTGCAGTGCCTTGCTTAAACAGAGAATAGGGAAGCTTGGTACAGAAGAGGCCAGAGAGGCTGCAGTCCTGGCAAAATGTATTTGGGGCAGGATTAAGAATGTTAACTGTGGAGAGAAAGAGAATTACAGCTCGTGCAGATGTAGACAAGGAAGAAATGTTTGCGTGTGGCCTCGGGCATGTAGTGTGAAGGGGCTGGATATCAAAATGATCAGCAATGTGAGAGCTGCAGTGGAGATGCTGCAAGGAACAGGGAAGCAAGAGGCCTTGGAAGGTGCTGAGTACTTGTGGCAGAGCCGACACTGAGACCTCGAAGGGGAAAGAAAGGAAAGTATCTTCAGAAGAGAGTGGGAGCAAGGCAGCACTTCAGAATTAGCAATGGGGTAAGAGCTAGAGCTGCCTCGGGAGGCTGAGGGATGTTTGGTAAAGACTGTATGTGCACTAAAACAAATCTTCCAAAATTAAAAAAAAAAAAAAAAAAAACACACATCAGCATCCTCCATATCTGCTGGAATAGCGATGTTCTGCTCCATCAAATAGGCTGGCATAGAACATCATGCAGGTCCGGGCAGGGTCTGTGCTAACAGACCGCTATTAATCTTCATTTCAACTAAGCCAGGCCAAGAGAGGAAATCCTTGAGAACTCCCGTAAGTAGGTCCTCAGAACTGTCTTCCTTTGGGTCCTTTTGAGTCTCAGTAACTTGATCTTTAGCCCAGTGCACTCCAGTCCCTTTCTTGGACAGTTTTTTTTGTTTGTCCAGTTAGTGAGCAGTAGCTGAGAGGTGTTGCCAATGTGTCCGGCTGTGGCTGGAAGATGAATGAACAAGCTTTAAATCAGCTTGCCTTTCACCTTCTGGATCACTCTAGGCAGGCTCACAGCTTCAGTCCCTGTATGCTAGGATGGGAGAAAGAGAACAGAGCAACTCTCCTCTAATGAGCTTTGCTGGATAACATTTCATCAGGGCACACGGTGCTTTTGGCTGATGCACAGTTCAGTAACCTCACAGCCAAGAAATTTAGCACCTATTCTAGTCAAGCAGCTGTTGAAATGTTCTTTTTTCAAAAAGCTCACCTTCATGCAGGACAGCTTATGAGTTTTCAGTCTTTCCTGTCTCGTATTTTTTTCTGCAGGTGTAAGGTGTCCATTTGTATTGGACACTTACCAAAAGGCCAAAAGGACAAGTAGTGTTTTTGTGCTTGCGTAAGAGGCGTTGCTCAATGGGCGCTGCACTGCTCAGCTGTCTCTGCCCCTTGAGCAGAGGAAGGAAATGGTGTCTCCCTCTGACGCTTTGACTCATTTCCTGAAGGCTGCATCAGCAATCAGTCCGTGCTGATGAGTTTTGGTTCCTCATGGTGCATCGTGGTTTGCTAAAGAGTTTTCTCAAAACCCACTGAAACACAGTCCTGGACTGACCCTTTTTTGGATTCAGTGATAAATTCTTGAGAGGCGCCACAGTGATGTCACTTTGGGGCAGAAACCAAGGGATTTATGCTGGAGATGCTTGGATGGAACGTCCCATTCAGACGTGGATATGGGAAAAACTGTGCATTTGGTTGTTGAATGTTGCTTCAGAAGTTAGATCCGATTTGTTCTGTTCTCTCACTTCTCTGACAGAGCTCGGTTTTGTACGTGGCTGTTTTGTTCTCTACCTTTATCTTTGCCATGCTCTGAGTCAGTGCAAACTGGAGTACAGGGAGCTAGCTAGTATGTGAAGGAGGGCATAAGCTGTCAGATCATCGTGCAGATGTGATGCTTTGTGCATGCACCTATAGATACGCGCACGACAATGCATGTTAAATAATGAAGCTCTGAGATCGATGGAAATGAGCCCAATAGCAGTTCTGCTTAGTAGCAAAGATCTCCTATCCATCCCGGCTTGCACACTCCTCGTGTCAACCCTCCTGGTGCCTCTGTTTTATTTAGTTGCCTTTAGTTCTTTGTCAAATTTTTAAGAATTAATAAGAACTGAAGTCACAAATCCCAGTTTTCCATAAAACATCTGGGTAAAATGCACCTCTGTAGCAAGTTTGCTTTGACCTGCTGCAGCGTATCTGTAAGGTGGTGTTTGGTCTAGGCATGAAGGGGAGAGGAGAAGGAAAACGGCTTCTCTTTTCTAATGGGCAGTGCATATAATGGAAGCTCAGAAGTCCCCTATTGTCACTCTTTCACCCTAACAGGGATCGCTGCTGTGTTGTTAGTTTGCATGCCGTACAATAACGTCTTTGCAGCTTCATCCCATAAGGACTGTGCCTCATCTACTTGCCTCTTTTCCACAAGCCTGTTGATATAAAGCATTAATCATTCAAATATTAATAAAGACAAAATCCTGGCTGTTGCTAACTATCTGATTTCCTTTCTTTTTCTTTTTTTCCTTTTGTTTCCCTGTGCACATTTTCTTTAGCTTGAAATGGCGATTGAAAACCTACAAAAAAATGAAGGGATTACATCACACAAAAGCAGTTTGCTCAACAGCCATGTAAGTTGCAATCAGAATTTACAACCTCTTTCCTGCTTTGGTAGGAGCATTATTTGTAGCCGTTTGGTGTATTCAATAGCACGAGCCACTCAAAGCAGCCCGTGATTCAGCTGTGCTGCCCAAAGCAGCCCATTCCCAAGAAACAAGAATTTGCAAAAACTGCCATGATGTTAATGTTTGTTTATGAGATGCTCTGGATTGTGTTAACTGCCTCTACCCTGTGTTTATTTACTTCTTCTGCCTTGCAATGGAAATTGCTGGCAATTAGATAAACACATTTGAGGAAGTTCTTTCCTTTCAGTGGAATTGAAAGATGGCTGGAAAATAACTTGCAATTCTACAGCAATAACATGGAGTGAATCATGACAAATATGCCCTAAATACTGTATACCAAAAACCTGCTCCTGTGAATGCCTTTTTTGCCTCTTTCTGTGCCTCAGGAAGACCATTACTGTTACAATGCTATGCTAAATCCGTTTGCTAGACCTCTCTTTTCTTACTATGCCAACAATTTCCCTGCTTTGTGTGAAGTTCCCACTATTCTACTGGGCCTACCCAGGGTCTTCTGCATCATGGTTTACGGCTCCCATGCAGTAATGCTTAACGGTGAGCACATGCTTGTGTCAGATTTGAAGGGTCTAATTCAAATGCTATTGAAGTCATTGGATTTGCCTTGACTTCATTGTGTTTTGGATTAGGCTGAAGCGTGTTCTGCTCTGATAACTCACAATGCACAAAGTGGTACTTCCTTATTCTAACAAATTTCCTCTTGCTTTGTATTTGGCAGTAGATATGTTATCATTCTTGGGTACATTTGCCCTCTTCACCCTAGAGAAATAGCCTGAGAAAATTAAAGGGACATTAAGCCTAATGGTCTGATTCTCTTAAGCTGATGCCAAACTCCAAGCCTGGGCTCCTGGATGAGCTCGATTCTTATTTCAATTTCTAGAAATCAAAGGTTCCTTGTTGTTGTTGGGGAAATACAAAACTGCAGAATCAGGCTTGTAGTTCCTGTTCGGAGCATACATCCGCATCGTTCCCGTCCCGGGCTGTGGCTGTGCTCGTGCACCTGTGCTGTGCCCCAGTGCCACACAGATTTGGCTAAGGGTAATGTTGTTCTGCAGAACTTCTCTTGTTCGTCACAGTGCAGAGAGGGGCAGAGAGGAACAGGACGGGGTAGGTGGTGGTGTGGTACTGAGGGAGGTTTAAAAAGCAGAAAAAGGACAAAGGGAAGAAAGTGAAGATAGAAGAGAGATTTCATCTGACCGCAGGCTATGTGGGATGGAACTGGGGCCAGATCCAGCCTGGATCCTATCAGATCTCCCCCACCTTTGTCCTGCAGGGTTGATATAAAGAACATAAGGTCTCTCTGCCCGGGTCACTGCTTGGAGTTTGGCGTTAGACCTAAGTGCTCTTACAAATCCTAAAGCAAATAAGTGACTTCACGAGCATGTGGGTACACAGCAGAATTTTTCATCAAGTGTTCTGTCCCTCATTTTAAACTTCGCATTTTGCAAATTTGTAAATTCTTAGGATAATGGTTTATTTTGTTGCCATCAGCAGATGTGTCATGTCAGAAATCTTTGTTTAAAGAAAAAAAAAGGAAAACTAAAGGTATCTCAATCAAGAGGGATTTTTTTTACATAACGCTGTTTATACAAAGTCCATGTTAAAAGGAGCCACTCTTGATAACTTAATTTAGCCTCAAAAACTCTGAGAGGTTATTTAAGTGCACTTGAAATATCAAATTTAGGAGCCAAAGCTAATGTTAATAACCCAGTGACACACGATGCTTCTAATGAAATTATGTCAATCTATTACTGCTACTGAAAAAGCTCTACTCACAAGTGTACTCCAGAGCCGCTGGGTCAGAGGATTAGTTCTTTGCCAATGATGAGCTTGCAGATGATGCAAAGAAATTTGAGAAAGACAACCGCAGTTTTCGAAGGAGTGCCTAAAGCAGGCACACGAGGAAGCAGTTGGATGCCCTGGCAGACCTGCTCGGGGCCCTGGGTGTCCTTAGCATTCATAGGAGAAGGAGGAAAATGTATTTTTTCCTCACTGCCTGTGAAAACAAATAAATGAATGAATACCTCTTTGGACTTTTTCCCTGGGGGCGACTGGCTCGTAGGCAGGAAGGGACAGGCGCTGGTGGAGGTTCTCGCCTGACTTTAGTGAGGCAAAGATCTAATCCCCAACTGGGAATTAGGTGGGAACACCTAAAAGGAGACTGAGCAGCGGACTGGGAAGGCCATCAGAGGGAATAGTTGTCCCCTGGCAGGGGGAGGAGTGTGATGGCCTAACGAAGAGGGTGTCCCCTGTATGGGGCCGAAGGGCGGGTGGGCTTCAGCTCACCTGCGGGGGTGGCTCGGGGCTTGGCACTGGGGGTCTCTGTTAAGCTCTCCCATTGACCTGTGTTGGTGGGGACTTTGTCCAGAAAAGAAACTGTTCAAGCCAATGTATAGGTTTTGGTGAACTTTAACTGCAGAAGGCTGGTGGGGCGAGGGAGCAGCGTGGGTCCAGGTCCCGACCCAGCTGGATGGCACGGGGACTCCCCAGCCTCAGCAAAGCTCCCCGCGAGTGCACCACGAGCGTGCATCTTCCTTGCTTTGTTCGGCTTCACAGAAGTATCCATAACAAAACCTCTCAAAACCTGGACCTTCTTCCTCTCTCAGTGTATCACTTCTTCCACCCTTCAAGAGCCCTTCTCGAATCGAGGGTTTTGTTAAAGATTTGTTTTTTTAAATCAAAACAGACACTCAATAGAAATAAAGTTTAAGTAAAAATAAAATGGAAATGTTCCCCTGCAGTGCTTATAACACAAACAAAGCAGCATACAGCTGCATAGTGATTTTATTGGAACCTGATCGTAACATAAACAGAAATGAAACTTTAGAGTGTCTTGTCATTGTCACAACCGAGCAAAATTCAAAAAGTAAACAGAACGGGGAATACAAATGGGAAGAATATTTAATGTTCTCATTTTAAGTGCCCAGTGTGTTATTATTAATGCAGGAAGAGCAAAAATCATGTTTTGAAAAATTATTTATATTCTGACAGATTTCCCTTTTAATCTCTTCTGTGCATTTCATAATAAAATTCTAATTCATTAGCAGGAGTTCATATTGGCAAGCTCTGTAATGTTTAAAGGAATATAAAAAGACACTTGCAGAAAAAGAATGCTGGAAGATGAAGGGAATATTCTAGGATTAGAGTAAAAATGTCCAGGATCAAATTTAAAAGAAAGGGCTTTACCTATATCTGAATTTCCCATAGTAACACGCAATACTTTTTTAAGGCTTGGAGTTAGAACAGGTTTAGAAGAGCGGAAATAACTGACCCACATTCATCATCTTCCACAGGATAAATAAAATAAATGGTTAGAAAAAAGGAACCTTCTTAATCATTAATTTTTTAAATACAGGGGATGGGCCAAAACAAGCGTGGATGTGGACTAATTAAAAACAGAGTTCCTGCTGGTCGTTTATGTCATGAACACTGGGGTCTGCTTTGGTTAGAGGCAGTGTAATGGGGGGGTCGATGGGGAGCCTCGGGGCTCCGGAGCAGCCTTTGAGGGGCTCCCAGCGATGTCCCTTCCTGCAGATGGGGGCATGGAGGGGCACCGGCCGTCAGCAAACACCGCCTCTTAGGGCTGTGGCTTCAGACTCCGGAAAGGTCTCCGGCTGTGAAATACAGCCGTGGGTGAGGTGGGAGCGGAGGAAGGAGGGAAGGTGACACGCAGCTCTGTGATAAGAAGGACAGGGGAAGCCACCAAGAGGTGTTTCTTCTTCCAGCTCTGGCAGCTCCAGAGCCCACCACAGCTGATGGACACGGTCATTTCAACTTCCGCGTGCTTTGCATCAGACCCGACTAATGAACGAACTAGTTTTAACTGTACATCTTTGGACTCAGCTTCTTTGACGTAGCAGAAGTTTACATTTGAATTTGTGAATGATAACCAGGGAACATACGTTCATAGGTGCTGATAGCTTATGGCTCAGAAGCATTTGTATGAGAGCAAAGTTGGATGCGAAATACAGAAACTGAAAATAACTCAACTGAGTGAGGTGCCAGAGATGTCACTGCACATTTTGGGTTGTATTTTCCCACTTATGGACATAAAACTCAAGTAATCTAGTGGTGAATTGGGACCCTAAAGTTTCACCAAGGGAAAATAATAGGAAAAGCCAGTTATTGCAGTATGAGTGGAGAGGATTTAAGCATAGCAACTTTTACATCCATGTCAATGTTTAAATCCCATTGATTTCTAGGCTGATTTCTAAGTTTGTGCTTAACTCCAATATGTGCTTGAATTATTTGTTGTAAGGAGATGATGTGGCTAATATTTTGACATCCATAACCTGACTTTGTTTTGCCACTAATCTGGTGTGAATGCAGCTGCATCCGGTGGAGCTGTGCCTCCTATACATGCGTGCATGTGTAGAGGTCTGGATGTAGACACAATTCTTGAAAATGTTAATCCCAAATGTCCCTGATGACAGTGAAAGGACTCCTACCAAAGCTAATGATTTTAAGCCATTTGTACATCCAGTTCCTTCAAAAAATCACTGTAATAAAATCAAAATCGAATTAATGTAACACTTATTTTACTGATACTGAAGTTGTCATCTAGCCAGTTAAAGGAGGTTGGGTTTTTGTCTCTTTGCATTTTAATTCCTGTGCTGCCATGTGATGCCTGGCCTGCCCTCTCAGACCACCTGGACATAAATAATTTATATCTAATTGCAAACTTTAATCAACAGAAATGTCAGAAGAAGTTCAGACAATAATTTTTGAAAAATAATAAGCAGAATCCCCTCAGATTTTCAAGGTTGGTTTCTTAACCATTTATTTTTAGGGGAATAACTGCAGATATGCCAGTCTTCAAATTAATAAAGACTTTGCAGCATATTTGTTTTCCTTAGAATTTATTCATCCTAGGTTGTATTTTAGTATATTCATTCCTGGAAAACATGAGTTCTTACAGCTTTATTTTGGCCCCACAGGAATTTATCCAAATGCAAGACGGACACTGAGATGGCAGACAGACTGTTTTGTGCTCTTGCAAAATCTGACAGCATTTTTGTTTGGGTTATTAGCTTTGAACTGGGCGTCCTTTTACTCTTTTAAAAATGCAGCTGGCATAAATATCTCTTATACGAATTAACTACACAGTGTTAAGTACTCTTGAACTCTTAATGGCACTACTGACATTAAGCATCGATGTTGTTTTATGTAGCCTGTTGCATCCCTCTTTAGACTTTCACATATTCTTTATTTATTTATGTCTTCCATGCATAAAGCTCCAGTGGTTGCTGGACAACTATGAGACAGCGGAAGGCGTTAGCCTTCCCAGGAGCTCCCTGTACAACCACTACCTGCGGCACTGCCAGGAGCACAAACTGGACCCGGTGAACGCCGCTTCCTTCGGAAAACTGATCCGGTCGGTGTTCATGGGGCTGAGGACTCGCCGCCTGGGAACCAGGTTGGTACGAAGCGGTGGAGCCGGAGGTGATGGGGAAGCGGCTTGCTTCCCTTTGCCTGCTGCTTGTGCCATTATTTTGGAAAGAGCCGGGAAGCCGCATTGCTCCAGGGACCCCAGTCAAGTCCAGCATTATCTTGCACTGCATTAAATGCTGTCCTGGGGATGCTCTCAATGTGCTTTCGGTAGCAAGGTGCAGGCAGGCAAGGGAGAAGGGATGCTGGCTGGGTCATCAGAGGGTGAGGAGTGATGGGCTCCCGAGCTCGGCCGCATCTCTCCTTCCCCTGTACAGCTCCCTGGAGAAGAGGTTAATTAAAAGCAAGCATTCCGTACAGCTGCTAAGTTCAGGAGCTGTGGTTTGTTCTCAAGAACAGAGCCTGTGGCCTCATATTTTGCAGAAAAAAAATCATCGCACTGTTCTTGCGTGATGTGCAACTTCTCTCACATGCACTGCAAATCTACCAAGCGTAATTTAGCAGGCACAAGTCTTTATTCCAAGATGTATAGAAACAACCAAGCATTACATTGTGGAAAAAAACATTGCTATTCTAAAGCACAGAAGTAATTTCCGTGTGTTGTGAGGCAAAGCTGCTTTCTGAACGTGAATCAGCAGTGTGAGAAGTTTGACAATAAAGTTAATTTCAGACATGTTCTGGGTCTCTGGTGACAGCACCTTGTCCAGTCACACAGCTGAATTTGATCTAGCCCCATTTCCTAAGGAGTCAAAGAAAGGAGTCTATTTTTACAAAAATAGCTAATACACTAGAGAAACAGTGATTTCTCTGATTGTATAATTTTTTATAATAAAATTCAAGCCTGGATATTTGGGCTTCCAGAGGAGAACAAAACCAGATGTGTCTGGAGCATTCCACAGCTGGAATGGGGAGGTAACAGTCGTAGGAAGAGCAGGGGAGAGTTTGGATTTCTGTAGATGGATTCAAGTGTAAGGGCTCTGAAGTAATTTCTTCAGAGGAGAGAAATTCTTTAAACCTATCAAGGGAGGAAAAATTCAAAGTCCCAACAGCTGCCCTAGAATCCTGCAACTTCTGTTTTGTGACCTAAAAGATTATTGGACTTGGAAACAAAAATAGGCAGAAAGTGGAGTTTCTGGTCTATTGCAACATTCTGGTATTTCAGAATTTATTTTCAATGAAAGCTAGAATAGAAGATTGGAATAAAAAACACTCTGGAAATTTCAGAATATTTTAGTTCAGCTTATGATAATGCTACTTGCTTTCCTGTCATTCTATATTAAGGTTATAAATTATCTAATAGAGCTTATTTTCTTTTGTAAAAATAAGGCAATTGATGGTCAGTTCTTAAAATTTTAAACTTATTTTTATATCTATCTCCTGTGGCATAAATGTTAGGTGTTTATTATATATTCTTCTTTTGTAAAATTTTGGGCCATGGTGTCCTGAAGCCCATCACTAAAGGGTTTTGGTTGACCTTGAAAACTTTGTTATTAAGCAACAAAAAAACGCTTACCATTCAAAATGCGGAAGCTTGAAAGGATACAGTATGCCTCTGTAAATATGCAAATAGCTGTCCACCATTATATTCTTATTTATTCATTTGGATTATAAATGCAGTTAATATTTAATTTTACAAGTACTTAAAATCACTAATGATGTGATTGGAGCATACGTCCTACTTGAGCGTGTGTAAACCCCTTTGTTACAGTGACAATGGACTGTCCCCTTAAAACACACAAAAATTGAACAGAGAATTCCCACAAGAAAAAGATGATTCTGGATACTGAGTTAATTCTTTGACAAATATTCCTCTTCAATTTCTCTCTGTAATTTTCCTATGGGAGACATCATTGGATTTAAGGTGCCTATAGACCCCGTCAGACTGAATCGGCAAGCTGTCATTTTAAGCAACCCCAATAAGAGCACGCTGGGGACCCTGCTGCCTGCTCCCCTGGGCCTGTCTCCTCTCCCACTGAGGACTTAGATCAACCATTGTTAGCCAGAATTTGGCTAAAGGCCAGCTGGACACATTGTCGTCACGTGTCCGCAGCTGCATAATTGTCCTTCTCACTTCCAAAAGCAGACGCTCATGGATTGAAAAATTCTGTTTTGGTGGGAAAATTTGAACTGACGCATCTGTCTGATGCGATGGATGGAAAGGCTTTCTCCTGAGGAGCATCACAGCAGCTTTATGGACCAGCAATGTAAAAAGAAATGTAGCCCCTTTTGCTTACAAAAAGCTTTCAGTTTTTACAAAACTGCAAAACTGAGCAACTCCCAAGACCAAAACCAGATGAAAGCCTCTTGCCATTGCTGCAAAAGTGCAGGCAACAGAGAGATGGCTTTCCTATCATAGCTGACCATTCTGTCAGGCTTGTTTTTCATCCAACTCTAGATAAAGATGGAAGTTTTGAATTTATATAAAAGCAAGTTCTTAAACTCTAATCAAAGGGCAAAGTGTCCCTTGAGGTCTCTGTCATTCTGTTTAATAACACTTTGTGTTGTAACAGTTCTTCTCCGGTTACCACTGGTTACTTGGAACAAACCTTGCCAGATTTTAAACGTGGATGTCACTGAACTTTGCAACAAGTGCTTCTAAATTTTGCTGGGGATGATGGCATTCATTAGTTCAGCCATTCAAACAGCGCTTGGCAGCAAACAAACGTGCACTGTACGAAGTGGTGTGTATTGTCAAAACAAGCCTGAGAGTAAATTGCAGAGCTACGATGTCGCTCCCATTGACTAGCTGGCACTGAGCAATTTCAATGCTGATACTTGCAGGGGAAATTCCAAATATCATTATTATGGGATCCGTCTGAAGCCAGAGTCTCCACTGAACCGCTTGCAGGAGGACACCCAGTACATGGCCATGAGGCAGCAGCCCATCCACCAGAAGCAAAGGTAGGTGCTCCTGGCCTCTTGGGACCTTTGGGCTTGGGGCTGGGGGAGCACGTTGGGACGGGGCAAAGCCACATGCTGCTGAAGTGCCAGAGCCCATAGCTGAGCTGTTAAAAAGGGGCTGCAAGGCACTGGCCAGTCTGAGTAGCGGAAGGGTCAAAGAGAAATTCTGGCTCGCCAAACTGCATTTATCTGCCTGTTCTGGTTGCCAGCAGCTTGAATTCAGCCTGCTGCTACGGAGACTACTACGGTGTGTACCGCTTCTCACTGCATCCCTGTGACTCAGTAGTTTAGGACCTCAGCTCTGGAGTTATTTGTGCCTAGTCAGAGGAAAGGACTTGTGGCTTGTGTTGGTTTATTTCTTGGGTTTGGGGTTTTTGGATTTTTTTTTGGCGCAACAGTGCAAGTTAGACAGTGCCATGGTTAGTCTTATGTCTGAGCAACTTTGAGTAAAAACACAATGTGCAGATGTGGGATTGGAATTGTGGGATTTGGAATTGTGGGAATGTGGGATTTGGAACTGTCTCCTGGAAGCGCTGACAATTCTGGTTCTTGCTGAAGTGAGGAAGGAGCAGAAGAATTCATTTCTTCAGCTCCCAAACAGAAAGCAAATGCAAAAGTCAGCTCCAGTACTCTGGCACCCACTCCAGCTCTGCTTCTCATTTTCTTTTTTTTTTTTGCTGTCACCTTGGGCAAACTTCTTAACCCCTTTAATCCTGTCCTGGGGAGAACTTTTCAAAAGGAGGTTCTCATTCTCCACCTTCACTTGAGCAGGTAATATAAATGGTCAGCCCTCAAAATGCTGGCCTTGAATGTAACCTCATATATTATGTGATGAGTGCATATAACTTTTCAAATAAGTACTTTACAGCATCATGACTTTGTAGGTGTCCCTGTCTTTCACAACATGACTGTGAAAGTAATGTGTATGTGTTTGCTCGTGCCTGTGTAAATACGAAGGCATGCTCTAAATGTAGGTACAGACCGGCCCAGAAGATGGATGGCATGGCAGAAACTGGGTCCAACAGCAGCCTGCACACCACCCCGGAGCAATCGGTTGCTGCTCAAAGTCAGCATCATCAGCAGTTCATAGGTGAGGAGACTGTTTTAATGGATTTGATGTCTCACAGCTGGGCTTATAATCTTAAGAGGAAGGAAGGCCTTTTCCAACAACACCTGGCTGCTCTGGATTTGTTCTAAGAAATCTACAGTATTCTAATAAGCTCTTATAATCTCATGTTTGCTATGTTTGTTTGCTAACTCCTGTACCCACAGGAAGCCTTCTCCTCGTGCCATCTGGTCTGTCAGTTCCCTCAAAAAACATATTCAGAGCAATTTGCAACAAATTGGATGGGAGGAGTAGAGGTCTCCAAGCCATGTGGTCCTGAAGAGCGCTGTTAAAACAGGCAGCCGGGGGGAGCATAGTGATTCTGTTCATTGCCCCATCAGGAGAGAAGGCTGCAATGACTTCAGAAGATCCATACAAGGCCTCTCCTTGTCAGACAAGTTCTCTGGTCTTGCTGGTCATGGATCTACGTGTTTCCATAATCTCCAGTAGCGATACAAAATCCCAGCCAGCTCCAAGCATTCTCTGAAATATAATACTATATTCCTGATAATATGTTTGCTATCCAATTATATTGTCCATTGTACTCTCAAAAGACCAAAGGGACCTTTTCAGGCTTTGGAGAAAATCTAATGGGAAGCACATTAGATGAGGACAATGTATTCTTGTTTCTCTTATTACAAAGAGAAAGAAAACGTTCTCCTTTCCATGCTGAATATATGGACTGTGGTTGCTTACTTTTTGCCCATTATAGCAGTCTGAACCAGGGAAGTACTAGATTATCAGTCTCATTTCACCGGTTTTGTCACCAACTGAAACGTGAAAGACAGCCACCCGTGACAGCAGCATCTTGTACTCGGCTGTAGTCTTGCATAACTGAGTGCTCCTAATTTTGACCATCTTTCCCATCTTTTTCCCCTAGATGTAACCCATGTCTTTCCTGAGTTCCCAGCCCCTGATCTAGGTAACATCCTCTTACAAGAAGGGGTCACCATGAATGATGTGAAAACTCTTCAGCTTCTTTACAGGCGCCACTGCGAGGTGATTACTTCGAATATTTTTAATTGATTTATTAAATGATATGGGACATAATTCATGTGCTCCTCTCACATCCTGCTGTCAGGAAAAGCTAGAAAATAATAGGGACTGTGTGATTTGCTAGGTATTGCAGCTCAGATACTGCACTTTATGCTATTTTTTCATTGTGTGACCTGTTTTATGTTACATTGATTGTTAAAACAATGCACTGCCAGTTGTTTTTCTTGTAAATTATTTAATCTAAATGGCAGCGCATGAAATTTATGCTGACACTACGTGACAAGATGCTAACAGAGCAGCTAATGAGATGTGTTCTTTGTTGTTAGGCAACTTTGGATGTTGTAATGAACCTTCAGTTTCATTATATTGAGAAACTGTGGCAATCCTTCTGGAGTCCTAAAACACCATCTAGTGATGGCTCTACTGCCCTGCCATCCAGGTACACTGTTGTGCTTTGATTATTTCTGAATGATCCATTTTTTTAGTATGTTATCTTTTAAAAATGCATGAAGTGTTTTCAGCTTCAGTAGACATTTTGAGTGCTTTGTAGGACTGGAAAATATCTTCTTCCCTGCAGAATCATGATAAAGAGTGTCAGAAGTTTAATGTTGTAACGTCCACACAAAGTGCAGACCTCAGAGGAAAGCATCTGCTCTGATGATGTACATCTATGACATGCCTTACAAATGCTAATCCAAAATACAGGGAGCATTTGGATGAATGAGAATGGGATGCTGCTTTTGTAAATGCAGCAGGAGCAGAAAGTTACAATTCTGTGCCATTAAGTATCCATGTAGTGTGACATCTCAGACACTGAGGTTTTAGTGACAACTAGACTGGCTCGCTTATTTGGCTGGCTATCCAAATCTTTAAGTGTCTCATGTCTTGAGAAAGATAATGACAAACTGAGCTACTCTGATCCTGGCTTTGTACTCTTGTCTGGCTCGTTGTTATTGCCTATTCTTCTTCCTTTATGCATTGGTAGTCTGCTGCCAAGAGACAGGGGAAGGGAAATAAGTGAAAATAGAATCGAAAAGGTGAAGGTTTCTTGTTAAAATTTGTATTGAAAATCTGTGTCGTCCACTTACACTAATTACATGAAGAGTTCAGATAGTGATGTTTTATATTCAGAAGAAAATGGTAAAAGTTTGAATAATAAGGAAATACCCCATAATAATCCCTAGAATATGGCCCTGTTGCCCTCAGTAGATGTTATCCGATGGATATTTTGCTTCAGAGAAACACTAGCTGTTTGATGGTTTCAAAATCTCTTTTATTTAAGGGTATATCTGCAAGGCATATTGCCACACAGCTGAGAGCTGTGCTAGGTATGAGTAGACGCACGTGGACACCGGAGGCAGCGTTTCCGCAGAGCTTTGTCTAAACTAGCATATCTTGGTAGGGCAGTGTGCTCTCGTACCTCTGCATGCCACTGCTAATAATCAAGATGGGTAATTAAAGCATTCTCTCCCCCCTTTTATTTATATACAAATATAAAAACCGAGTATTATCAATGTGCCAAGCTGTTTGATAAAATGCAGAATCTGGTTTCACTTAACAGAAAGTTTAGGTACTTGATGGCTGATTTTTCCATGTGAGTGTGCTAGGAGTATGCCTGTGGAGTTCATTTACTAAAACTGCTCAGACAGAGGTTGTAAGTATGTCTTTATAGTATGTCAAGGGCTTGGCTTTAATTTTTTTGATGTTATGCATGGGGAAAGTTCCCTGCAAGTTCCCGGTTCCCAATGTAGTGTCTTAATAGCTCTGACTTGGTGCTCTGGCAGCGCATTAAGGCTTCAGTTTTCTCTGCCTGCATAATATCTTATGCCTTAATCACACAAAAGAAGTTTCCATACATCTACAAAGTGAAATTAATGCAGGCTCGATTGACCTCATTCAGCTGGAGTCAATTTGCTCTGTTCTCATCACAACACCAAATCTTTTTCCTTATGAAAACATCCTGCATTTGAAGGTGCCAAACACCCTGAAGCTGTTTGTAGTGCCTATCAACACTAGCTAATCTGCTCAAACAGCATTCGCTGCAAACATTTGTCACCCCTGCTACAGAGCAGTTTAGAGCAGAGGGAAGAGGAGAAAGGTGTGAAGGGTTTGGGAATAGCTGCAGCTGTAAGGAGGAACCAGCTACGCCTCTGCTTGCTGAAGAAGCTGTGCTGAAGGACAACTCCCAGGAACACATGAACATGCGCATGTGTGTGTGAAAGGCAAGTGGGGCTGAAGACGGAGGAAGCAAAGGGAGGCCATGCACAGGGAGATATATATTGGAGGTAAAACCGCAGTCAGAGCTCTGACCTCATAGACAGAGAGGTGCTTGCAGAGTCAGAGAAGATTTGTACACTCAAACATCTTTGCTTGAAAGAAATGCGAATTGCTTTTTCTGCTGAAAACTGACGTTAGAAATCCAGATGAAGTGTGAATGCACAGAGAACCAGCTTCTAATGCTGCCTCCCTCTTCATGCAGCGAAGAAGAACATGAAGGGACCCTCCCAAAAGATAAGCTGATCACTCTGTGTAAATACGAACCTATCCTCAAGTGGATGAGGAGCTGCGATCACATCTTGTACCAGGCCCTGGTGGAGATTCTCATCCCAGATGTGCTCCGACCAGTGCCCAGTGAGTATCTGCAGCGAGATCGGGAGGGCATGGGTAGTCCTGCCTCCTGCTCAGCTCCAGCTCCTTGCTGGGTTGCTCCTGAGTCACCGGATGTCTGTGGAGAGCAGCAATCCATGACTCACGCTGGCTGGCTACCACTTGCCACAAAGATTTCCATTGTAAAAGCTGATTTAGACATTTTTGTTTTGAATACGAGCTAATATTTTATGGCTACACCACTATACCTTCTGCAGCATTGCTCTGTGTAGACGGTACTTTGTGGCCCCTGGAAATTCCTGAGCCTTTTAAAATTTGGCTCATTGCATATCACATCTCCAGACTTTGGCTATGAGTCAAGGTAAAAGCAAAGGCTTAATGCACAAGCTGTTGTAAGCGTGGCTAATCCTTGTGAGATGTTTCCTTGGAGATAGTATCTTTGTTTACATAGGACCATGCTGTCCCCTGCTGCACCTCCTGGAAACTTGGGGTCATCTTTCATTTGGGAGATTAGTGGTGGGATGTGCAGGGTTTTCCGTCTGATTTGGCTGCTCACTTCGGTGTGTGCGTCAGCCTCCCCAAGGCCACAACTTGGCCACAGGCTGGGCTGAGCAGTTCTGTAGGGCCATGCCCCTGTGAGCTGCTGCTGTCAGTCTGCATGCTGGGGCACATGTGTCTTTAAAGAGCATGTCTCAACAGTTGGAAAATGCTCAGATGGGCCACAAATAAGAAAAGGAGCTGTTTGAGTGCATTTTGGGACCCAGCTGATTTCCAGGATGCTGAATTGAGACCGCAGTTACCAAATCAGAGGCTGTGCTTTCCACAGCAGTGCTGGGCTAGAAAACGGGGTGTGCAAAGACGATGTGGAACAGCCTTTCTAACTGCAGACTTCTTTGCAGGCACACTTACACAGGCGATTCGTAATTTTGCCAAGAGTTTGGAAGGGTGGCTGATGAATGCAATGAGCGAATTCCCCCCCCAGATTGTCCAGACAAAGGTAAGCAGAGGGAGCATGTTGAAGGTCAGGGAGATGAACCGAGTGGGTGTGCGTGTTGTGCTTTTCCACAGCGACTGGAAATCACTGCTGGGGTTTGGCTGTGTGTACTCCAGACTAACACAGTGTAATGAATAATTCTGAACCAAAAGCAGCAAGGAGCAGGAGAGAGGTAGGGCAATTTTTTTCTACCAGAAGCTGATGATGCTCTGTCTGTCAAGCCATTCCCATGCCCAAAGCAGACAAGGCTTTCTGGAAGAAAATCATTGCACTGGAATGAAGCTCTCCTACTAGAAAGTGCAGGACACCTCATGGCATTGCAGAGATTGAATATAAAACTCCTACTCCCCGTCTCCTAACACCATGGATTCTTGCAGCCTGTTCCCAACTTGCCATTCTGGGAAGCAGAGTGTGAAAACCTCTAGTTTAAAGAAAAGAAATGCAGAGGCTGGTTTGCAAGATGCAATAGATGCTGCAAAAGTGCTGCTCTGGAGTGCTTGCGTGAGCGTTAGGCAGCAGCGTGGGTGAGACTGTGCAGGTTATGCCAGCTGATGTGTGCTGCAGGCTTGAGCGCAGCGTTGAGATAAGTTTGTCCCTGAGCCCCACAGCCTCCTGGTCACGGTGCCCTGCGTGCTCTGCTCTGCTGCAGGTTGGGGTAGTTAGTGCCTTTGCACAGACGTTACGGAGATACACGTCCCTGAACCACCTGGCTCAGGCTGCTCGTGCGGTGCTGCAGAACACTTCCCAGATAAACCAGATGCTCAGCGATCTCAATCGGGTCGACTTTGCCAATGTGCAGGTAACTTACAGTATCTTTTCCTGGGCAATGTTGTCTAGAACTGGGACTGTCTAATGAGGCTGTCTGCTAGTAACCAGCATCTTATTTCCAATAAGAAAAAGCCATTAAATGAACAATTTAACATAAGGTTTTGGTGTTACTTTTCCAGGTAAGTCTGCCATCTCATTGCAAATAGTGGAGAAGGTACTAAGAAACTTCTATAAGAAGTACTGCTACCAACAGTAATATAGTTTTAATAATAATAATATTGTACTGTGATCAGGACAGATCAGAGGAGATGTGATTCAGAGTGGGTTTGAAGTCCTGGTCTGTTAGAAATGAAGTTGAATTCCTGGGCTGGGAGGCACCAAAAACTGGGGAATAGTAGGCTTTGCATGAGTGACTGTCAGCCCTTCTTCCTGAGCAGGAGCAAGCCTCATGGGTATGCCAGTGTGAGGAGGGCATGGTACAGAAGCTGGAGCAGGATTTCAAGCTCACTCTGCAGCAGCAGAGCTCCCTGGACCAGTGGGCTAGTTGGCTGGATAACGTCGTTACTCAAGTCCTGAAGCATCACGAGGGCAGTCCCAGCTTCCCCAAGGCAGCCAGGCAGTTCCTGTTGAAATGGTCTTTCTATAGGTACATTTTCTTTCTCATTTTGGTGATATTTCTGCATCTGGCTTAGGGCATGTAAGTAGCTCCTTGAAAAGCCAAAGCCGAGTTCTTTACACCCATGCAACTCTGGTTGACTGTTGCGCTGCCCTGGTGCAGAAGGGAGTGTTGTCACCTGTATCCTTTTGGGATGGGGATGAGATGCTCCATCAGCTAATTTCTTGAAGTGCTTTGATACTCTTTGGTTAGAAGTAAAAATAGAGCACCACAGCCCACAGTACCTTCAGGGTCAAGAATTCGCATCAACCATGATGCGAGTGTAAAGCACATCCCAAATATTTTGTTTCCCGTCCATTCTCCAGCTCCATGGTGATCCGTGACCTCACCTTGCGCAGCGCTGCCAGCTTTGGTTCCTTCCACCTGATTCGCCTGCTGTACGACGAATACATGTTTTATCTGGTAGAGCATCGTGTTGCCCAGGCAACAGGGGAGACGCCGATTGCCGTAATGGGAGAGGTGAGAATTGTTTTTTCCCTAGTGACAAACCCAAACTAAGCAGCACATAAAGGGGCACAATTGGTTCACAAACAGCGCTGCGCCCTGAACGTGGTTTATAACCATCTTTGCTGAAGAGTTGTTTTGAGTGCCTGGCACAAGGATCCAGCTACCTGAGCATCTTCCCTCCTGGTTCACTAATACCTGAGCTGATGGTTTTGGGGGCAGTTGAGCATCAGCTGGGCTTCAGAGGCCTGGAGGAGGGAGGAAATGGACCTACCCACTTCCCTCTGTAATCTGTGGGTACCAACTCTGATTTTGGGGTTCCTGCTATAGCAAAGTCCCATCAAACACAAAACCTAACCAAAAGCAAAATGTCCGAAAGTTCCCTGCAACTTTCAGTGGGTCTGTGCACGTAACTTCTTCAGACTCCTCTGCAAACCCCAGAGCTACATGCACAGCCAGCCACTCTCCATTTTTGACATGAAGAAGAGAAATGATGGGTGGTTGTTGTTTTTTTTTAGTTACAAATCAGACAGTAAACCTCCTCCCATTAGACCCATGCTGTTGCATCAAGTCAGCAATGCTGTGAATTCCCACTATTCCCTGCAAAACCTGTCTTTATTGATATTAAAGAAACATGAAAGGCAGAGAGTAGCTTCCAGCAAAACCTGACTGCGGGAGGCTTTCATCCTTTAGGTTTTGCTTTTCCTTCATTAAACTCTTGCAATATTTCTGTTCTCCAGGAGGAGGCTGATTCTTCCCAGCAAAAGACAAGGAATCATGTCCTTCCATTCCCATTGCTCACATTATAACTCCCGCTGTCTTCAGTTCCTTCTGCTGCCCAAATTTGCCTGACTTTTTAGCATTATTGTTATAGTAATTTAGTGTTTCAGACCTTATCACAGAGGGAGACAACACATTTCCACAACCAAATATGTCACCAGCTCTCTGGTAACACTTGGCACCGTGGCCTCGCAAGCCAAAGCACTTTTCTGGCATGAATGAAAGGGCTTTGCACAGAGCTGTGCAGAGTTGAGTGTCGGTAGAGTCCAGGAGAGGTGAAAGCTGCCATGACATGCAGGGGGCTGGAGAAGAGGCACCATCCTTGTGCAGTGCCCTGGCCAGGGGTCTGTGGCAGCACTTGGTCGTGACTTGGGAGACAGAACACTTTCTTCTCTCACCCTTTTTCCAGAGCTTGATCCTGCCCTGGATTTTTGTGTTTTATATTTGCCCAGAGGTTTAAACGGGAGCAGCAGACTTATCCCCAAAACACACGGTTGTTTTTGCTTTCTGCTTTTCGCCACTGGCACTGCTTGTGGTTTCTCCCAAGTGCTTAAACTGCTTGTTAGAATTGCTTGGAAACAGATGCCAGCTTGCAGGTCTGGTGCCTTGGGCGTCCATAATCCTCACTTACCTTGTAACTCCTTTCTCTTTCAGTTCGGTGACCTCACATCCATGTCCCCAACACTGCTGGACAAAGGTACCTCCTCTCCCTCGCGGGAAGTCCCGTGGGGCCGGGGTTGAATCACTGTGGGAGGGGGAACCTTGTGCTGGCTCTTCCACCCAACTCTGTTGGGAAAAGGGACCTCTTGTCCCCAGGGACCGTTCTGATGCTGAGCCCTGTCCTTTGCAGATGACATCAGTGACCTGGGCAGCGAGGTGGACACAGACTCCCGGAGCGTGGGGGAGCCGCTGGTGAAGCGGGAACGCAGCGATGCCGGCCACTCGCTGCAGGAGATCTAACCCGGGGACTTGGCTTTTCTCTGGCTGGACGAAGACATCCGGAGCCAGGTTTGACATCCGCAAGCCTGAGTCTCCCCGTATCTGCGCTACTAGTGCCTCTTAGTTTCTCTGTGTGTTTACTGCTGTTTGAGGAAGGGCTGCGGGCAGTGAGCCCGGGTGGGCAGCGGGAGGGGGCAGCAGTTTGTCCGTGCACAAAGAATGCGCGGGATGGACGCCTGCTGCCCCCTGCTCTCTGCCAGCAGCAGCAGCACAGCTGCTGGGTGGAGGGTGAAGGTCCAAAGTCTGCTAAAGAGAGATCGAAGCCTCTGTGGTTTGTGACGGATTGGATGTGCCTGGCGAGGAGAGGCCGTCCCCAGCTGAACAAGGGGGCAAATGAGGCTTTCTCTTTCAGGGAAGGTGGTTTGGGTTTCTTCCCCACTTCTCAGACTTCACTGTGATACAAACTTGAACCAATCAGTGCCCAAGAGGAAGGAAAAATGCCTGACCCTTCTCCTACAGCCTTTCAAGACACGCTGTCCTGGCTCTGACTTTGCCAAATCATTCGTGCTGGGCACACGTACTGTGTGCGTCTCTTGAACCTGCCTGGGGGGCTCCAGGCTGTGCTGTGACCTGGTCCCCACCGATCAGCGCACGACGTGCTCTGGGACTACGGGACGAGCGCTCCCCGCTGCGCCTGCGTCTTGCCAGCTGTGCGTTCGATCTGCGAATGATCCTGGGACGCTGTCAGGCCAACTCAAGATACCAAAGGACTCTGAGGACATGGCAGCTGGCCACAAAGCTGGCTCTGACGCCCGTGACTGTGGGATGGGGCGTCCCCATCCTCACCAGGGTACCCACGCAGAGGGGATGATCCCGCACCCTGGGCTCCCAGCAGGTTCTGTACAACTCTCGCTTGATGTCCTGCTAAAATAGTGACGTGGCCCCGCACACAGACCCGTGTCCGGAGCACGGGCGAGGGCGTGTGACCGCAGTGCCTTAGGGCGGGCCAGCGCGCCTGCTTCCCCAGCGTGCTCAGCCCTGGCCCTGCAGTGGCAAGGGGCTCGCTGTGGGCCCCAGCCAGCGCTGCGCTCAGCACCACGGTGACACTTCCCTCGCTGCATCACTTCGCCTGCTCCCGCGCTGTCACTGCGGCGGCTCCCGCAGGGCCTCTGCCCCCACGGGGTCTGTGCGGTTGCCGATGGTGGGGCTGGCGGGGGGTCTGTCGTCAAGCCAAACTGCAAAAACAAAGCCCCAGGGCAAGTCTTTCTGTGAATAAAGGCTGTGTCATAAATAGCTTTTATTATAATTATTTCTAATGATGTTTTATACGGTATTTGATGTGAGCTTTTCCAGGGGCCTCGTGTACATTTGCATATCAGAGTATATTCTATCCAAATATAATATTTACTCATTCAGAGTGGTACTAAGGTAGCTGTGACACTTTAAAAAATTTGCTAATGGAAAGTAAAAAGAAAGCGTGTACAGTGGCACATCTTTCCCTCTTACTGTCCCGTGCTGTTGTCTGTCAGGGTGATGTCTGTCTGTAAATGTCTCATATCAAAGTAGCAGGAGACAAATGAGAAAGCTGGATTTATTTGTAAATAATGACAATGAATACTCCCTGGGTCAGTGTCTGCACTTGGGATCCTGCTGATGAGATAAGATGGTCTAAAAAACAACTGAGCAACCAAGTCTTAAACTCCCCTGCTCCCACGGAGTGAGATAACTCCAGCTGGTGCATTGGCTCTTCTTTGCAGCTGCTACCAACCGAACCCAGCCACCTTCTGCTCACCACGGACACGCAAGCGAGATGCTCTGGAGCTGTGCAGCACCGTGCAAGGAGTCTGGATAACCACCTAAACCCCATATGCACAAAATTCCCAGCTAAACCTGAATAGCAATAAACATATATCAAATGCTCAGGCCTGTACAATAGTTGTGGTCCCGTTTCTTCTTTAATCACTGAAAGGAGGTGGCAGGCGGCTGCTGCAGCTTTGCAGGGACGGGAAGGGGAAGGTTCAGCCTCACTCCCTCTGCATCCTTCTTGCTCCCTTCACTCTCCCTCTGGTCCAAGCCCAGCCTTGTGGGCAGGACTGGATCAGCCTGGGCCTCGGGGGCTGGAACAACCCCCCTGTCCCTCCCTGGAGCTGTGACCCCGGTGCCATCAGAGCCAAGCAGCACCTCCTGACCCCGAGCTGCAAGCGGAAAGCAAAATGCTGCCATGAAAACACGCACACAGCCCGGCTTCGGCTTGCCCCAGCTCCATCCTCAATGGGCAAACCCCTGTGGATGTCACAGGATGGGGTCCCAGTGAAGGACTCTGCAGTCAGGTGTCCTTGCTCTCACCTGCCACCAAGTGCCACCACCCTCCTGCGACCGCCGCTGTTCCCAGCTCCTCCCGGGTGGCTCTTGGCCACCTCCGTCACCCCAGGACTTTCTCCTCCACCCACCTTCTCACCATCCCACAGCTCACAACCACCAGAGAAAGCAGGGAGGTGGCAGGGGTGTGACACCAAACACACTGGCCCCAGGGACTCCAGGCAAGTGCAGCGCCCCAGAGGTGCTTTGGCATCGCCAGTCCCTGTGGCTCGTGCAGGAGGGCAGAGGTTCGGGCTGGGCAGCGCAGCGCAGCACAGCCCTGGGTTTTGGTCCAGCTGCTCAGGGCAGATGTGCGAGCCTGTCCCCGTAGCCATGGGGTGCATCGGCTGAACCTCACATCTGGACAGAGGGGCTGAGGATCAGCTGGATCAGGCCCCAGCAAAAGACGGGCAGCCCCGAACCCTCCCTCTATGTGACTGTTACTGTCCCTGCGCAAGACAGGGAAACTGAGGCAGGGGCCGAGATGCTCCCCGCAGCAGGGTCCTGCTGCCCACCCCTCCTCTGCCTCCCCAGCCCAGCACCTGCAGTGCTCACAGGGCTCAGCTGGGGCTGCTCAACCCACAGACGCGCTTCAGCTGGAGCCTGGTGGGGCTCTGCGGGGCAGGGCCCCTTCTGGGTGGTTGCTTTTATAAACCAGCAGCCTGAGAGCCCCTGGGGCTTTTTCCTCTCTTTTTCTTTTCTTTTCTTTTCCCCCCCCACCCCTCTGTCTTTTAGGAGCCTTAGTCTGGAGGTGGGAGGGTTGGGGGTCTGCTGCCTGCAGCTCCCTAGGATGTAGTGCCAGGACTTCCCATCCTTCCTGGCACTGCCAAGCAGGTAAGGGCACGGCACGGAGCTGCCTCCGCTCTCCTATCCCTGGGCTGGGGCAGGGGCTGCTGCCCGGAGCTGGGCTCTGCCCTGGGGCCGCCTGCGGCCGGGAGCCATCCCAGCACCGTCCTTCTCCCGTGCGATGTCCCAGATGAAGGACCATGGCATCGCGTAGCTCTGTGGTGGCCCTGGGGCTCGGTTCCCAGCCCGGCTGCAGCACCCCTCTGCCAGCGCAAAGAAATTCCTTCCCCGGGCTGCATCTCCTCCCGCCGCGGAGCCGCTCGCTCGCCCTGCTTGGCCAGGATGACTTCTTTGAGGGCTTCAACGGGTACGTGGCCGTGGGGATGCGCGTGGGGGCTGAGCCCTGGTCTCACTTTGTGCCCATCCCCAAGCCCTGTGTCTGGGATGGGTTTAGGTTTGTTGCCCACCACCAGCGGCTCACGGGGTGAAGCTGATGGGTCTGGGTCTCCCCAGCATCTCCGCCACCAGTGCTGTTGCTGCTGGGATGGGCAGCGCTGCGTATCCCAAAGGCCACCAGCTCACACCCATGTCCCTGGTGCTCTCCCAGGAGCTTCTGCGACGTGAGCAATGCTCTGGGTGCTGATCTGTTCGACTGCAGCTACTCCATCCCCGACCCGCAGCTGGTCCGGAGGATCGTGTCCCAGGTGGAGTTCTACCTCTCCGATGAGAACCTGGCCAAGGATGCCTTCCTCCTGAAGCACGTCCAGAAGAACAAGATGGGCTTTGTCAGCATCAAGCTGCTTACGTCCTTCAAGAAGGTAGGCAGCCCAGGTGCCGGATGGCCGCAACCTCCACGTGGAGGACAGCCGGGAGTTGGGTGAACCAGGGAAGCACCGGTTGCGTGATGTACAGGGGAGCTGTGGCTCAATGCCATGGTCCAGAGGCCCTGGGGACCTTCTCCTGCAGACCCTGGTGGTGCTGGGATGAAGGGGGACGTTGCCCTGCTGTGACTTGGGGCTGAGGAAGCTGAAGCCTGCCCAGACGGTGGTTTTGGGGAGACTTGGGGGGACACAGTGGCCGCCTCTCCTCTCCCCGCAGGTGAAATACCTGACGCGCGACTGGCGGCTCACGCTCTACGCCCTGCAGTTCTCGGAGCTGCTGGAGGTGAACGAGGAAGGCACCAAAGTCAGGCGCCGGGTCCCCGTCCCCGAGTCCCTGCTGAGCATCCCCCCCAGCAAACTGCTCCTGGCCTGGGACCCGCTGCCCCAGGAGCCGGGCGCGCTGCCGCCGCTCCAGAAGAACTTCATCGAGACCATCACGAGGATGTTCAGCCCCTTCGGAGCCATCGCCTCCATCCGCATCCTGCGGCCGGGCAGGAAGCTGCCCTCGGACGTGCGGAAGTACACGGCGCGCTTCCCCGAGCTGCTGAGCCGGTGCTGCGCGCTGGTGGAGTACGAGAGCCTGGAGAGCGCCCGCAGGGCCTTCGAGGACCTGAGCCGCCCCGGCTCCACGAGCATCCGAGTGGTGCGGCTCTCGGGAAAGGGCTCCAAGAAGAAAAGCGGGGCCGAGAAGGAGGCAGCAGCGGAGGAGCTGGTGGAGATGCTGGGCTGGAAGGCAGCGGCGGCAGCCGAGACGTTCCCCTACGGCCTCGGGGACTCCCTGCTCTGCAGCTCCCCGGAGTCGGACGCAGCCCCGGCCTCGCCGCCTCTCCTCCTCTCGGCACCCTCCTGGCCCGACGGCCGCGGCGGCTTCAAGCCCGGCTCCTTCGGCAGTGCCTTCGCCGGGTCGCTCCTCGCCAGCGAGGTCTTCCCTCCGCTCACCACTGAGTTGGGCACCGGCAGCTGCTTCGGCCTCGGCTCTGGCCCCAAGAGCTCCCAGGGCCCTGATTTCGGCTGGGGGAGCGGGGTGGGCGCGTGGGCACCCTGGCGCAGCAGCACGGCCCCTGGCCCCTCTCTGGATACAAAATCTCCTCCCGGCAATCCCCTGGCCGGGAAGCGGGTGCCCGAGTCCCTCGGCCTCCGTGCCGGCGTGCTTCGCCTGCCCCATGGCCCCGATGGCACCAAGGGCTTCTACAACAGCATCGGGAGAGGAAAACTCGTCCTCAGGCACTAAGGCTCCTTTACGTTCGGGTTTGCGGATTTTTGTTTTGTTTTTGTTTTGTTCCTTCTTATCTCAAGCAGAATTAACTCTTTGTGGCCCAGAGAGCCGCGGGCGGTGGCGGTGAAGCTGTTTTGGGGCGAGGGTGCTCGGGGCGGCGCGTGAGCCGAGGTGCTGAGCAGCAGAAGCGCCCGAAGCCGCGCCGTGCTCAGGCAAGCACCACCGCCTCTGCCAGGGTCTGGGCCAGCTCTGGGTGATGCTGCTGGGACCCCGTCACCTTGGGGCTCGGCTCCCCTGCGTCCCTGGGGCCGGTGACAATGGGGACACCGAGAGCTCCTGCGCAAGCATGGCGGGACAGCGCTGCTTCCTGAAGGCGCCGTTGAATGCGTTGGTGTAAAGTTGTGGAGCTCGGATGTGAAATGGTCAATAAAGCGAGATGAAGTTTCCAGGCACTTTCTGGCTGTGGCAGGGATTTTTGTGTGTGTGTGTGTGTGTGTGTGTGTGTGTGCCTTTTTCTTGCTTTTCTGGCATTGCAGCTGTCCGAGGTGCAGCCAAACAAGGGGAGGGGGGTACCGCCTGGCCAGCAACTCCATCCCTTGCCATTATTTGGGTTATTTGGGGTTATTCTGCTGCAGCAGTGAGGGCAAGCCAGGCTCTGGAGCTGAGTCTGGTGGGAGCTGAGGGTGGGAATTATTTTGTTGAGGTTTAAGGGCTCTGTGTTGACCCTGTCCCTATTAGAGGGGGCACTGGTTGTGCTAATGTGAAGATGTTGCAGCCTTTTTGTCCCCCTGTCCTTGTCCCAGGGGCTCAGTGCAGGGCTGGGGATGCTGCTTTCTGTGTGGGGCTGTCTGTGAGTCCTGCATGGACCCGTCTGTCCTGGCCTTCCCACCAAAGGGCCCTTTTCTCTCCCAGAAAGGGACCGGGGGACACCTGCTGCATTGAACCACCTTGCTGATGGTAGCTCTGATTTGGGGCTCAGCACTGCTTTTGCACCTCTTTGCCATTTCCTGGTGCCCCCCCACACAGGCATGGAGTCTCTCACAGTTCTGGATAAATGACTTTTAATAGAAAANGCCATGGGTCTAATGCTGCCCTCCCACCCCGGCACTGGCTGTGGAGGTTTTGCGCTTGCTGCCTTTTTTTGGCAATGAGCTGTTCCGCCGCTTTTTCCCCTTCTTTTCCGGCCTGGCATTGGGTTGGAACGTGTTGGCTTGGGGTGGCGGCGGGTCCCAGCGCGGCTCCTCGGGGTTCATCCTGACGCCGTCGAGGTGCTCCATGCTCAGGATGGCGCTGGAGGCCTCGGGGACGCTGTAGTCGGAGGAGAGCATCTCCTCGGGCAGCCAGAGCGAGCTGATGTCATAGCAGGGGCTGGTGTTGTTGGGGTCCTCGGGCATGGGGACGCTGCTGGGACTGTCCTGGCTGCCCCCCCCTGCCCCCAGGGAGCAGTCGAAGAGCCTCATGGCCTCCTCCAGCAGCACCTCCTCGGGCAGCGACATGTCCGGGCTCTCTGGGGAGTCCCCGATGGCTTGGATGTTGGGGATGAGGGAGTTGCCAGGGGGCACGTCACCACTGGGGATGATGCCACCGCCCATGGGGACGTTGCTGCCCAGGGGGATGCCCCCACTCACGGGTGCCCCCACAGGGACGGCCGTGCCGGAGAGGCTCATCTGCCTGAGCTGCCCCTCCAGGTGCTGGAAGCTGGGCAGGGACGGAGGCAGCACCGGGGGGGCCGGGGCCACCACTCTCCCCTGAGGGTTGTAGGGCACGAAGAGCCGCGGGGGAGCCACCCAGGCCAGGGGGGCCCCGCAGCCCTGGGGACCCCGCGGGGCAGCGCCAGGCAGCGAAGCGGAGCCGGTGAGCGCAAAGGTGGCCGGCGGGGGGAGGTTGGTGGTCGTCCACTCGATGTGGAAGACGCGGGGGTCGAAGAAGCAGCCGCATGGAGCCATCTGGAGACCTGTGGGGTCGAGCGGGAGCTGTGAGGGCCGTGGGGGGGCTCCTTGGACCCTCCCTGAGCTGCCCTGGGCTTGCTGAGCCCACGCGCTGCCGCTGCCGGGAGCATGGGGATGCCGAACCTGCCGGGGGGGCCCGGGGCGCGCCGGGTGCCAGCGGTGCCACCACGGCCGGGGGTGCCTGGAAGGGCTGCTCCGGCCCGGGATTGGGTGAGCCTGCAAGAGCAAGAGACAAGAAAATGCCATCGGTCACCTCCCGAACCGAGGGGCCCGAGGACGAGGGCACGATGCGATGGAGGGAGGGACGCGAACGCTCCCAGCGAGCATCCGCGGGCTGCAGGGCTGGTCCCTACCTGCAGGGAAGAAGTTTTCGGTGAGGACGAATGGCTGAAGGGGCCAGGGAGCCGGGGAGACCTGGGGGCCGCGGGGTGGGTGCCACGGGGCTGGCAGCTCCATGGCCGGTGGCAGCTCTGGGTCTGGCTGCTTCTGTTTGAGGGTCTCCTAGGAAGGAATGTGGGGGCTCGCCGTGTTCCAACCCCACCCCCAGGGTCACGGGGAGAGAAGGGGTTAATTGTGGCTGCGGTGCCCCCACACCTGCGGACGGTTGTGGGGTGGTGATGGGGCAGAGCCTGGGGCTTGTTGCCCCTGTTAAATGCAGCCCCGGGCAGCCTGGGAGCCTCCTCTGGGGCTGCACTGGAATGCGTGGGGACAGCGTGGGGCTGCTGGGGACAGGGCCAACACCCGGTAAGGTCCTGGGGATGGGGATGGAGCCAGAGGGGGGGGCACCCATGGCCCTGCAGGACTCAGCCCTGGGGACACCCAAGGCAGGCGCAGCCGCTGCGCGGTGCGGCCGGGAGATGGTGCGTTCGCCCTGCACGCAGCCGCCTGATCCCTCCCAGCAGCAGCGCTGGAGCTGCCGCCTCCTCTCCCTGCTCTCGCTGCTGGTTTTGGGCAGTGAGGGCCTGGCTGCGGTGCCGGGAGCTCCGGTCCTCCCCTGCGTGTGCTGGCAGAGAGGGACCCAATGCTCCGAGTGAGCCCACAGGTGCTCGAGGTCGTGGCTGTTGTAAATGGGATGTGAAAGGGTAACAATGAGCTTTCTTCCAAGCTGGGAAGATACTGGTTTTCCCCCCCCTTCTATTGCTTTTTTTTTTCCTTCCTCCCTCCTTTTTTTTTTTTTTCCAATTTCCTCGTGAACCCGTGTGCCCCAAATGAAGTCCCTGAGGAGCAGCAAAAGTTTTGCTGCAAAACAAACCCAAATGAGGACATCGGCAGCCTTTGTGGCTGTGCGCTGCCCGAAGCAAGCCAGGCGCAGCTGGGGATGTCCTGGAGGGTCCCACGGGTGCTGCACCCACCACAGGGGTGTGTGTGCTGGGGGCTGGGAGTGCAGCCCGGTCTGGGGTCACAGGGTGTTTTGGGGCTGGTGGGGATGCTCCCTGCCCGGCACACGGAGACATTGGGTTAAGGTGTCTGTTGTTGTCGCATCTCCCAGCCTCTGCCCCCTGGTGTGCCCAGAGCCCATGGGTGCACAGGTTTCCCTCGTAGGCTGGGACAGGGACGAGGACGTCTGTTACTTTAATGACTTTTCATGCAATCCTCGGCATCGTGGCGTGCGAGCGTCAGCCGAGTGAGAGCTGCCTTGGAAAGCTGCCCGGGAGCGCTGGGCTCCGCCATGGGCCCCCCGTCCTCCCACCCTGTCCCTGCCCTCCTCCCTGAAATGCGTCTGCTCCCCATGTGCTCCCAGATCAAGGCACCTTGTTTGTACGGCCGGGCTTAAATTTTGCAACTGTGGCTTTTTTAAAGAACTTTTTTTGGGGGGGGGGTCCCATTCTGTTTCCTTCTCTCCAGCGAGGCTGTACCCATGGGAAAGCTAACGGGGTCTGTGTGTTCCTCCCCACGTGTGCTGCTGTCCTGTGAGCCACGAACCTCAGCTCTGCAAGGACTTGGTGGCAGGGCGATGCCAGGCAGCACGTGGACATTGCTCATCTCCACCAAGAAAACCACTCAGTGCTGTTTGCTAAGTTCATTCAAACAGCCGTGCTCTTTGAGCACGGAAGAAACGCCCACTGTTGCGGTGCACGTCTCTACCTTGTATGAGCCGCTGTGGTTGCGAATGCCTTTTGCTCTACATGGAATTTCTTAAGGGGAAGAGGAACAAGCTGATTCAGCCAAGCTGAGTCATGGACATGAGCTGTCTGGCTTGTGGCTGCCATCGCTGACAAGCTGTGTCTGTGGAGTCCTCGTGCCACACAGCAAATGCATCGGTGCCTGTTTTCTGTGCTTGGCAGCTTTCATGTGCTGCACTTGTTCAAGTGATACAAACCTAGAAAAAGACCTTGAGGGAGCCCAGGAAGGTCATGTATGTGGTGTTACTCGGCCTGCTTTCATTCATCCTTCGCTCAAGGGGAACTCATGATGGAAGAACAGCAGCTCTGGATCCCCCTCCCCCAGCAAAGCCCCCAGAGGGGCCGCGCTTCCCCCAGGCGCGTGACATCCAGGAGGAGATGGCAACCGCCTGTCTCTGCTCCCAGAAAGGGAAAGGATTCTGCACAACATCAGATGCTGGGGCTGTTTGTGCTCTACAGGACCCCCAGGGACTGTGTTAGTACATCCCCTCCTCGTACGTGGAGGATTTGGCACTACCAAGGACATCCTGGTAGGAACAGAGGCCTCTTGCTCCCACAATGTGAACAGCATGTGGGGTGGGGTGGCTGGGACAACTCCTGCCGTGAACTGGAGGCCGAAGATCTCTCCTGGCCTGTATCCTGTTAATTAAACAGATTGCTCTCTGTTAGTGAGGCACCTCTGGCTGCAAGACTATGCAAGTGCGAGGCCATCTGCTGCACAACTTGTGGCAGGCAATGATGCTCAGGGCAAGAAAGCAACCACGCTTCTAAAAACATAAAACTTTTATTTCATTTCTGTGCACAGCTGAGCAACCTGTTCCTCAACATGCACCATCTTAATGCCTTCCCTTGACTTGATGCCATAGGAAAGGGCCTCATCAGTCCTATCTGTAGGAATTTGCCTTGTGTTTAGGCAGGAAGGTGAAGCTGGTAGGTACAGGTCCCAGAAGCATCTCACTGAAGGAAAAAAGAGGTTTGTGTTTAGTACAGCAGAGCCACTGCTACCCACCTGTATGGCCCCTGGCTCTGCAGCAAGAGTTACTGTAGTCCAATGCCCTTGCTGCTGGGAGTCACTGAGAGCTGATGCCAAAATGGGTTTCTAAGTTTGGTGACCTGAATACCAGCCTCACTGCTGGCAACCACATGCCTAAAATCAGCACAAGCCTCCAAAAGCTCCTCCCCACCTCTTGCTGTGCTTGTGCAGAGCCAAAACTCTGTTAGTGCCAAAAAGTATTAAGGTTGGATCCTAAAATGATGTAAGCCAGTGCTATTGTGACTTATCCTAGCTTAAGACTTCAACTATTTCACACTTTGGAACCCACATTGTATTTTCAGTGCGGAGTAATTTTCTTTATAGTCAAGGAGGCTTAACTTATTTCCTGGATGCTCATTCAACGCAGCATCACTAAAACTTTCCATAAGACATGTCAGCAGAGAGTATCCCAGCAGGGCATATAATTGCATAATGAGAAGCTGTGAATCTACAGCCCTAAAGCAGAGCAGAGTATGCTTGGAGACTCCTGCTTCTGGTTAGCATCTCCTTAAAATGAGCTTTAATGAATAAACCTAATCTGACTCAAAATTTTTGAATTCTTATGGCTGTGTCTATTACATGGCACTGCAAAGAGCACAGGTTACAAAGCTTTGCACAGCCTAATGTGGGCAGGTTCTGCTTGAAAAATGGCATTTAAAAATTCTGATTAGAACTCAGTGTAACTTGGTTTTAGGCAGCTGTTCCTAGTACTAATAAAATGGATGAGGATTAGCAAAAAACAGAGAAGCTTGTAGCCATGCTCTATTTTTGTTAATCCCTGTTTCCATGACATGGGAAATAGCAGCTGGCTGTGCTGCCCAAGCTCTCATTTGAGCTGGCTCTGAGCGTGTTAAGTCACTTCCCAGCCAGTGCCTGAGGACTTGTAGATGTGGGGAAAAGCAGCAGCCTGCACTTTGTTGCACAAACTCAAATCAGATGCTGAAAAATGGGGTACATGCTCAGTTCTCCTAAACCGGGGATGGGGACTGCCTTCCTGCTTGGCATCTGTACAGCCTGGCTGAGTGGGACTGTCTGCACAAAGCACAGAGCGAGCCGGTGCTGAAAGCCTGAGCTGTCCCATCACTGCACTCTCCTCCGCCGATTCCTACAACTATCCCAGGATGAACAGCGTGTCATGAGAGAGGTCAGCTATGCTAGATTTGCAGTGGGTACTGGATGACCTGCTGAGGCAGATGCAGGGAGCGAAAGCTCTTTATGGCAACTCCAAGCTCAGTTAAAACCTCCAAGTAAGGCACTGGTTAACCCTTGCTGGTTTCTTACAACCTCTTGAACTCGTGGGAAGGAGTCATCACCCCTCTTTGGAAGATGCATGCGGACAGAGTGACTTTGTGGGGCTCTGTTATGTTACTTTCTAGCAATTTAAGTGAAATTCAATGCATCGTTACCTGATTTTAATCCAATCGTCCACGTTTTGGCTTGCCATCAGTGTCTCCAGATAGTCTCTTCCGATGTAGTAAGGTGGCCGCTCATTGATTTTCTGAGGTAGGTGTTCTAATAATCCAACTGGAATATACCTACAATGAAATGTAAATGCTAATGGCACTGTGTGCTACCATTCAAAGGGTATGGGATTGCTGTGGAAAAGATCCTCCTAGCCGAGCACAATTACCTGCACAGAAATGAGAGCCATTCCAGCAGGAACTTCCTGGTCTTCTCAACTCCCTGAGTATCTGATCCCCAGTGCTCAAGGCCATAGTTGGTGAAGTCTTTGAGGATGTCAAATCTCTCACTGGAGGAGATATCCCAGTGCCTCTGTTCCTTAATTTCAGTGAAAAGCCATGGTTTGATGAGTGCCCCTCTGCAGCCAAATAAAATGTGCATTGTTATTCCTGTGACTGATGCTTCTGAAGACACCAACTTAAAGACTTTCCAGCTCTTATTTGCCAGCCAGTGCTATTCAAAAGCTTTCAGTTTCAATAGGAAGCTGCTGTGAGTTCCCACAGATACACTGACTGTACCAAGTTTCAAAGAGGAATTTCACCAAGAGGAAACTCTTCTCGTGTCTTGGGTTTGTTTAGGTGGTTTTTCTTAATTGATTTTTTTTTTTTACTCCCACACCAACAGGGCCCAGAAGCAAAGGAGAAATGCAGTCACTTGCCTTGCAATCATAATTCCTGAAACACCCATCTGCATGGCTTGATTAGCATCTTCGTAAGACAAAATATCACCGTTTCCTGTGCAGAAGGGAGAGAGAAGCCAGAGGTCAAAACGATGCACCAGGGCAAGTCAAAATGAGTTAATCCAGGCATGGGATAAAATTCAAAACAGACACAAGGTCCAAGAGCCACACTGTCCAAAGAGGCTCCAGGGCTCATGTTTAGAGACTCTCAAGAATGTTTCTGATTAACATTCCCGTTACAAGGAGGAGGAGAGCCTTCTCTACTCTTCTTCTGCACTCTCAACTCATACCCTTGGTCCCTCTGGGACTGTCTATGCCACAGTGCCCAAGGGAGAAAGCACCTGCTAAAAATAAGGTGTTTTGTGTCCTGCCTGTCCCCTCCACTCCTGCTCTGCTCAGTGCTCATCACGCCTGGCCCCAAGCACATCAGCAAAACTGAGCTGCACAAGACTTGCACGTTCCACTCGTTCTGTGGAGTCATGAGCAGTGGTATGGATACTCCAACCTCTCCCCCAGGCTGAATGTCCTTGGAAGCCTGTGTTTGTTCTGTTTGTTTTGTTTTTTTTAAATAATACTTTTCAAATCAGATATTGCAGCACATCTCAGACACAATAAAACAGAAACACCTACCAAAAAGAGGCATGGGGCTTGCTATTTTAGCACATTCTGCTATGTAGTCCCAGTCAGCAACCCTTGTGTACCGCTGTTCCCTGGACCGGCCATGAAGCTGGGGAAAGAAGTCACAGCGAGACCTCACCGAATGCCATGGAGGAGGCAGAGTAGAACGTGAGTGGTGGAGGAACGTGCCTCGACAAAGGCAACACCACCAGGATGGGGTAAGGGATCCTTCTGGGTGTACAGTCCAGCCAGTTGCTAACAGACTGTGCTGCAGAAGGGGTTAACAGGGCTGAGAAAGCACTGGATGCTTTCTGAGTAATGTTTGGGTTATTTGCAAGCCAGAGCAAGATGTGACTGTTCACAGTGAAAGGGAATATTCACTGCGGGCAGGAACTACTCATCCCCATGCAAGTGAGTCCCCAGCCCTGCTATAATGAAGCTTATTTGAATGAAGCCTCTGTTTCAAAGCACTGCAGCAGCCATCTCATTTTTTAATAGATACAAGGTTCAGGAGCACCCAGAACAATGTCCTAAATATAAAAGCATCTGAATTTGTCTCTCTTACTAGCAGAAATCACTACACGGTAGCACACAGATGATCAAAGGTGTTTGGAAGAGCTACTCAGCTGTTGGGAAGGGGTAAGGTCACTCCCACATTGTGCTCTAGGCTGACATGCAAGCAGAGCTCCCCAGACACCAGCCAACAATCTCATACCACAGCAAGTATCCCCATACCGTGACCATGGATGCTCCCCACTCCCGGATCTTGGGGATTATTTTATGAGCCACGTTAATCTTTTCTTGCACCCCCGTCCGTATCTTCACAGTCAGCGGGACATCCAGCACCTGCAGAGAGAGCAGAGTGAGGCCAGGCTGGGGCAGGAGGTGGCTCCACCAGCCCATCTCCTGCTGGCAGCAGGTGTTCTGACTCACCAAGTTCATCCCTCGGACAATCTGCTCAAACTTGTTGGTCCGAGTCATCAGAGCACAGCCTCCTCCCTGGGGAAAGAAAGGGGGCACAGTGAAGACTTTCTGCCTCCTTGCATAGTGAAGAGCAGCCCTCTACTCAGGGAATGCAACTAAGACTTGGGACCTCTTCAGACCTGGAAAAAGGGGACACTTCAACAAAGAAAAACAACACACCTTTTTCCCTCCCAGCTTCTGCCTGCTGCCAGGCACCAGAGATGGCCAACCCTCCTCTGCTCTTTGAACAGCTTATTGGCCTCCTTACTGGACTCCATAAATGAATTGGGAACTCTGGATCAAACTGGCAGGAGCAGATCAGGTAGCGGGGGATGAGGCAAAAGACAAGTATCTATTGGCAGAAACAAGATGTGCTGCAGAACATCTTCTTACCTTCTTGTAGACCAGGTCAATGGGACACCCAACGTTGATGTCTACAAAGTCCACATCAATTGTCTGGTTCAGGAGCTCTGCACATTTGGTCATTGTGTCTGGAAATGCTCCCTCCAGCTACCAAAGGGGGACAGTTTGTATGAGTTCAAGAAGCACCTTTTTTTCTTCAGAAGTGAGCTACCATTTGTCTGGCTATCAAGATGACAGCACTCACCTGCACCCCAAAAATATCTTCAGTGTGGTGCCGTTTGAGGAGAGCCCACTCGGAGGACTGGCCCTGAAGCAGGTTTGTGCACACGGCCATCTCTCCACAGGTGACGTCTGCCCCAAAGCGTTTGCATATCCTTCGGAAAGGGAGGTTACCGCACTGAGAGACAGCAGAGAGATGGTGCATCAGGAGATTTGCTCTGTTCTAAATGTGGTAAAGAGAAATTTTGACAAAAGGACTGAATTATCTACCTACCGTGGTCAGTGGAGCCAAGTAGAGCTTGCCTTGGATTTCCAACTGGAAAACAACCAGGGATGGAGGAGCATGTTAGCTGAGCTGAACCAGCAGTGGTTAAACAGGAGGAGAATCCAGTTAGCGATTTTATCACCTGCCTTGAGAAGACCCAGTGGGAAACCCAGGAAATCACTGGTTTTGTTCAAGAACCTCAACTGTTCCCTGAAATTTGGGTAAAAGAACCAGAAGCTTTAACTGCTCAATTGTTTTCACTGCTCAGCTTGGAGAAAACTCAAAGCAGTTAGAGATTTAGCAGGATGCAAGACTGGCTAATGGACACCACGACAGAGGTGAGGAGGAGGGGAAGGAGGCAAAGCTGGGTCCACCTCAGGAGAGCACCGTGCAGTACACGCAGACCAACCAGCCCCAGCCTTGGCTTTCCCTGCAGATCATTTCCACCCTCACTGACAGCCCAGCCCCTACTCTCCCTCGCGTGCAAGGGGCTGAATCTCCTCTCAGTTCTCACCCCTCCAATAAAACCGCCACGGCCCCAAAAGCTCACCTGCCTGCGTCCTTCCCCTCTCATGACAGTAACGTGGTCCCCAGGCAGCTCTGTCCTCTGCCTGCCTCTCACCCAGCTAAGAGGTCTCTTCTGTCTTCCCAAGCACAATCTCAACCACTTGACAGGGACACGAGAGACAGCAGCCCTTGACCAAACTCTCACCGCTCACCTTCTTCTTCTCACATGACCGCAGCTTTATAATGTCTTCATCTGTCACCAGGCCTGCTGTTTTGATGGGGCATCCCCCCTCATCCTCTGTGGGGACGGGACTCTGCAAGGCAGCTGGTTTGGGATCTCCTTCCTCCTCTGGTAGCACTGGACATTCTGGGGTGTCTCCCAGGTCTTCCTGGGGTGTTGTGCAGTTGGACACCTCTTGATCCTCTGCAGAGCGCCCCAGGGCTTTGCCTCCCTTCCCACCATTGCTTTGGGGCTTGGCCAGACCGCGGAGGTATTCATCAGCTTTCTTGAAGCTAAATTTCTTCTTGCGCAGCTGGTGCTGGAGGTCCTTGGAGAGGTTGTTCCTCACCAGCGACTTCCCTTCCCACTGCTTGGCCAGGTCTGTGTTGATGATGTTCTGGTAGCCATCCCCGAGGTGGGCCTTGGCAAAGCGGCAGGTGACGCCGTAAATGCACTTGCCAAAGGTTTCAAAGAGCACGCAGCTGTGCCCTAGGTCGGCCGGCTTCGTGGCCATGTACTCGCTGATGTCATGAAGGAAGCGGCACCGCGGGCCAAAGTAGCACTTGTCTGCACAGCCCTTAAAACAATAAAATAGGAGGTTAAAACCTCTGCCCTCCACCTGCATGCATGCATGCCCGTAACTTCCAGCATAGCCGAGGTAAGCCTGGATCCACGCTGGCCTGCAGAGGGGACAAAAGCACGCTGAGGTTTATGGCCTCAGGGAAGCTGACACTTCACTTGTTCTGCTCAGCCTCATCCTTCCACACATTCTCCCAACAAGTCAACTGAGGCAGTTCTGGCAGCGCAGCCCCTGCTGCACCCTCAGTGCCTTTCTGCTGGGAGTTTGCCCTGGTGCATCTCTGCCTTCAATCACTCCAGAATGTGCCTTCTTAGACTGAAAAATAAATGAACCCCCCAGGGCAAAGCACAGCAGGACCCCACTTCGTACCTGTGTTACTGACGGGCACAGCCTGCTCTTCTCATAGTGGTTTGGCTTCATGCAGGGCCTGCTCTTGTTCTGCCCCCGGGCTCGCTTCCTCTCTGTGGGCGCCTTCTCCCCTTCCTCAGCATCCTCTTGGCTCTCTCCATCCTGGCCGTGGCCGTCCAACCTCCCCCGTTTCGCAGGGGGCTCGCTCTGGTCGCTGCCGGCCTCCTCCTCATCATCCTCCTTCTCCTCCTCCTCGTCCCCTCGGCCGCCGTCCTCGCCGCTGGCCTTCAGGTACGCGTGGATCTGCTCCTTGGAGGCCACGAACCTGCAGAACCAGCGAGGCCGTGTGGAGCCCGTCCCGGCCCGTCCCGTCCCGTCCCTTCCCGTCCCGTCCCGTCCTTTTTTCCCACCTCGAAAAGCAGTACCGGGGGGAGGTGGCCCCGGTGCCCGGTGTCCCCGC
>VXAA01003214.1:134652-170047 GCA_013399115.1 Anseranas semipalmata
TCGTGGGAGGCCCTGAGCCCTCTGGGCTTGCTGGGGTCCCCAGGCCTGCCTTGCGAGGAGAGGCTGTGGGGGTGTCTGTGGGGCTGTGCTGGTCCCTTGGGCCTGGAGGAGGTCTCAGCCCATACAGGCTGGGGCATCCCAGCCCCGAGTGAAACCCTGCTGCTGTGGCCTGGCTCCTAAGGAGCAGGGCTGGTGATGGCAGGGGACAGGAGAGGCCCCTGGTCTCATTGTGTCTTGTGTGGGGCTGGCCTGAGGGGAGGCTCTGGCTGTGCTGCCTGTTGGTAGCTGTCAGCTGGAGGGGTGGAACTCTGCAGAAATGCAGAGCGCTCATTTTGGATGGCTGTGTTTTTGTTTTTTGTCTTTTGCTTTTTTTTTTTTTTTTTTCTTTAAATACTAAATGCAATGCCCAGTTGCTAAGCATGCAGCCTAAATGCCTCCATTTAGAGGAAGAGCTGTCCCGTTGCACAGAGCAGGCAGCCTGCCTTGGTGCTGTCCCACAGGCAGGAGTTCCTGCAGCTACTCTGGCAGGAGGATTTTCCATATTACTCTCTGGAAATGTTTCCCAGCTTTGACCCACCTGAGGCACGAGAAGTCTTCGTGTTTCTGGTGCTGATGGTCTACGGGGAGAACCAGTCTGTGCTCTGCAGGCTGCACTGTTGCACCTCCCTGCTGCAATGGATGGGCTGCATGGACAATAGTGGAATGTGAGACAAGGCCACCTTGTCCCTGGGGACTGGGGTTGTCCTCTGGCATGGGCTGGAGCCACCATAAAACTGACCACAGATCTGTGGTGCTGCTATGCATTCCTGGCACTTATGCTAACGGGGCTGTCCCACTAACAGAACACGCACAGGCTGGTGCTCCAGAGACTGGCTGGAGTGCAAATTCTGCCCTTGCATTTGGTTTGTGGGTAGAGGATGGGGCTTTAAAAGTAAGCCAATGTGTCAAGTGTCTGATGCTCAATGAGACTGTACGTGCCTGACCTTTCTCTCCTGCGTTGCTGCTGTGTCTTTCCTGTGTGTTTGCAGCACTTGTTACAGCCTCTTTCTTGGTCCATGGATGCTGTATGCCAGAAGCATCTGCAATCCTCTGTGTGTGTGCGTGGTACCCCTGGGCATTGAACAAGAAATATCTTGTAGCACAGGGCTTGATGTCTCATGGGGTGGTGAGTTGGGAGCTCTCCTGGAGAAGGCTTCCTTTCCAGCTCAGGCTCCCATCCCTTCCTTACAGCTATGCTCCATCATCCGTGCAGCCTTGTCACTTGACTTGTGCTTGGCCCTGGCTGCCAAGAGGGAGAGAAAAATCTGTGAAGTCCCAATGAAGACAGACCCACCTCCATCTTCTTTCCTGTCCCCTGCCCTGCACTGAGCCCAAGGGCATTGCCATGTCAAAATAAAAAATTGCCTCTTCCTTGCCATGAGCCCTGGAGAACAGGCTGGGGTGTGGTTTCAGTTTTCTGCTGGAGTGCAGGTACCAACCAGAGGAGGGAGAAGGTACCTCATGCTTTTGCCTTTAGAGGCTGCTAGAAACTGGTGACGAGCAGCTGCTCTTGTGGTTTCAGGGAATTACTGCAGTGTGTTTGTTTATGGGCACATAAGGGTTGTGTATGCACATGGGACAGAGGTAGGATTGCATGTGGGGCTTTAATTTTGGCGTTTTCCTGTCTACTGTTGCCTTAATGCAGTTCTCTCCAGATGCTCCGTCAGAAATGTCTTTTGGGAGGAGATGGGAGCCTGGTAGGGTGCTTCTGCTGTTGCTGAGGGTGGGCAGGTCGCAAGGCTGAGGCAGGCTGCTGTGAGAAGAGCTTTTGGCTGATTGGATATTAATTAGTTTTGGAGAGAAATATGAGGAACGTAGAATACTATTTTAAGCTTCAACTTGGCTGAGGGAAGGAAGGAAGGAAATGAGGCCCTGGGGATTAATGAAGTGATTTCACTCATGTTTTTGTGGGGCAGTAAGCCTGAAGTCAGAGTGCTTTTGACTTGCAGTACTCGGCTGAGGTCGGACTCGCATCTCCTCTCCTCTCAGGGCACTGGTGCAGTGGTTTTATGAGGCTCAGCCTCAGGCAAGCTTCCCATCAGACTCTGGCAGAGGCTGCGCGAGGAGCTCGAAGCCCCCAGCACTGCTACAGCCTCTGGAGCACCCATTTGGAGCCAGCTGCACGTGTGTTGCATTGTGTGCTGTGCAGCAGCGCGGTTACTTGTGCATGATGCGGTGGGGGCTTGGCTGCACGTAGCTGAGCACCTTGATGCTCACCTGTGGTTGCTGGAGGACGGATGTGAAGGAAGCTGGGATCTCTAAGTACAGGGATGTGCTTTGCTTCTTGGCTGCTTCAGCTCTTTCACCCCTTGCTGTAACCTGGTCATGCTGAGGCTGTCAGTGGGGCAGGGGAACGAGTGGCTGGGAAGCCTGCGTTGGGGCTGCCCGAGCTGGACTGCTTCCGTGGGCGAGCAAGTGCTCCGGTTGCCAGAGCTGGGCTTAACATCCGCCAGCAGCACTAAAGCAGCTTTGGAGAAAACCAATACCCAAAAGCGTACTGGGAAAGGCCAAGTCAGGGAAAGAAGGAAAGGTTGATTACAGGAAAGTGTGATATATATACAGGAGTAACCAAGTCAGAAAAAGTTCAGCTACTTCAACATCCAAGTTAAACAAGATGCGTGTATTAATGAAAATACACCTTCCACGGGCTCCCACACAAAAGTCGGATGTGTCAAGCCCCTGGTTCTGGCTACTACACCCAGGCGTTAGCTGAAAAATGAGGTTCTGTGGCAGCCCTGAGAGGTCACCTCCACAGCTGCAGCGGGTGAGAGTGGGGATAGAAATTTGGGCTGGTCACATTTGTTTGGATGCCTTTCATAGCAGTGCAGTAATGTTCTGACAACCCTCACTGGTTAATCGTGTACATGGGCAAATGTCACAGAAGGCAGGTGTGAGATTCCCTGCGTATGTACGAGCAGGGCAGCCAGAGCTGGAAGTGAGCCACTGGGTCCTATCCATCTTTTGGTCGAAGCAAAATCTGTTCCTCATGTCTATTGCCTCCTCTCATATCCAGTCTTGTTTTTAAAGCCCCGTGCAACAGAGCTTCCAGCCTTCTGCAAAGGAGACTATTCCCGTTGCTCATAAATCTACTATCAGGAAGCTGTTTCCAAGATTAAAGCTTAAATGTTTTCCCTCTCTGGTTTCATCCCCAACTCCCAGTTCACTCCCTGCCATAATCACCGGATCTCGGTCTCCTCCCAGCACCTGGCAGTTCCTGAGGATGCACAAGGGGGTCTCTGTACCCCGTGGCACAGTGCCCCGAGAAGACCTGTGTGGGACGCTGTGGAAATGGGGTGCGCTCCTGAAGTGGCTGTAAATGGCTCGGCCAAGCTTTGGGCAGGCAGTTGTGTAATGGCGTTGAGAAAAATATCCCGTCGTAGTTCCCTCTTGGTTACTTTACGAGCTGCTCAGAGCGCTGACTTAGCGTTTGGCCCATGGATAGAGTAGTTAAAGGTCATTATCTGGGCAAGGCCTGTGTGGTTTTGGGACAGGCTGTCAATCCCCTGGAAGGGGATTGGAGTTCAGGGTCTGTTGGGGATGTTGTACCGCCTGTGCTAAGGGCAAGAGGAGTGGTGGTTCCTGGGAGAAACTACAGTAATGAGCCATGGCGGGGTCTTGGGTTGGCAACATCTACCTGGTGCGCGGGCAGGGACTTCCGGGGCTCAATGGGGAGCAGTGGGAGCCCCAGTCTCTTGGCTGTGACGCTCAGCCCTTCATTAGTAAAGCTTGGAGAAGACCCCAAATCTTTTCATCAGACCCTAAAATAGCAAGGGGCCAAGGCAGCAGTCGCGGGAGAGGCTGAGCGCTTGGCAAGAGGCTGCTCGGCGTGACGCAGGAGGCAGGATGCGGTGGGCACGGCAGCGGGGAAGGCCCCCCTCGCGCTCTCCTTCTGGGAGCCCCAGGGTTTCCAGCAGCCTTTGACCACCCTTCTGGTGGCCCTTCAGACCCCCAGCCTTCACTATGCTCAACCCTGCTATTCCCAGGGCCATTCTGGGGCAGCTCCTGGGGTTGGTGGGGGCAAGGCTCCTGTCCTATGACCTGTCCCCTGTGGTCACCCTGTCCGTGCAGGTTGGCCAGCCCCAAAGGACTCAGTCGTCTCTTGTGGTTTCAGGGGAGGTGAAGGTCTGGGCAGGAAGGGTGCATGCCTTCAGCCCTTTAGCTGGCCTCTTCTAATGCCCTCTGCCACCAGATAAAATCTTTTGTACTTTTTTTTAATTTTTATTTTTACATGGAAAAGCAACACTGAGATTTCCTCCTGACATTTAACTCAGTCAATAAGTGGCAAACCGAATAAACATTCCTGTTTCACTGGGACAAAGACTCCAAGATCCTGCTGCGACTAAAATGTTTCATCATTTCCGAAGTGAAACGTTTCAGTTAGGGGAAAAAAATAAAAATAAAAATAAAAGAAAAAGAACTAAAAATGATGCATTTCAATGTTTTTCTAATTATTTTCCCCATTTGGGCTGAAGCTATTAGTCAAATTTGGCCCCATTCCACAAATAGTTTTGGAAGGTTCCAAAACTTCTATTTTGGTGACTTTCCCCAACATTGGTGCATAGTAGCTTGATCTCTGCCCCGCTCGCCAGCTGAGTTCCCATTCACCCCCATGTGCTCGTCCTAGGTTTGCTGCTGGGTCCCGTGTGGGCACCCGGGGCTGTGCCCCTGCCCTTTTCCGCGTGGGGTGTAAGCTGAAATGCGCACGTGTGTGTTGGGTGCTCCTGCATGCTGAGGCTGTGAGACTCGTGCTCGTCTGTGCCCTTCGATGTGGATGAAGCCTCGGTGCTGCGTGGCGATGGTGCAGGATCTTCTTCAGCAGTTCCACCCGTGGCAAACCTGAGTTAATCCTCCATGGCGCGTTCCTCGTGGTCACCAGCACCACGCGTTTGCCGGATCCCAGGTGAGCAATGTAGCAGCCAGGTTTGGAGGAGAAAACGAGCATCTTTGCTGCACAGAACGGGCTGGGGAACCTGCAAACAGGCTGGGGTCTTGTCCGTTGCCCGCTTGTCCCCGCGCCTGTTCTGCCTGTGTGAGTCAGGGGAACAACATGTGTTGATTTTTAGGGTCACAGATGGTTTTGTTTAGCTTGTTGATCACACTTAGCATGGCCTGTGACTGGAGCAGGGCTGCTCCCAGCGGTGGGTACTGAGGCGAGGGAACCGCTGGCTGAAGCACGCTCTTGTGCTCGTCGGGCAGTGTGGACATTCCTGAGCCTCGGCCACGGCTCACCCCTTGCAGTGGCCCTGGGAGCTGCCCTGCTTGGGGACGGATGTCACCCTGGGGACAGCAGCGAGGCAGCAGAGCCCCGGCCCTCTGCTTGTGCATTGCCAGCACAGGAGGGGCTGAGAATCTCAGCGCTGGTTTTAGCCAAAGCCCTTCCTAGCCTCTGACTCTTTGCCGACTCAGGAAGATGTATTTTTTCTTCTTCTTCCAAAATAGGTGATGGGGCCCCTCTGTCCTAGGGGATCTGTTTCATTTCCATGCCCCTCCAGACCACCTCGGAGCGATCCATGCCCACAAGCTGGCTGCAGCCTTCCTGTGCCAGCCTCTTGCCTTCAGCTTGGCCACAGAGCACGTACTTGGCTGGCATCGGTGTGACTTGCAGGCTAGCTCAGCCCTTTGCGAAAAAGAGGAGCCACCCCTGTACTGTACCACGGTCCTTGCAAGCGAGTGGGGGAAGAGGCAAACGAGCAGGCAGTACTGTCCGCAGAAAGTTCGGTTTCCTCTGAGATGGAAGGATGTCACTCTTCCTTCCCACAGCACAAGGGAACCAGGTTTGGTTTAGTGGTGGTAATGAATATCAGATGTGAGCTTCAGGGTACTTGCACAGGACAAACCACCCCTCCTGGCTTTCTGCTGCGCTCGAGCAGCTGCTGGCAGCTCTGCTTGTGCGGTTGGAGGGCGAAGGATTAGCGGCAACTGCGAGCAGCCGCTAGCTTCTTCCACGTCGACCTTGGCAAGCCCCAGGGTGTGAGAAGTCCAGAAGAAAGCAAATGGGCTTTGGCTGGGGTCTTGGAGCCTGAACGTGAGCTGAGCTACCAGAACTCACTGTACTGGTAGGGAGCGAGGAGGCTGCAGCGTGAGGAGCGAGCCCTGACGCTCCCCTTCCTGCATGGGAAGGCTGCCTGCTCCCCCACAGCCCCCTGTGGCCCCCCAGCCGGGACGAGCGCACATGCTTTCCAGGCTGGCTCAGCTCTGCCCTGGCTGCACCCCCTGGCTCAGGGCGTGCGCTCCCCCCAGCACAAGAGCGGTCGAATCCCTTGGCTGATCGCAGCAGCGTTTGGCGGAGAGAAGATCCCTCACAAGTGTCGGGTCCCTGGAGGTCCCTGGAGGTCCCTGGAGGTCCCTGGAGGTCCCTGGAGGTCCCTGGAGGTCCCTGGAGGTCCCTGGAGGTCCCTGGAGGTCCCTGGAGGTCCCTGGAGGTCCCTGGAGGTCCCTGGAGGTCCCTGGAGGTCCCTGGAGGTCCCTGGAGGTCCCTGGAGGTCCCTGGAGGTCCCTGGAGGTCCCTGGAGGTCCCTGGAGGTCCCTGGAGGTCCCTGGAGGTCCCTGGAGGTCCCTGGAGGTCCCTGGAGGTCCCTGGAGGTCCCTGGAGGTCCCTGGAGGTCCCTGGAGGTCCCTGGAGGTCCCTGGAGGTCCCTGGAGGTCCCTGGAGGTCCCTGGAGGTCCCTGGAGGTCCCTGGAGGTCCCTGGAGGTCCCTGGAGGTCCCTGGAGGTCCCTGGAGGTCCCTGGAGGTCCCTGGAGGTCCCTGGAGGTCCCTGGAGGTCCCTGGAGGTCCCTGGAGGTCCCTGGAGGTCCCTGGAGGTCCCTGGAGGTCCCTGGAGGTCCCTGGAGGTCCCTGGAGGTCCCTGGAGGTCCCTGGAGGTCCCTGGAGGTCCCTGGAGGTCCCTGGAGGTCCCTGGAGGTGGGTGGCTTGGTTTAGGACCCAAATTCCCCCCCCCCCCATCAGTGAGCTCAGTGGGCACACTGTGGCAGCATGCTGCAGTACTCGCGGTGCAGGGGGCAGATGGGGAGTGATGGGGGGCCCTGCAGGGAGGAGCAGGGGTGTGGGAGGAGTATAGGGGCTATCGCATGTCAATCCATAAGGGCATCTCCCAGTCCCAGTACAGCCCCTGCTCAGCAGAGCAGCAGAGGACAGGTTCCATGTCAAAATGTGCAAGCAGCTTATGAACGCACTAAGGATATAACCTTGCTTTAAGTAAATCCCTGAAAGCCACCCTAAAGTGAGTCAGGGACAGGCAGACAGAGCCTGTTCGGGCAGCTTTCGACCTACGAGGCAGAGTGCTGACACAGGTACTCAAACGGTGCAAGCCCGTCCAGCTGTGAAGCAGCTATGCCACAGGATCGTGCCCTTTTAAGAACAGGTGAAGGTTTTCCAAAAGCCTCAGCTCAAGGAATGGTGTGCCCTTTCCTGCTTAAAGGATCGTGGTGCCGCGGGTGCTGTGGGGCAGGGTGCCCGGGCAGGTCCTGGCAATTTGGGGTGCCAGGAGCACCCCGCTGCGTGTCCCAGCTGCCGGGGCTGGGCTGTGGCAATGGGCTGCTGCAGGCGCCTTTATCTCACCCGCAGACCTCGCCGTGAAGGATGGGATGACAGTGGATTAAGATGCCACGTGGCCGGAGAAGCGCTGATGGATGGTTAAGTGGGACGGTGCTTAGCAGGAGTGGTGGCACCCACCGCAAGACAGACGCTTGGCAAGGTGTCCGTCCTTGCTTGCCCTCAGGGTCTTGTTCCCAGGTGACCTGATGGGGGAGAGCTAAAGCAAAAGGCGATTTTCCTGACTGCAACCTGGGTAAGGAGTGCTTCGCGTGCCCTCCCTCCTCCTCTAGTCTGGTCAACCATCGCTTTCCTTAAACGCATTTTCCCATGAGCTGCCTCCATGGCCTCGTGCTGTTTTTTTTCTCCTTTGCACTGATGCAACTGCTGGTGTGATTGCAGAGAACCGGTCTGAGGATCTGATCTGGCCGATCCTATTTGTTTTTCCCCTTTCCCAGGGCAGGAGCATTTACTTAGCAGGTGCTTCTGGAGCAGGCTGTGTTCTGTGGCCTGAGCTAAGCTGCCTGCAGCCTACACAACTGAAACACAGTGCGGGTGCTAAATAACCCTGGCCCATTCTGTTGTATCTCCTTTCTCTGCTGTAATATAAAAGCCCTAATTCCTCCTGCTAGGTAATCTCCAAGCTGTTGAGGTGGATATATGCATAAAAGAGCTTAGAGAGTTGTTTGGTTGCAGCTCGAATATTGCATGGGAGTTGAGTGGCTTGGGTTTTATTCAAAGCTCTGTTGCTTTCTTCCACTGTCTTGCAGCCTTTGTAACCACATGCAAAGAATAAAATGCTTGAGCAAGAGCCTGGACTGTTGGATATCCTCCTGGGTGCGATATTCTTTCCCACTCTCAAGAAGGTGGGACAGACAGCTTGGAAAAGGACACAAACTGGGAAACCCCGTTCTTTCCTTGAGGGGGGGAAAATACTTCGCTTTCGTGGACTTAAAATTTTGGACTCAGTTTTTGCAATTTCCTTTGATCTATGCCTGCTATGTGCCCTTGTGAGCCCAAGGATTTTACAGCCAGCAAACTGCCTCAAATTCACTGCTGCTGCAGAGCCTGGCTTGCCTCTGACAATGTTTTACCCTGCAGCTTCTGCTGCAGCAAGGCTCTGCTTGCATTTCGGGTGTCGGAACACGGATGCAATGAAACCAAAAGCCCCCGAGTTTGCCCTCCCCACCCCGCAGCCTCTTGCTGGGGAGCAGTGGAGGCTTGGGCTGGTTGTGTGCTGTGCAGCTGCAGCGTTTGCAGCTGAATTCTTCTGCGCAGCGCGCTGTATGGTGGCTGCTGCACTGGGATGAGTAATAGTCCTCAGTCCCTATCCATCAAGCATAATTAGTTCTATTTCCTAACGAGCCCTCAGACTGCTCAAGTGGGAGCCGAGAGGAAGACGGAGCGCCTTGTCAACGGGCACTGCTTCCAGGAAGGAGAGAACCGTGAGCCTCTTCCGTGACGCCTGCGCGTGGCGCTGGGACCGGCTCCAGGGTGGGTGGCAACATCCCAGGTCCTGGAGCAACAAACACCGGGAGCCCAAACGTCTGCTCAAAAAGGAGAAAAGCCCCAAGTGGCCAAAACTGTAGGGGTCGGAATGAAATCAGGTGCTCGCCGGTGCTTTGCGCTCTTCCGTGCTGGTGTGCTCAGCACTGTGGTCCTGCCCAGTGACCTGGGTTCCCGCCTCTGCCTCCCATAAACAGGGGCAGCATGGGCAGATCTTATCGTGTTTTCCCCTGAAGTGGCTGTGGTTTATTTTTCCTGAGAAAGGATTTGTTTTTTAGAAGATATCAATTAAAATCTGAAGCTGTTCCAGAGAGGGTGTTGGTTGGATGAGTGTATTTTAATAGTTTTTGTTGGTTTTGACATTGTTGACACATCCATTAGGCAATGTACCAAGGAAAATGGGGAGAGGAGGGGTTAGACTAAAGCAACTTTGTCTTTTGAAATGTTCATTAATCTCCACTTATACAAGGATGCTTTTTTCCAAAGGTTGCAATTCAAGCATGTTCTAGTCGACCTGGTAAGTTGCCCCCCACTCTCTGATTTAGTGCTTTGACAAAATGTTCTGAATTCGGCTTTTCCTGTGTTTTGGGGTTTGGTGAGCTGGTTTGTTTCTTTAATTAGAGATCCTAAAACATCTTGCAGGGTGAGAATTGTGTCCCTTCACCGCTGGACACATGGTGGTTCAGTGCTCTGAGGGTCCCTGCATGTTCTCCACGTGTGCTCCAGGTCCTGCGTCTTTGGGCTCTTGTTCATCACCACCTCCTGGCCAGGGCGTGCACCGTGGTAGCACGGAGCGGCTCCACGTGGGCTCTGCAGAATTTACCTTTCTTGCAATAAAATTCTTGCTGCCAAAGAACAGAAGCCGAAGCAAGTTGGTTTCTGCTGCTTTTGCTTGCCTGGGGATTGGCGCTGCAGCTGCTTGGGTCGGAGCGCCCTGCTTTGACCTGTGTGCCCAAACGCAACACATCAGTGCCCCACGTGGAGTAAGAACCAAGGAGTCCTGGTCCTCCAGGTGTTGCTTTTTCTCAGGACAAGTTGTGAGCGAGGCTGACTTTCCTTTCTGGCTTTGCTGTCTTGGGACTGTGGCTGGCAAGCATAATTAACATGGACCGGGGTTTGTAATTCCTGGCACAGAAACAGCATTAATGGATTTGTTCAGTTCCCTTTTATCAGCCTTCCCAGCCTGCCTTTTATCTCAACACTTTGGGGAGGGCTGAGATGGGATTAAGAGAACGTGAAGGCCTGATAAATGGAGATAGAAACCTAAGAGCTGGGGCAGATCGATGCAGGTCCATCATGAAGGGTTGCAGAGCGCTGGCAGGGCTGACTAATTGAGTGGACCTCAGCCCTGGGGAACGAGGCTGCTGCGGGAAGGCGCAGGAGCTCGGGGACCCCAGAGGAATGTGTTGTGAAACCTGTTGGGCTGGGTGAAAGCGGAGCCCATGTAAAAGCATCTGGCTCTTTGCTTCCTGCAAATCAATCTTGCGCTTCTGTTTTCCTGGCTCAACAGTTTGCTGTAGTGCTGATTAGCATCTTGGCTGGATGAAACTTTCCCAGGCTTTGCAGCACTGCAAAGAGTTGCTGGTGCATCCTGCGTCTGAAGAAGCCACTTATGTTATTTGTGCTCTTCTTCCCCCAGAGGTGGCCCCTGGTATTTGGAACATCGACCTCTGCCCCTGGAGGAGCTGTGAATGGAGCTGGGATCCAGAGGGAGGGGAGGCAATGGACCACGCTGCCGTTTGGTGTGGGGAGAAGGATGCAGAGCGTGGAAACTCCTCCAAACCGCCTATCACACCTGAGAACGCCAAGGGAGTGGAAAACAGGTCTTGTGGGAGGAGGTTTCTCTGCACCTGGAGCAACACTGTGATGGTGACCTTCATCCTGCATGCTGGGCAAGCGGGTGCCTCCGTATGTATCCTTCTTCTTTCTTATCCTCATGGACTGAAGGGTAATGTGTGCTCACGGTGGGATTTGCAGGCAGCCTCATCGTCTTCCTGCTCAGACAGAGGCAAGGACCAAAGCTCCCTGCTCAGCACGGGGCCACCCATCAGCACCTGTTGTGGCTTTGTGAATTTTGCTGCCGCAGCCTAGTTCCAGCAAGGCCACTGACACCAAAGCTGGCTTGTCCAAAAACCCAGCCGGGAGTGAAGACCCCACTTCTTAAATTGGCTCCTGCATTGGAGGCCGGGTCCCTGTTTTCCTGCACACTGGCTCTTTCACTTCTGTTTGCAAGCTCTGAAAAGCCTCCCAGGAGCTCCTGGGGCCCTTCTTCTTGTCCTCCTTCGCTGCTTTCTTCACTGCACCCTTTCTCAGGCTGCTGTTCCCCATGCACCTCCACCAGAAATGAAGAGCTTTCTCTTCACCTGGCGCTGGCTGCAGATCTCTGCTCAGTCTCTTTCTCCCCACTGTTGCATTTCCCTTCCCCGATTCCCTCCTTTAATTTGCCTTTGCTTATTTTGAATACAAAGCTCCTCCATCACAGTGTTTACAGTTTGCAAAGCCTTGGGCCCATTGCTTAATTCTCCTTCTTACATCCCTGCTTAACCACCGGGGCTCTCTCTGCCCTTTCCCCGCTTCCAGAGCGCCCGGGATGAACGGCAGCGCCTGTCCCCAGCTGGCTGCCGCCCCGTTCCCATATCCCGGCAGCCCGGTTCCCAGGCGCTGCCGCAGCTCGCTCGCCGACTCCTCCTCTTTCTTATCCCTTGAAAACTGCTTTTTCTGGAGTCGGCAGCAGATGTCTTTGCCTCTCTTTTTACTAGCTGTCCTTTCTTCTTTTCAGCCCCTGAGCCCGGAGCAGCCTTGAGCAAGATCCGTCCTTCCCAGTGCCTGGAAAGTTCCCAGCGAGGGTTGGGTGAAGGGTGCGGGCATCCCCAGCTCGGCGCATCCCCACCTGCTCCGGCACCGCCGCTCTCTGGCACCAGCCTCATCTTGCTGACACCAAGTAAAAGTCAGCAGCTTGCCTCGTGGCCGCTTCTCCATATCAGCTTTGGTCACGGTTTCCCCTCATCTCTCCCCAAAATAGGCTGGGCTGCTCTAAAGCACAGCTGCCCAGTTCCCATCTTCGCAAGGACGTGGTGAGGAACGAGTGCTGGCCACATCCCAGTGCTCCTTCCCTCAAAGAGCTCCTGGACCAGGGGAGGTATTTGGCAAACTGAGTCATGGAGCTGCAGCTGGTGTCCAGACAAGCGGAGCGATGCTGATGTGTCAGTGATTTGTGCGCCGGGGGGACTGAGGCTGGCAGAGAGCAAGTGGCCAAGTGGGATGCAGCCAGCAGACCCCCAAGACGTGAGGTCGGGCTCGTCCCAGGCCCGTCGGAGCAGGAGGCGGCCAGGCCAGCCCAAAATAGCCTCCTTGTCAGAGTTTCCACCAGACCTCGGGGGCTCCTTATCTCCTCGCTGCCGCTCCAGCGCAGGACGAGCGGCCTCGAAGAGCAATGTCACCTCGGTCACCAGAGCTTCCTGCTGCGTGGGGCCCTTAGCCCACGGGTAGCGGCCTCTCATTAGCAGGACTAATTAGGTGGGAGCAAAACCTGCCTGGCATCACAGGGCGGGGGGATGAAGGAGGCTGGCTTTCACAGCTGCTTCCAGCAGTGCCTAAGTGGCACGAGCAGCCCAAGCCCCCTGAGGTCTGTGGTCCTCCTCCTCTGTAAAAATAAGCACGTAAGGCCTTGGACACGGTCCTACACGACATCCGTGTCTCCACGTTGGAGAGGGGTGGCTTTGAAACGTGGACTTATTCAGTGGGTGAGGAATTGGCTGGATGGCAGCAGCTGGCGAGTTGCAGTGAGCGGCTCAATGTCCAGGTGGGGATCAGGAGCTCTTCCCCATGAGGGCGGCGAGGCCCTGGCCCAGGCTGCCCAGAGAAGCTGTGGGTGCCCCATCCCTGGCAGTGCCCCATCCTGGGCTGGACGGGGCTTTGGGCAGCCTGGGCTGGTGGCAGGGGTCGTGCCCATGGCAGGGGGCTGAAGGAGATGGCCTTTAAGGTCCCTGCCAACCCCAACTGTGCTGTGATTCCTGCCAGGAAGCAACCAGAGCTGCTACTGCACCCGGTGGGAAGGGTTCCCAGCTCCCCCCGAGCCCCCCGGTGTCACCAAGCTCGTTTGGCTGCAGCGCAGGGAGCTCCAGCAGCGCGACCTCCCGGTGCTTCCACCAGTGCTCTCCTGGCCCCGCAGGATTTCCTGCTGGCCTTAACGAGCCCCCCGGGGGCAATTAGTTCTCTGCTTTATTACACGCCTGGCTTGTCTCAGCGAAGGTGGCGTCACCGCGCGAGCTCTGCGCCCACCCCGCTCTGTCACACGCGAGCTGTGATGTGCGGTGGCAGGGATCGGTCCTGCAGCACCCGTCCTGGTGCTCCCCGGCGAGTCCTGAGCTCGAGGTTGAGCTGCTTCCCACCCCCGGTGTCCTGAGGTTTCCTGGAGTAAGGGATTACAGAGAGGATTAGATATAAACCTTAGCTGCTGCAGTAAATCGTGGTTTTTCACTGCTGCCAACTCTACCAAAAGGAGAGACGGCGTAGACCGGCGTTTCCCGAGAACCGTGGCAGCATTGCTGACCCCAATTATTTCAACGGGATAAATCACCGCCTCTCCCTGATCTGTCATAAACTGCCTGGCCTTATTAAAAACCAAGCAGGTTAGAGAGGAAATAATGAGCATCCTTTCTCATCGCTGTTTAATTCTAAGGCTTTTGGGGTGATAATTCTGGGGTTCTCTCTGTGACCCCAAGTGTTTATAAACATCACCTAGAGGTGTGGGATCACTGGGAACTGAGGCTTTGAGATTGGCACTGAAAACCACAAGACCTACGCACATTTGCGAGGGCTTCCATCAACAGCAGGGCTTGCCTGAAGGGGGCTCAGAGGATTACTTTGGACAGAGTCGCCATGCTTTTTATTTTACAGAAGGGGAAACTGAGGCACGGAAGCGCTGTTCCTTACTGCGGGAAGCGAGGATCCCTGCGGCTCTGTGGGTGCCTGGCCCATGAGGGCTCCCTGCCTGTACCGGAGGCGTTATCCATAGGATGCTGCGGGTTCCCGATGCAGGTGCTGGGTTCACAGCGAAGGTGATCCCATATTTGGTGCTAGGGAGAACCAAAAGGAGAAGCTGATGCAGCGCAGCTACTTAATTGGGATTTTTGAGTGAATAAATCTTGTCATTTTAGACAGGTTCTGCTAATCTATCCCTTTAATAGACCAGCGCATGTGCAGTTCTGCAGAAAATGCTCTAAGAAGTGTTATAGAAATCTTGCATGGAGGAAAAGACCATTGAGCGGCTCCCCTGGGAATGACAGGGCTTTTTTGTCTTTTCTTTTCCCCTTGTAGTTCACATAATCAGCTAATGGCTTTTGCTGACAGATATTTATCAGCCTGAACATGCTTTCCCTGGGCTTGGAAAAACAGAAGGCTTTACTCATGACCCCAATAAAAAATTCAGCCCAATATCCCTGAACGAGCAAGTCTGAATATCAATCCTTCTCTTGGCATCTCAGCTCGGGGAGTCGTAAATGGCAAAAGCAGAAAGCAAAGCCACCCAAGGTTAGGAACAGGCCTGACTACCATTATTAATTTTTTTTCAGCCAGAAATTTCGTATGTTTAATGAGCTGCGGGCGTAGCGTGCTGGCAGTGCTGTGGGGCTGGGCGCAGAGCTCCCCAGCACGGCTCCCCACAGCCCCGCGCTGGCGTGGGAAGGGGATTTGGGGTCCCATGCTGTTACAGCGGCACTGCCGGGTCCCTGTGAGCTGTGGCCAGGACCCAGCTCCGCGTTCCCTGCTCCGTTGCCCATCGGAATTAATTTCACCAAAGGAAAGGGGGCTCAGCAGCCTGTTGGTGGCCGCTCCGTGTGTGTCCGTCCCTGTCTGGCAGCCAGTGCTCTCCTTTGCACCCTGCTCACCACCCCCTGGGCTTGATTTGCTCCTCTCCTGCACCAGCTGAGGGTGTTGAAATCTGTGAGATGCTGCTCTCCATCAGGAGTGCAGTTGGGCATTCTTTCCAGTGCTAATGAGAATGAAGATTGATGAACTCTCCCGTCCTCGCCGGCGGTGCCAGCAAACACGGGGCTCGTCCCCGTTTCAGTTCTGTGAGCGCTTCATGGTTCTGAGAATTACTGAAGTGAAATTTTAGAACAAGGGCCTGCTGGTTTGTGAGTTCTGTACATCTAGGGAGTCCAAACAGGTTTGTAAAAGCTCTCTCTCGCTCTCTGTATATATGAATATATGTATATACATATATATATTTATATATTTTATATATATGCATATGTGTGTATATAGAGTAAAAGGAAATCAGCCCCTATTCTGTTGCTCAGGGCTGGGATCTGCACATTCTCTTTCGAGTATTTCATGCCAGATATTAGTTGTGAATTATATTTGGAACAAAAATTTTAATTAAATCAGTGTTCATGAGCTGCTGGGGGGCTTTGGCCACTATCTTGCTCAGGAAATAAAATGACCTCATTTGTGAGAATTGCAGGGTGAAGGAAACCAGCTCCCACCCCTGTTGGGCAGCGAGGAATACATGGGAGAACACAGGGTTGCTGATGGAGAGGGAGGGTCGGCCGGTTTAGCCAGCATAGGTGGCTTCAAGGCTCCTGCGTGCTGCTTTTAAGGGGCAATCGGAGGAGTTGCACCCACCAGGCACCGGGTACGTGGCTCCACGACACCTCCAGCCCACTGCGGGACCTGATCCTTGCTCCGGGACCTGATCCTTGCTCCGGTGGCTCAGCAGATGGGCTGGGGACACCTCTCGCTCAGCCCCAGCACAGCAGCAGGGCCTTTTCCATGCCTAAGGGAATCCAAACCACAAGGAAGCCAGCAGAGGGTGAGAGCTGTGTTTTCAGCCAGCTCAGAGACATTTGCCCAGACGCTGGGCTGAGTCCGGCCGTTGCAGCATCCTGCAAGCTGCGCGCTGCTTGCCAGCCCTCTGCTTCCCCGCCTGCTTTCTCATTGCCTAAAACCTAACACACTTCGTTTATTCCTGTCCAGGCACGAGCTTTCAGGATGCAAGACGATTCGAGGAAAGATTTATCCCCGCAGACTGGTTTTCCAGTCCCACATCTCCCTACTGCCATTGGAGGGACCACCGGGGGGTAAATGGGGGAACCGGCCCCCGGATGAGCTCCAGCAGCAGCCGCGTGCTGAGGAGCGCTGCGGGCGTCCTGGCAGGGGATGAGAGCGATGCGGCCGCTTCCAGCCCTGCTCTGCAAACACGACCAGCCTCGGCAGCACCTCCGCTCACCCGTGCTTCTCTCTGCATGCTTTGCGCTGGCTCAGGAGTGATAGGGACCGGGGAATCTTTAGCGATGCATTATTTGAAACACACCAGCTTTCGCTGCGAAGTTTCGATTGCGGTTTGTAGGGCTGGGCTGAGATTATTGCATTTAAATTCAAGGCAGATTTCGCTCACTCGTGGGGAATGAATGCTAGGTCGTTGCCTCCGTGCTCGGAGGTGAGCCCCGGCTGGGCAGAGCTGCGCCGAGGTCCTGGCCGCGGTCACCAGGCTGCTCTGGTAATGGCTCTGCCCCTCGGCTGGGTGGCCGCGCACCGGAGCCCTGCTGAGATGGTGACACGTTGTGTTCGTGGCAGCTCCTGGATGTGGGGCAGGACAAAAGGCTGGTGAGGGAACCCAGAGCTGAGCAGGGCTTTGTCCTGCGTGCCTCTGATTTTGGCCGGGTGACAAAGGTCCAACCCTCAGCCACCACCAAGTGTGCTCCATGTCCCCAGGGACAGCCGTGACCCGCAGGGGGCTCTCATGGATAAATGCTGGGACACAGAGCCCGCCATGCAACCATGTCCTGGCCTCGCTTTAGTGTTTGAGCTGCCGCAGCCACGAGGCATGGTTGAGGCTGAGCAGACCTCAGATCTTGTTTCAACTGAATTGGGAACCTCTGCACGGCCATTGACACCGGATGGTCTCAGCTGGGTTGAATTCCGAGCGGATGAGGAAGAGCAGTGTAAAATCTGTTGTATGGACGTGGCCTTAGAGGCTCCTAATGGGAGCGAGGGAACCTCGGTGCTTGAAATCAGAGTGGACGAGCTTCTGGAGAGCTCGTGGAGCGAAATCCTGCTGCTTGGGCTTTGGTTTGACAAAACAGGGACAGGGTTGTGCTGGCCTCGGGACGCAGACCCAGGGCTGCAGGGCAGGGCCGGCGGGGTGGAGGTGGCAGCGCTGACACCCGCTCGCAGTGCATCCCATCCTTCACCGGCAGGGGCGGGAGCCCCGGTCGATGCTGTCCAGGACAGTGTTTGGTGCAGCTCTGAGTGCTGGTGTAGGACAGGCCCCTTGCCTGCAAGCCTCGGGGGTGGTTTCTGCTTTGGTTTCTATTAGCAAACCTCTGCGGTTACGCGTTCATGCTGCGCAGCGAGGGGCGGAGGCTTCAAAGCCAAGATAAATAGTCTTGGGGTCTGGCCGGGGCTCTAGGAAAACAGAGCACACAGCGAGCAATTTGCTTAATGAGTTATCCGTTATCCGGCAGCGCTGCCTGCGAGTGGGGCTCAGCCACGGCTCTGCGGTGCAAGGGCTGACCAGGCACCGGCAGGGCCACTGTCCCCGTCCCTGTCCTCATCCCTGTCCCCATCCCACAGCCTTGGCTGCTGGCAGCTGATGCATAGGGTGGGCGGTCTGTGCCTGGGTCCCCTTCGCCTGCGTTTGCTCCTGACGGCAGCAGGTCTGGATGGGGCTCGTTCAGTGCCCGGGGCTTTGCTTGGCGCTGCTGGCGATGCAGCTCATGAGTGTGCGCTAGAGGCTGAGCTCTGCGTCCTCGTGCCCGGGCAAGGCTGAGTCTTTTAGCGCGAGTCTGAGAGCAGCAGCTCTGTCAGTCCTTGCAGCCAGAGCCGGTGATGAGCAGGAAAGCCGGATAATCTGCCATCACCTTGAGAAGCAGCTCTGAGGTTCTTGGCCCCCTTGATCCTCTCCTTTTGGGCGAGGAGAAGGAATAATCCCAGAAACAGCCGGCGCCTCTGAGAATCTAGAGCCCATCCATTAGTGTGCCCCTTCATTATTTATTCATAAAATTGGAATTCCTTTAGCAAATGTCTTTAGCAGCACAAGAACAGGAGGGAAGCCTCCGAGGCAGAAGAGCCTCCTGCCTGCTGCCTCCCTCCTCCGTGCAGGCAGCCGGTGCCTGTGGGTGCCGGCCGGCAGGCAGCAGGGTGGGATTGGCTTCCTGGGTGTCTTCTGCAACAGCAGCTCCTCCTGAGCATGCCAAGACCAGCCCCTTTCACCCCGATTCCATCAGAACCGGCCAGCCCGTGGACAGAGCAGCTCGCCCTGCAGGCATCGGGAGGGATCAGCTCCGATCCTCCTGGCCCTTGGCGGAGTCACTTCCATGTCCAGAAGCAGCTCCAAGGGGAAAAGACAAACTCGCTGCTGAATGTTTCAGGTCCAGTTCCCTGGCTAGTGCGAGCAAACAAGCGTCTGCTCATTTTAATCCCCATCCGTACGGAGCAAGGATGTTGCCATTCATTGTCCAAACAGAGTTTTTGCGGAGGAAGGAAAATAAAAACCAAGATAAACCTATCACTAACGGGGAATCCTTTGAGAAAGCCGAACGCCAGTGCAGGATCTGCAGCAGCAGGAGTCTGGTGGTGTCTGCGTGGCCCAGGAGCGCCCTCAGCTCCAGCTGGAGCACATCCTGCCCCAGCGGCACCTCCGAGCTGGCCAAGCACTGACCCTGTGGCCGGGTCCCGCAAGGGGTTTACTTCTGCCCTTCTCGTGCAGAGCACTCGCAGTCCCCCAGCCCTGTCACATCCCAACTGCCGTGCTCCCCGGTGGCCACCGAGAGGGATGGAGAGCAGAAGTAACAAGGCAGGCTGGCCGTGGGTTGCTGTAAGCGGCCAAGCCACCGCCCATGGCCATCCCGTTCCACGGGGAGGAACCTGGCTGCCGCTCTGAGGAGCGGGCAGACCTAGTCTTCTTCTGCTGTTCCAGGGAGGGAATAAACATTTTGGGAGCCTCCTGCACTGCTTTGGGAGCATAAAGGAAAGCAGGGCAGGTGCTAGGAGCAGTGTGGTGCCCGCAGGAGGCCGTCACGCCGTTCGCCCCTTCCCACGGCCCCGAGCGGACGGGGCGTTTGCACCCAGAGGAGCCGGGCATGGCTGCCTCGTGCCTCTTCTCCCCTTAGAAACACCTGCTGCATTCCCCCTTGGCCTGGAGAGCCCAACCTGGGGCTGCAGGGGCTCTTCCAGGCCAAGGGGACACAGCGAAGCCCCGGCCGAGCGAGGCTGCATCCAGCTGCGTGCGGCTCCCGCTCCGCGGTCACTCGGCGGCCGCACGGTAGCTGCGGAGAAGCGATCTGCGGATTAAGTTTCCAGGAATTGGCGGGGCCCGGCTCAGTGCTGAGCCACCAATTCACCCGATTAAAAATAAACACACAATTACGGGCGGGCTGTGCTCGGTCACAGCTGATTTTTATCGACCCCGGCCGGGGTGCTGGGATGGAAAGAGCGCTGGGCTGGAGTCGTTCTCTTTCCATTCCCAACCCGTGCTGCCTCGGGAGGATTTGGGAAGTAGAAAGTTCGAGTCGGGGCCTCTGTGAAATTCTGGCTGCTCCCAGATTTTCCCACCCGTTCATCAGACATACAGCTCATTCAAGTTTATTTCCAGAGGTTGTAAGGGCTGAAAGCCTCATTGTATCTACCCGGCGTGATACCCAGTTTCTGCGGGAGCTTCAACCTGCGGCGTGCAAAGCAGGCGGGCACGGGCATCGTGTCGCTGCAGGGGCTGCGGTGGGCGCGGGGCTCTCCCACGTTCCCGTTTTCTGTCCCAAGGCAGAAGCCGAAGGAGCCAGCAGGAAGCCCCGGGTGCGCTGTGGCGAAGCGAGAACGCCCGCCCCGTGCTGTGCCTGGGAGATGCTGCCTCGATGGATGCCTTTTGGCTGGGGTGTCCAGTTCCTGGCCCTGTCGTAGCCCAACTTTTAAGTGAGAGTGGCTCGATTCCCGCACTTTGCCCAGCTCCCAGGGAGCAGGGCCCCGACTTGCTCCTCACCACGGTGAGCAGCGCGGCCGGGAACGGCGTGGGTTATCGAAACGGGGTGGCTCCTCTCTAAGATGGAAATTTCTCCTCTGGCCAGAGGCAGTGATCTTGGCGCGCATCCCTGCTCCCCGTCGCTGAGCCTCGCCACCTTCCAGGGTTCACTTTGTTCACAAAGAGCCTCAGATAAGCTTCTTGGCAGGGGTGCTCTGTTCTGCCGCGGCATTAGCTCGGCTCAAGACAGTTTTTTTTAGTATTAACCTCTTGTCTCCCTTCGCAGATGCATCTCAGGCACAGACCCCAGGGCTGGGACAGCATCGGTGGGAAGCATCAGCGTCACCGCCGGGGCTGGTGTCCTCTGACTGCCACCGCAGCCCGAGGGGACATCAGCCTCCCTGGATGAGCAGCGTGGAGGCGAGAGCAGTGCTCACCCTTGGGCTGAGCCATGTAGAAACCTCAGCCCCGTGCTGCGAGCACCCAGTGAAACCCGGTGAACAAGAGAAACCTCCTGCCCGCTGAGACCAGGTATCGAAGCCCTAGGGGTGTTAGACCATCCAAGGCATCTCACAAAGCACCTCCCGGGATGCTGTAGTCCCCAGGCAAACGCGTGGCCCCGGAGCCCTGAAGCGTGCCCTGATTCATCGGGGAGGGCTGGCTGGCAGCCGCCGCGCTGCCCTCCCCTGCCACTCGGCCTCGTTTATCTTCGTTACTTGGGCTGTTTACGCAAGCAGGAATTGGCCAGCGGCGCCCGGCACCGCTGCGTGCCAAGGGAGGAAGCAGGCACCAGCACAAGCTCTTGTGGCTGGCACCCAATTGCCCACACGCTCCCTTTCGAGAACAAAAGGCCAGGATGCGGCCTCCGTGGCCCGGGGCTTGGGGTGGACCTGGCCCTGGTGGGGCTGGTGCCGGGGGTCCTGGTGAGGGGTGCAAGGGGCATCTTGGGGAGCCTCTGCGCTGGTGTCCCGTGGGTGTCCTGCTGGTGGGGGTGCTCGGGCTCCTCCACCTGGAGTTGCTGTGAGCAGAGCTCCGAAATCCCCGTGCTCCCAAGGCTTAGAGCACTCTCCTTAGGTTCATCCCTTGCTTCATCCCGTACGGCACGGGAGCTGGGGCAGAGCTCGTGGCTGAAGGGGGATGGCTTGCTGTGGCACCCCCAATGAAGCAGCAGCCCCTCACCACTGAGCTAGCACGGCCTCGGGAGCCTTCCCGCTTTGCTTCTCATGTTCCAGCAGCTCCGAGAAGCCTCAGCTCTCCCCGCAGCCCCGCTGCTGCCTCTCCGGGCCTGGGCCTGGGGGCCTGGGGCTCCCCGAGCTGAGGCAGAGCAGGGCTGAGCACCCAGGGCTGGGCTTCTGAGCCCAGGCTTTGAGAGCAGATGGGTGCCAAGCTGCTGACAGCAGCTGCCACTGAAAAGAGAAAACACAGGGTTTTCCAGAGCATTTGACAGGGTTTCAGCGTAAGAAAAATGCATTTTTCCTGCTCCAACAAACATCATTTGATGTATAATTGCCCGCGGAAAAACCACTTGTTGCCGCCTTGAAGAAAGGAATGAGTAGGATGGTGCAGGGACAGTGTCATCTCCAAAGCTCCCCTAAGCCAGCAGCGGGAAGAGAAGCCCAGACCTGGCACAGCCCCTCCGACTGCTGCCCTGGGGCCGCCGAGCCCCCCCCGCAGCTCCCCGGTGGTGGCTGTGCCAGCGCGGCCGTGCCAGCGCACCCGGCGCCAGGCGGATGCGCGGGACAGAGCCCGCTTTGTGCCGCGCTGCCCGGGCGCGCCTGGCTCCAACCCGCGCCTCGACGGCTGTGCTGGCTCCGTGGCCACGTCCCGGTCCACTGAAGGGATCCCCAAAATGAGGGATGGCCAGGAGGAGCACAGGGTGCGGGTTGCTTGCGCGGTGCTGGGCTCTGCTGCGTGGCTGAGGGGCTCCATGCCCATGGAGGGTGACACAGCGCAGCCGTGGCCTGGTCCCTTTGGTCTTAAAATTTATCAGCACTGGCACTCCCGGAGTCCTTCGGCTGTTTTATTTCAGTCCAGCTCCGTCTGCGCTATGACAGCGCTCCTGTCCTGTCCCCACGGCGTGTCGGTGGCACAGGGAGCTTCGCTCCTGGCTCTTTCCAAAGCCGCGGAGGTTGCCCGCTCGTGGCGAGAGCCCCCGCAGAGTCACTTGGGGACAAGGACTTTTCTCACACCTACTTTCCAGGTGACGGGAAACAAAAGAACCCAAGATATTTAAAAGCAGGAAGCCAGATTCTGTAAACTGTCTAAAAATGTATCCTCCGGAGACGAGGTTTCGGTCTGGCTCCGAGCCCGCGGGAGCGATCAGCGCTAACGAACATGAGCGAGCGGCGGGGCGGGCGCAGCTGTCCTGCCGCAGCGACCTCGCTGCACCCCAGGCTGGGACAGGCAGGGGGGGATCTTGGGGTCAAATGTGCCTTGGGATGAGGCTGCTGCGGGTCGGGGTGAAATCCCTTTAACCTGTTAACCCTGTGTGTTTTTGGCTTACAGCCCCGAGGAGCTGAGGGAGGGCACTGAAGTCCCGGAGGAGAAGCAGCTGCCTGCTGCTGTAATGCTGCCGGTGGCACTTGGGGCACCGAAACCCAACTGTGTCTGAGCAGTGCAGGGTTTTTGGGGCAGGCATCCTCGCTTCCCAGCCTTGCTTTGCTCCAGCCCTTTTACAAACCAGCTGCACTGCCTATCGACTGACCTTGGTAGCTGGGAACTGCAGCAACGATGAGCTCTGTTGTTTTATTTCCCGAACGTTGTTTCCTTGAGACCGACACATAATCAATGAAACCAAAACCTTGGAGCCGCTCGTCCTCCGTGGCTGCTGTCTGCATCTCCGTAGGCACCTCGGCCGCTCTCCAAGCCGGCCTCACCCGCACGCCAGCTGCCTGGGAATGATTTGTAACATCTCCACAATGTAAACAGCTCATGAAAAAGTATTAGTCCCTGGCTGAGCTCTGCCAGCTATTCAGCAGCTCCTTTGTTGGGCTCAAAGCCACCTGACCGGTGCTGGCCCGGCTCTGGAGGTGGGACCGGCACCTCGGTAACACACGGGCTCAGGAGCATCTTCTGGAGCAAGGAAGATGTTGCTGGAGAGGAAGGAGAAGGTGCTTGAGCCGAGTGTGATTTGGGAACATCTTCTCTAAAATCACAGACGAAGTGACTGCCAGGCGAACCATCCCCACCTCCCATGGCTGGCTCAGGGCGATCACCTCGTAGCAAGATCCCTCTGCACGAGGAGCAAGGTGAAGCGAAGCGAGGCAAAGCGAGGCGAAGCGAGGCGAAGCTCGTCATCACCGCATCGGGCAGGAAACAAATCCCAGGGAGCAGGGGCTGAGCGCCGGGAAGCCCGGACAAGTGCTCTCCAGGGGCAGACAGGCAGGGACATCCTCTCCCTTGTGACCAGACTCTTCCTGCCTTCCTGATCCTATTTAAATCCCCAAAAGCCCTGGGAAAAAGGAAAAAAAAAAAAAAGTCCCCCCCGTCTGCCTGGCTGGGGCCTGTGCCCAGCTGGCTGTGGTGCGGCGGGGGCGAGCATGGGGGGCTCAGCAGGAGGGGACAGGGAACAGTGCCGCTGCCCGTGGCCCCCTTCAGCCTTCCTCCCATTCTGCCCACAGCGGGGCTGCTGGCGATGCTGGGAGGGTGCGGGTCCACCAAGAGGCACGAGTGGTTTGCAATTGGCGGGGGGCACTTAAAAAATCGGGGAATCCCACATAAGGGAAAGAGGAGAGTGGACTGAAGCGGTGGGCTGTGGGACACGTCCATCCCCGTGCTGAACAGGGCAGTGCTCCCGGCCCAGGTAGGCTCGCAGGCTGGAAGAAGGAGCAAGCCCCACTCGATTTTATCCAGCGTAACCCCGGCACAGTCGGGGCCGCATCTTGCACAAGCTGTCTGGAAGGACAGCAAAGGCGGGCGGCCGAGGCTGCTGCAGCCCCAGCTCCGCCGGCACACGACAGCTGGTGGGAGGCTCGATGCCCGCGGCCCCATGGCCCCTGCTCCTTCGTCTCACCCCAGAGCCAGGGAGCTGCTCCCTTCAGGCTTCTTGCACCAACAAGTCCCAGCTTTCACGGATCTGCCAAAAAAATCGGATTAGTATTTTGTCTGGAGAGGTGAGGGCAAGAATTGACAGGGTTGATGTGCAGCAGTGGTAAAAGTCCTCCAAACAGAGCTGCTTTTCAACAGCAGCTCTCCAAGTGCTCTCCAAAACACCCGATTTGAAAAACAGCATTTTTAGCTACCAGCTTTATCCTCACCTATTGAGTTTTGGAAGAGGTCAATCAACTTTTGGATTTTTTTTTTCTCAAAAAAGTTCAGAGAAGCTGCTTTCCCAAAGGAAAATGCTTCTTTTATTTCAAGCAAGCCTTGAAAGCCCAGGAAGAAAATGTAAATATTTTCATCCGCAGGTTTTGAGGAAGAGAAGGCTTTTTCCCCTTGCAGCTGTCTTCGGCAGCTCTGCACCGAGCTCATGCAAAACCCTGGGCTTTATTTAAAAGCTCAGATGGGGACAGTCCTGAAAATCAGCCTCGTGCTCACAGACTTGTCTTTAATTTCTCAGGAGCAGAAGCCAAGTCAGCCTGCTGCAGGGAACGAAGAGAACTCAGGACAAGCTTCTGCCTCTGGACTTTTTTAACCTGTCAGTATTTGACGGCCTTAAGATGCTGCACGCACTCAAAAAGGTGAGTTTTGACCCTTCCTCAGTGCTTGATCCAAAAAACCATGCTTGTTTTTGTAGGCGACAAGGAGCGAGCACGCCGGCGATGTTCCCACTGCTCTGCACAAAGACGGGAGCTGGTGGGCTGGAGTTGTCTGTCTCCTAATTCCCGAGCAGGAGGCGCAGCGCAGCCGCGCAGCCCCCCAGGACAGCGGCCGTAAACGCGGCCGTGCTCCCGGCTTTCCCAAGCAGCGATCTGCCCGGGGGGACATCGGCCAAGCTGAGTGGCTGGGCAGGAGGGGGGCTCACCCTTGCCCCCCCCACCCTATTTACCATCGCCCCACGCCTGCTGTTGCGTTGTTTTTTTGTGCAGAAACGAAGCAAATTGGCACTGTCGGGCTCCTAAGGTTTGTCTTGGCACGTGGCTGGGAGAGCAGGGGGGCCCAGAAGCCAAGCAAAGTGATTCTTTATGTAAACGAGCGCTGATTATAATTACGCTGCTATAATTACAGCTAAGCAAATAAACACGGAAGGGCAGCAGCATCCCAAGGGCATGAGGAGCTCACGCAACCTCTGCAAAACCCCAGGAGCGGTTGAATGCCTCGCCCTGGGACCATCAGCGGGAGCAAACACTTAATTCCACCCGACTGCGGCGTGCACAGAACGGTTCCCTCCCCAGAGACCCCCGCGAGGTTTTCGAGGCCCCCGGCACGGTGCGGATGGGCCGAGGGATGGGGATGTGGGAGCAGGCAGAGCTGCGGGGAGCCGAACGGGCTGGGGATGGAGGGAGCAGCCTGAGCCACCCATGGGTCCCAGCTCCGCCGCACCAACCTCTGCCTGCCCGCCTGCCCCCTCAGCACCCATGAGCATGGTGCCCAGCCCGGCACGTGCCAGCGGCGCCGGGGCCATCCAGCTGTCCCATGTCACCGCCCAGTGCTCTGAGCCGCTGCTCTGCCTCCATTCACTGCCTGCTGCTGCTGCTTCCAGCCTTGGAATAAGCGCTCCGACGCAGCTGTCTGTCTGGTGGAAACTATTTTTCCTGCTGGACTCCTGTGAATGTGCCACATCATAATTAAAAGCTGGTGAGTTGTAGGTACTAGAATTAGCACTGGCGTTCGCAGCCTGGCGAGCTGCTCGCCGGCCGCCTGCAGAGCGCTGCACAGGTCTCTGCTTTGTTTCACCCAGGTTTCTGTAATAAAAGCAGACTATCGTGTAATAAAAGCAGACTATCAGTGTGAGCGAGTGATCTGCTGCTTCCCAGAGGTCTGTAGGGGCATCAGCTCCCTGCTTCACCCTCTGCAAAGCCCCTGCTGTTGTCTCAGGCAGTTTTGCAGTGGAGGGTTTGATGCCTTCAGCTCAGCAGCTAGACGTTCAGGCTTTTGCAAGAGGTCCCCAGAGCCCCTTGGGCAAATGCTCCCTCACTTGCTGCAGCCACGGTGTCACCACCGAAGGGGGATGATTTGCATTCAACAAACTAATTTCTTCTGTTTGTTGTGCCTTTGATGAGTTATAAGCTGAGCCTGACGAATGACGGGGAAGGGCCGCCGCAGAATGGAGCTGTCCTCACCGAGCGTGGCCACGCCGGGGTGGGGACCCGGCTCTGCCTGCCTGTGCTCCAGCCCTGGCTCCGCTCAGCTCGGCTCAGCACCCAAGGGGAGAGGCATGGGTGGCAGGATTGGGCCCTGGGAGGGAAAACGCCGCAGGGAGCAAACGTCCCCATCCCTTCTTGGCAGCCCCGTTGTCGCTGCTTGTCCCCAGGGTCCCCGCGTGGTGCAGCCGAGGAGCCGCCTCCCGGTGCCAGCGGTGAGCGGATTAATTAATCTGCCTGCCAGCCCTTGGCAGCAAGAGGCTCTGCCACGCCAGCTCTTATTAAACCGAACAAAACCTTCCTTTATCTCCAAACCCCGCCACGGGCTGGGTTAAGGCAGGAGGCCACCAGGAGCTGCGCTCGGGTGGCTTCGTCACCTCCAAGCGCCCAGCTCCTGCCCCTCGCCGGGTGCGGCGCTGGGGCTGTGTGCCCCGTGGTGGCCGTGCCCAGGAGGGGTCGAAGCACGCGTGGCACCCGTCATGGGGCACTGGCGGTGCAGGGTGAGGCCGGTACCGGGTAATGCTTGCAGTGGCTGAAAAGCAGCACCCGCTCCCCCAGCACGGCCCCGGGCTCGCCTTGCATTGCTGTTTCTCCTGGCGAGGGACGGCTGATCTTACCGGGCTGGGGAGGGCTGATAAGAGCATTAGCTGGAGGGAGGGCCGGGATGAAGCCGTGGTTTGCAGGGCAGGAGCCTTCTCCCGCTTCCCTAATGGAGGGGAAAGGCAAGGTTAAGCCAGGGTGGGTATTATCACAGGCAGCGATGTACAAATCCACGTACGGGGGCCTCCGGCTGGTGCCTCACCTTGGGGAGCATTGCTCACAACACAAGCCGGTGGTCCTGTCCTTCTAGGGTTTTTTTTCCAGCTACACAGTTTGGGGATCTTTCTTTAATTGCTCTATGATTAAGTGACTTTTAATTTCCCTCTCGTCAAATGTAATCCCATTTGCTCCTTCTTCCTTTCCCTTCTTTCTTTTTCTTTTCCCCTCCTGGAAATTAAATTAACATTCCATCTAATTACCCAGCCACTTCTCTAATTGCCGAGAGGGCTGTGGTTGTTGTGCTCATTTAATTAATTGAGACCTGCAGTGTTTAATGAAGAGGAGGATTTATTGGCTGTGGAGTGGGTGTGGGGGGGTAAATGCTGCATATTTTGATGGCAGCCCAGAGGGCTGAGAAAGGCTGGCTCTGAAATCCCTTTTTTTGGGGGTGCTTTATAAAGGCAGAAGAGAGCTTTCCTGCTGGCACAGGCACCTTTCTGGGTGCATCCTTTTTCAGCAGAGAAATGTGATTTCAACCACGTCGCATCCAGAGGCCTTTGTACATCAACAGCGATGTGTGTGCTGCCGGTGGTGCTGCGGGTGTTTGCCTCTCCTGGTGATGCCGGTGGTCCCTGGCTGCTGACCGTGTTCCTGCAGCGGTGGTGACGGCTCCAGCATGTGGGGGTCTGTGGGTGCAGAGACCCTGTCTGCGTGTCCCGGAGCAGGGCACTTGGCTGCGGGGAGCAGGCATCTCTGGTGCCTTAAGCGAATCCACCCTGCTCTGCATTGCCATGTATGCAGCCGGCTCGGTCGCTCCGTGGCTCGGCATCGGGTTTATGCCTTGGGTTTTTGAAAACCTCTGCAACAAACCTGCTCGAGGGGCTGCAGGCGGCTCCCCTGCGCTTCCAAGCCTGGCCCCACCGCTGCCGTCTGCATCCCAGCCAGGACGTGGCTCGGTTCAGCTCGTGGCTGGGCTTTTCCTCCCTCTCTCCTGCTCCATCCGGGTGCACGAGGTCCTGCTTCCCCTGGCTGCTTTGTACCTCTTTGGGAAAGCCTGTGTGTGTGCAGTGCCAGGCCCTGCTCCAAGCCAGTGTTTTCATACGTCACCATAATATTGAGACAAGAAAAAACAAACAAACAACAAAACCACCAAAACTGATCTGAGTGGTTCATTTGCAGACCCACCAGGCACCTAGGAATTCCAGGCATCCCCATTTCCGTGGCAGGGCATCCTACAGGAGGCAGCCCTGCAGTTTCCCCCCGCAGCACTGCAGCAGGGCCAGACTTTGCACAACCCAAACCCTTCTCCAGCAGCGCTGCAGCAGAGCATGGCTGTGGCCCGACGGGCAGGGCTGAGCCTTGGGGACCCGCGGTGAGCGTGCAGGTGGCTGCTGGGTCTCTCTGTGCCAGCAGCCGCCAGCCTGAGCTCCCCAAATTCACCATGGGGCTTTGCCCTGAGCCTGAGGGTGCTGCAGAAGGGCGGGTGGCTGCGGAACAGCAACAGCTTGGTTATCAGAGCTCTCTGCAAGGAGATAACCATCCTGGAGCACTCCTGGCACTTTCCGTAACTGGATCCCTCCTTTGTGGGCTTGGCCCAGCCGGGTGGCAGCGCTGCCCGACCAGGACGCGGGCTGCTTCTGGGTGGAAACAGGACCCCAACCACCCGGGGCGAGGACCAGGCTCCGGGGCTCTTTGCTGTGCTTCCTGTGAGGCTGCCGAGAGCGATGCCAACGCGGCTCTCCTTGGAGGACGCTCGACCGTGAGATTAGGGTGTTGTGCTCGATGGCATTGAGGGCACCTCGTAGCATCGCTCCTGCATCAGCATTTGTCCCCTTCCCTGCAGGGGAGCGTTCCCAGCCAAATACCACCCGAAGAATGAATTCCCCTTCCCTGTGAGAAACCGAAGGCGGATTTGACTGCAGGGCTTAAATCCGGTTTAAAATGCGCTAGGACCTGACTGCTGACAGGGAACATCTGGTCTGCGACCTTGACGCCTGGGGAGGTGTGAAACAGCTCTTTGGAGATAGCAGCAGGCAGGATGCTTTTCGGCGGCTCGTTACCACGCGGCAGCGGAGCCCTGGGCATGGCCCCGCAGACCTCCAGCCCCTGGGGATGGCCGGGGCCGCTCGGCGCGGCCGGAGGAAGGCAGTGGGTTTGGGAGAAAGCCCTGTGCTGAGGCTGAGCTCCTGCCAGCCTGCCGCTGCCCGCCCGGGGGGCTCCGGGGATTCGATTTATGGCAGCGAGCAGCTTAAGCTGGCGGTAAGCTGACCTGTCACTCCACGAAGGGGATGGATAAGGAAAAAGGCGAAACAGCCGCTCTTCTGCTGCGCAGCGTGTGCTCAAAGCTCAGCCCGGGCAAGAGGAAAAGGGGCTCATAAAAATGTGATTAGATTTACTCTGCCTCATTTCAAATCCGAGCGCGCTCGTAATTCATGGTTACAGACAGGGGTTCGCCAGGCAGAGACCCCACTGATAGACGTTTCAGTAACTCCTTTCAATTAGGAATTTCTTGGCAGGTTCCCAACTTTGTGTCAAACCCTTCTGGGCTGCGTTTTGGCCGGGTCGGCTTCATATGTGTAATTGAGTCCCTGCTGAGCGGCACGGCAGGAGGGGCTGCCTTGCTCGCAGGGAAGGTGCAGAGCTGCCCGTGACAGCCTGCGAAGCAGGAGCGTTTCACACGCGTCTGAGAAAACAGCCTTCTAGCTGAATTATTCCATTAAAAAAAATAATAATATTTTTTTTTTGAAACCACTGGATTTGGGTTTAAAAGAAAACAGTTTTTCAAGATGTATGCCAAAGAAAAGCCAGGATTAATCCGAGGTGTCCCTCTCCCACCCCTCCAAGCGCACCCGTCCCCAGGCTGGGCAGGGATTGGCGCTGCCTCCTTCCCTCCCTGCCGGCCCATCGCATGCCTGGCTGGGATGCGGCGGAGCCGGAGCAAGCCCTCGTCTCCGCGCCACTTCAGCCTCCGCTGAAAAATTTTAAAGCCTGTTTTATGGCAGGCAGGTCTGGCCTGAGGCCTTCCTGCCTCCCCGGAGTCTTCATGAGAAAGTCATTATTTTGCTGATTTTGTTGACACTTTGTGTAAGAGTTGCCATGGCTCTCGCCCGGCACACCTCTCCTGGCCAGGAGTCAGCGACTGGGGTGGGGAGGGCGCCGGCACGGCTGCTGCCAGCGGTGGCCGGGGTGGGGACGCGGGGACGTGGCTGCTGCGGGGACCTGATGGGGTGCGGGCAGCCCCGGCTCTGCACCGTGGACGAGACCTCGCCTGGGCTCCTGCTTGATCCCTCTCTTGCTCCAGAAATGCATTTTGCCATTTTGGGCGCTGTTTCGCATTTTGCCATTTCTGGAGCTGTTTTGCGTTTTGCCATCGCTGGAGCCATTCCCCATTTTGCCACAAGCCTTGCATTTTTTTCCATTACTTTTCCCAGACGGGAGTGCGGGTATCCCGAGTGTACCGAAGTTTCATGGCCCATTAGGACATGACAGCAACATCCCCACTGACCAGGTGCTGCGCTGCCTGAACCAGGAGCGGGCACGGAGCCTTGCCGCAGCCCCCAGCGAGTCTGGGGTCGCTCGGGATGCGGCAGCGAGGGCGTGCAGGGGGACAGGGAGACCCTGAGCTGGGCTCGCTGCCAAGGGGGACATTTGCTGTGGGTGGGGGGATAGTCCCCTCGTACGCACCTGCACTGCTATGGAGCGCAGAGGCAGCCCCTAAGCTCCCCTCTGCCCCTGGCACCGCTCAGCACCCTCCTTAAGTAACTTTGCAGACCGAACAGCCGTTTCTGATCGAAAACATCCCACAGAAAGCCGATGAACAGCCACTGAGCAAAACTGTGGCCTCTCTTAATGATATTTTCTTTGTGGTTTTGGTTTGGAATATCTTCCCTTTAATAGAAGACCGAAAACCCCTCTTGGGTCGAAGCGATTTGACTTTATCCCTTCACTTCCTTGCGTCCTCGGTGCTCAGCGCCTGCATCCAGGACTCCAGGAGGTTTCGGCAGGGCCGGACGCTGACCTCCTCACCTGCTGGTGCAGGACCCGCTTCCCTCCTGCCCTCGCTGCAGCTGGGACACAGCGGGCACGCTCGCCGGTGCGTTCGCCAGGGAAGGAAGGTGTTTTCTCCGGCACGATGCGCGGCAGCCGGCCCAAGGCACGCTCCCTCCGTGGCCCGTTCCAGCTCCTTCCAGTGTGGTTGTATTTTATCTGTGGAGCTCTGTAAGGATTTTGTTCCGTCATCCTGGAATTTTTATGACTCCTTTGTGTGTATATAATGCGATTGCCCTGGAACAGAGAGAAATTAATCATTGTTCCTTTGTTAGTTTTCAGGAATTTTTAATGTCTATGTTTTTGTTCATCTGTCATGTCCAAATGTGGGGTCCATGGGCTATTTGACATTGAAAATGACTTAATTGCTTAGATTTCCCCCCTCAGTGTTTACGGACACTTGTTCGTGGTAGATTTTGAGTGTGACATTATGTACCATGTATTTTCCGGCTGTTCCCAATTTTTCACTCCATTCCGGTGGTTCACAGCATCTCCTCTCACTACAGCCCACGAGCCTGATCTCGGTAATCTCCCGGCGGGCTGGTGGGCGAGTGAGGCTGCGAGAGGGAGCCCAGGGGAGCAGCAACCTGAGGTGGGAACTTCTCATGGTTCTGTATCGATGTCTGCGCGGGGAAGGTGTCCGAGACATCATTGCATGGGGCGTCTGGCACCAGGGCTGCAGCTGACACGGTTGGGTTGCGCACTGCATGCACCGGGCTCCATGGTGTGGAGCGGGGACGAAGCGAGAGCCCGGAGCGCTGCCGCTCGGAGCCATCCCTGTTTCCTCACCAGCTCCCAGCGCTGGATGGGCTTGGTCTGCCCAGGCTGGGGAGCGTCAGGCAGAGGAGGCGAGCGCACAAGCCTGGATGCGCTTCACCGGAGACCAGACGGGGCCAGGGCACATCCCCAGATTGCTCATTTCTGGAGACTGCTGCTGCTCGTGCCAGGGCTCCCCACCTCTGGCACGAGCGAACGCACGGGGTCACACTGCCGGGAGCATCCCGGGGCTGCGCAGGGCAGGTGCATGGCATGGCACAGGCACAGCCCTCGGGGCACCGGGCTGCCCACGTTCGCTCAGGTGGCTGCGGGCGGGCTGCTTCCCCAGCCAGCCCTGCACCTCCACGGGGCCAGCGCACCCGGCGGGCTGTGCCGTGCAGCCCTTCCAGGCTCCTCGTGCAGCTGCAACCAGGAAACACCGCAGGAGCAGGGGGAACTCTCCGGGCTTTGCTCCCAAACCACTGTTTTCCTGCAAGGCATCAGCTCGGGGCCGGTTTAAGCCCAAGCGGATCAAGGGTATCTTGACTGGTCAAGAGGAGGCAGCCAAGCCAAATAGTAGCGGCTCTCAAACCTCCTCCCTCGGTTACTCTCTGGGCTTCATTCGCTCTTGATTTTGGACAGAAGGGGCTGGTTCCAGCCCTGCCAGACACAGCCTGCGCAGGACGAGGTGTGGGGACGGGCACGTGCTGGCTGCAGAGATGACCAGACTGACATTTGGGCTCATAGCAAACCTCCCAGGGTGGATGGACACTGCTCATCACTAAACATACTACACAGGTCATTAGGAAAGCATTAGTTAAAATAAAAGATACAAATTGTCCCAGGCTGTGCTTCCTGATCACTCTGCAAAGCCTTTGCAACATCATGTGCTTTTGCTGTGGCTCTGTAATGGCTTCGACGCTTTCTCGGGCACGTTTACTCCTGCTCCATTGAGGCTGTTTTGCATTAAGTTGTTTGTTTAGCAGCTACTGGGTTTTTTGGCAGGACAGCTGTTGCCTTCTGCTGGTTGCAGACCATGAGGGTGTCATGCAATGCTGCTTGCAGAGCTGCCAGCCGCGTCAAGGTGGAGCCTCCTCATTTCGGAGAGAAGAGCAACGCTTGCGTCCGGACCCACGTGGCGATGCTTGGTCTGCGCGGCACACCCGGTGCAGTGGGGCACACGGTGCCAGCCGGGCAGTGTCACCGGCCCCACAGCACCCGTCACTGCCACCCATCCCAGGGCCCTGGGGACCCATGGTGACTATGGGCCAGGCTCCACAGACCACTCTGGGGAGGTCGCCCAGATCCCAGACCCCCAGCGAAACCCTCCGGACCCAGCGTGCGCTAAAGGAAACAGTCCCAGCGTATTAATACTTGCAAAAACAAACACGAGGACAGCAGGAGAAGGAATGAGCCAGCCATTAAGGGAGTGTTAAGTTTCTCCCCTCTAGACCTCCGATCCCTGCATTTCCTATGGACATCTCCTCCCTGAGCACCCCACGCCAAGAGCAGCCTCAGCGAATATCTTCGGCTGTGCTGGGGTGGGTCTGCGCCAGCAAGGTTTGCTTTTGACGGGCACCTATGCCCCTCCAAAAGCCAGATTTGGCTGTTTTTCTGATCTCTTAAGCATCTCCAGCACTCACATCGCAATGCAACATCCTGATTTCCAGCAGGGCAAAGCTCTGCTTGGATGGGAGAGCGTGGAGAGGAGCCACGGCCATGGGAGATGCTGTAGGATGCGGCTCCACGTATCTCCTGGGGTCTCAATATTTTTAAATTTTTGCTTTCCTCCCCGCTAGGAAGCGGGCACAACGCACGCACGCTGTGCCCACCCTGCTCACCCCCAGGGGTACCCATGGTGCCAGGCCCATGGGAGGCTGCGCATCCTTCATCCCAAGCCCATGGTAACGCTGTGCTGGAGCCAGTTTCCAGCTGAGCTTGGTGAGTATTTGGGGATCGCAGGGTGGTGGCGGTCAGAAGGGACACCTGGAGGTGTCTGAGCAAAGGGTGACATTTAGCTTGGCTGTAATCTGTCCCCAGAAGCAAGCAAGGCTGTCACGGCCTTGTGGCTGCCACATTACCTCCCCACATGCGAGTTAATTACCTTTGCTCTTTGTTTTCTTCCTGGTGCTTTTCCACAAATTTCTGTGTGAGCAGGATTTCTCTTTCTCCGTTTTGAAAACGGAAGCGTTCTGTGCTGGGCCTTTGTTTGTTCGTTCGGTGAGATTCGCAGCGGGTCCCAGGAAAGCTGGAGCCCTTCCAGCCCCAGCCAGGTGCCTGGGGTGCCCCCCCTGGGGGCGCGGGCGCACGTGCCAGCCCCCCCGGCACCCGCGGCACCCACGGCCTGCCCCAGCCTGCGCCCTCCTCCGTTGCACAACGGCCAACGGAAAACACGGATCGCGTTTCTTCCAAAACCTGCCAGAAAACAAACACAAAGACACTTTTGGGGGGCTGGAGGAAGGGAGCGTGTAAGTGAAACGTTTCTGTACAATGGAAAAAGGCATTAAGCCGAGCGGCTTTGCCGCAATGCCTGTTTGCACATATTGCTGGTTTCCCACGTTGGAAAGCTTTGCCCAGCTCTAAATCTGGTGCTGCGGCGTCCACCGGATTCTGTGGAGAGGCTACAGCAACAGCACAGAGAGGTGGGGTCTGCGGGTACCCCCAGGCTGGCTGTTAACTCTGGAGAGTAATGGTGTCAGGGCAAAGAGCAGCAAGCAACGGGGACACTTAAACCAGTCCTGCAGGCCCTGGGGTGGGGACGTGGGGATGAAGGTGGCTGGGGAAGTGTTTGTCCCATTAGGAGACAGCTGAGAAGAGATAGAGATGGGGGAGGTATGGGGGTGTCCCTGGCTCTTCTCAAGCATCCCCGCCAGGGCCACCTCACGCCCCAAGGCTCGCAGTGGGGTGCTGTGGGTCCTGCCAGGGGGTCGGTGCCCCCTGAACAGGGCTGCCATGGGACAGCCCCAGCCCCTCTGCTCTTGGCCGGGCTGAAGGACCGCAGCACTTCAAGCGTCCAGAGTCCCAGATTTGCCTTAAATTAAAAGTTGTTTCTTGGAGGATTTAAATTCCTTGACATTGCTCTTTGTATAGCTGACCTGGATTTATTTATTATTAGAAATAACTTCTCCCGAATTGCCATATTAGAGCATCGCTGCAGCCGGGGCCAGGAGCTTGCAGCTCGGATATTTGTCACCCTGGTCCTTCACTGTCCCCAAGTGTGGCCAGGCGCTGAGGCTGGGAAGGCCCCTGGTTTCTGGGCTGCTCCAAACTCTTTCTCGCAAAGCTGCAAAAGAAAAGGAACCTTTGGGACTAGATAAAACGATGCAACTTAAAAACAAAACATTTGGCACGTGAAGAGAGTTAGTTTTTAACCGATAAGTTTAATAAACATCTTTGGGGGAAAGCGATGCACTCGTGGGATTTTTAGCTTCCACCAGCATGACTCCAGTTCCCCATACAGCGCAGAGTTTTGGGGTACCGGAACGCACCGTCTCCCACCAGCCCCTCCAGCAGGGGAGGGTCCCGAGGGCTGCGGGCACGGCACCGGGGCTCTCACC
>VXAA01003214.1:187870-239267 GCA_013399115.1 Anseranas semipalmata
AGCAGTGCAGCACCGGGCCCCATGCGAGGAGGGTTTGCAGCTGGGGCCCCCCCTGCAGCTGCCCCCGCCGGCGTTATCCTGAGCCCAGGGAGGTGCTTGTGGGATTTCTGAGCTGCTGCGTTGCCCAGGTGCCTGCGTACAGCCTGTGTGGGGAAGGTGTTGGGAAACACCTGGGGTTTTTGGGGCGCCTGACGAGGGCTGAGGCCGAAGGTGCTGCCGGCACCCGGCCAAAGGGAGGGGGCTCGGGCACCCCGGCCCCTCCAGCTGCAACCCCCTCCCCGTGCACCCACGCACGGCACGCATCCAGCTCGCGACCCCAAAAGTACGGGCCCACCGGGGACAACCCGACGCAACACGCGTGCTGCAAACCAACGCGAATAGCTGCGCTGAATGCTTTTTTTTTTTTTTTTCCTCTTTTCTTTTTCTTTTGCACCCTGTCGGCAGCTGGCCGCTGCCGGCGCGGCGGCGGAGCGCGCTGCGCGCAGGGTTTTTGGAGTGCAGCTGGGCTGCAGCTGGGCTTTGCAGCCGCAGAACGCCCGGAGCAGCTCTGGGGGGCGAGCGGATCCGTCGCGGCCGTCGCCCAAGTGTGGCTTTCGTTCGTGCGTCGCTGTCCCGCGTGTCACTCGGCGCCGTCTTCTCGGTGACACTGAGTCCCCCAGCGCCGCTGCAGGGGCATCGCCCAGCCCATGCTGTCCCGTGCCGCGCTGCTGCCGCCCGGGCAGGGAAATGTGGTTCCAATAGAAACGCTGATATTTCCCTAATGCTTTCCATTTCTACGGCCCTCCCTGCTGTAATAGGAGCTGGAGCTGTCCGGAAGAATGTCTACAATGCAGAAAAGGCAAAAGGATGGAAAATTCCCCTTCTCAAAGCTACGGCGAAATCTCATCTGGCTCCCTTCCTCGTCATCCCATGCATTATTTATTGTTAATAATTATAACGGTGTGCAACATCTGCCGGGGGGGTGGGTTTAGGTTTTTTGGGTGCCTTTTCTTGCAGTTTGCCTATCCGCTGCTGCGGCATCACCACCGGGGCAGGAGACGAGGCTGTTTCACAGCCTTTGAAAAATCAGGAGGTTTGGAAACACACCGAGATGTTTAAAACTATTCTGGTGGTTGTGACAGCGCAAAATATGAGTGTTATGTTATCCCGGCTCTCCGACAATGAGTTATGGGACGTTTCATTGTGTTTTACTATACACGTCTCTGTGTTTGTGCAGCGCTGGCCGGGGCCGGAGGCGCGGCGGCTCTGGCTCTGGCTCGGCTCTGCCTGTCACTTGTGTCGGTCGGGACCCCATTTGCTGACACGGGCTCGCTCCCGATTTGGTATCTGTGAGGGGGAAATGGGCCTAACATCATTGTTTCCACTCGATGAAAGCACTGGCAAACGTCGCGTTCCTTATTTAAACAGGTCCAGAAACTTGCTGGGAAGAAATCGTTTTTCCCAGTTTATCAAGACAAATTATTTTGCGTCGGTATTCAAAAACCTCAGCCTTCGTCTCTTAATAAATAGGGCTACCACATGTTTTGTTCTCGGTTAAACAAGGCGTAGCCTCAAACTCGAGGCCCAAGAGGAGGAGAAAAAAAAAAAAGGGAAAAAAAGGGAAAAAAGGAGAGGTTTGGCAGCCGTGGGCGCGAGCGGGGTGGGTGCGAGCAGAGGCAGCCCCGGTCCCACAGCCCCACGGCGCCGTCTGCGTAAACCCATTTCGGTATTGTCGGGTCTGCCCGACCAGCTGCAGAAGTTGATGCAATGCATCTATATTTTAGATACTCTCTATTTATTCGAAGTAACTTATGTTATTTATTTAGATACCATAGTGTGCCATCTATGTAACGCGTTCTTTCTCTCTCTTTTTTTTTATTTTATTTATTGATCCAAATGGTGCCAAGTGCAGTTTACATTTATTACATTTTTACCATTTATTCTAAACGTTGGGAAAAAATGCAGTATGATATTTTTTTTTAAACAAACATAAACTCGGGTGTGATGCTGTTACATACTCACGATAAAGTGAAAATAAAAGGAGAATTATATTGATTTCTCTGCGCTTATCGTCTTTTACTGCTGCCTATGGGTAAGCGATAGCAGCGTGGCATTGTGTCCCCAAGATGGGGATGGGGATGGGCAGTGAAATGGGAAATTTAGTTTTCCTTTTGGGAAAGCAGAAGCCATGTGGCTGTCTGCAGGCCAAGGGGTGGCAGGAGCTCGGCTTTAGTTTCCAGTTTCCTGCCGACAGCCCCCGTTTCTTTCATTCCACCATCACAAAACTATATTTATGCAAAACCACTGATTTCAAATATTACCAGGACTGGGTCATTGCCTGCGTGGGTCTGTACTGGCTACAGAAATCATCGTCCTTGCTCCCTCCTTGTAAAGGCTTTTCCAGTTGGGTTTGTTCCATAGGGAACAAGCTCAGGGATGGGCTCAAAGTGTCCCATAGGGATGCACCAGTTCTGGCAAAACTGTGTCAAAGAGAAAGAAAGAAAGAAAGAAATTGCAAGGTTTTGATAAGGTCAGCCAGAAGAACATTTCATTTGCTCATCCGGAAGCAGCGCTGAGGTTAGAAACATGTTTTATTTTACAGGGAAAACATCTCACAGTCAGCAGCAGGCATTGGCTGCGGTTTTGTTGCTCTTCGCATTAGGATGATTATGACGGTTAATATTTTGTTTGGGGGGAAATGCTGCAATTTGGAATCCCAGCCAAGTTCGGCACGCAAACGCGTTTCCACGCCGCGGGCAGCGCCGCGTCCCGGCGGCAGCAGTTCTGCAGGGTGTCGGAACCCCGCTTTGGCACCCACCGGCCCCATTTCACAGCCACCAAGCTCTGCATCGCCCACCCCGAACACGTGCTGCCCCGTTAGCATCTCCCACATTTACTGTGCCACTCCACTTTTAATGCACGTTTAAGACGTAAGGAATTTATAGGGCCACCGTGTCCACCGAGCAGAGGGAAACGCCTGCACCAGCGGCCTTTAAAAACGTAACACCGCCCAATCTGTCCAGAAAAACATGATTTTTTTTCCGCTGAAAACCAGGCTGCAGCTATCGAGTGCCCGTGGGTAGAAGCGTTTGTGCGCAAACCGCCCCGTCTCGAGCAAAGGCAGCGAGCTGCCCTGCTGGACTTGGCGCCGGACAGAGGCGGAACAAGCGGAAAAAAAAAAAAAACGCTAAAACACTTTTGAACCACAAAGGTTTATAGTGTTTTTTTGGGAATGGAAAAAAAGGTCTGTTTATATTCCCCCCATCATGCCACCCAGAGGCCTGACAGCCGTGGACGGCTCGTGGCCGAGTCAAACGCTCACGCTCGAAGCTCCGCTCTGTAAATATTTTATGAAGCATCTTTTGAGACTCATAAATCTTCGTCTCTGCGCACACGCGCGCGTGCGCGGGTGTGCGCCTGCGCTCCAGAAGCTGAGAAGGGCTGCAGTCCTGCTGCCAGCCTGTCCAAAAAAAAAAAGAAAGAAAAAAAACCCGGACAAACTGAAGTTTTAATGACCAAATTGGAGAGGGCTGCTTGGAAAATCTGACTCGTCCAAGAGAGCAAAAAAAATAGAAAGAAAACAACGTTTGTGGGCAACAGCGTGCAGGCGGAATGCGCTGCTGGGCTGGGGCCGCAAGGATTTTGAGTGCAATTTCTTGGGGCTGGGTGCGTGTTGCCTGCTCGCATGCTGGATGTGGGAGATTTTCACTGGCTGGTGCTTGCTTTAAAGCCCTAGCTAAAAAAACCCAGCTCCCAAATGATGTTCTGCATTCATTTCTTCATTTTTAAATGGAAAAAGAAACAGCTGGGAAATGGGATGCTGAGGGTCCTCAACCCCACTGCATGGTTTGAGCTTCTCAAAATTACCTCCTGGTAAGAAAAACCATGGGAAAATAAACCCAGCCTCACTTCAAACTGGAAAGCCCAAAATAAAAGTGAAGACAAGAGCGTGGAGTTTACAAGTCTCCAGGAAAAAAAAAAAAAAGCATATATATGGTTATTTCTTTCCCCATATCTCTGTCCCAGAAGGCAGAACCAAAAACGTGGAGCCCAGGAACGCTGCTATTCGGTGCTTCGGCTGCTGCTGGGGGTTTGCGGCGAGGGACGGAGGGAGCTCGGTGGTGCTGGAGAAAACGGAGTCTTCGTGGTTTCATGTTCCCCCTCCCAGCCCCATGGGACAAGAAGAGGAGCAGGTTTCTAAAGCACGGCGGGTATCTGCCCTTAGGCTTAGAAAAGCTGGAAATAATTGAGTTTACGGGGCTTGTTCAGGTACCTTCGTGCACTGAGGACAAACCTGGCTGTGGCGAAGCTCTTCAGCTTGGAAGGCTCCAGCTGCTGCGCTCTCGGGGTTTCGGCGTGTCTGAGCCTCCCCAGCTGCAAAGCTGCACTGGGCCGGGTCAGGATTTGTGTTTCTCCCGAGTTCTGCTCCAAAACCTCCATTTTTTTACATTATTATCTCCCAGTTTCCCATGAGGATCAGCCTCCTGCTCTCCTTTTGGGGAGATAACCCTCTACACCTCTCCCCTTCCCTGCTTTTTGGACCATCTCTGCCCAAAAGCATCAGCTGGGAACATTTCAGCCTGACTCCTGCCACCTTTGGGTAAAAACACGGGAGGTTTGGGGGGACCGGGGCACTTCCATAGCATCTCTGCGAGGGACTGAAGCAGCCCCTCACACTGGCTTATGGCATTTTCCCAAGTGGGTGCAAATGGGAAAAACCTTTTGGTCAAGGAGGCTGCAAACCCCTGGCACCAGTGTTCCAGGACTGTGGCTTTCCAGCGCGGTCTCCCAGCCCCAGGCCCCCGGCGCAGCCGTCCAGATGTTTCCTTCGATTAAAGTCGCCCCTTCCAGAGTTTCCCAATTGCGGTGTCAGCTTTCCCGTAACGAACTCAGCCTGTGCATGGCTCCGCGTCGCCCACAGGCATCCCTGCAGGATGGTCCGTGCTGTATTTTGTCCTGCCGTCCCCACGTCCCTGCCAGCCCCTCCTTGAGGACCATGGCTTAAACCTGGCTGGGTGCAAGCTCCAACAACACCAAATTTGTATTTTGTCCCTCTCTCAAGGGCTGCGGCACAATTTGGGGGCTGAGGGTGAGGTCAGCATCCATAAAGCTGCTCCCTGCACATTTATTTTGCCTTCGCTCCTGCAGCCTCAGAGCCCTGCTGCTCGCCCAGGGCTCCCCCAAGCCCCTCAGAGCCCCTGGACCCCAGGGAGCACAGGAGGCGAGAGCTGAGCCCCCGGTGCTGCCATTCCCCAGCCAAAATCCAAAAACCTGCAGGACGCGTCTCTTTGCAACAGGTATTAACTGCCTGCAGGGGATGGAAGTGAAGGCCGACAAGAGAAAAGGGGATTTCTTGCAGCTGTTTCGCAGGGCGGGTGTTCCCAAAACGCTCCCTGGCCTGGAGGGGCTGCAGCAGGAGGCATTAGGAGGGATGGATAAATGATGTTTGGCTTTCCTTGGGGTTGCAAAAGGGGTTTTCTGCAAGGGGAAATAGCCCAAACGTGAGAGAATTGGCCCTCCCTGCGCGCAGGATGTCTGCTAAACACACATGTCAAGCCCTGTCCCCATGGCTGCCCGTGACAAAGAGCCCAAGGCTCTTTCGGGCGCTCTCCTGCAATTCACCAGCCCTCACCATCCCCTCCATCTGCATGTGTTTCAGCACCTGGATGGCCACCTCAAGGCTGGCCACTGCTCCGAGGTGAGGTGGCCACGCCTGCCATCAGCCACACTAAAGGCATTTCCTTCCACTTGAAAACTACTTGTGATTTACATGCTTCAGGTTGACATAAACTGAAAATTTCCAGATTTATTTGTCCTTTTTTTTTTTTTTTGCATTCCTGTGACAACCCCCCAGCAGTTGTTTTCAATACAGTCCCTCCCCTGCAGACCTGCAGGGTGGCTGCTCCCCACAGGGGCTTTCCCCATCCAGCCTCTCCAAACACGTCTGTGTTTCCATCTGTGCTTCCTCGCTCCCAGGGTGTGCTGCCACCACGGTGGCGTTCCCAGAAAGTGCCTCCAGCGCCAGCTCTGACAGCGTCTGTACACGTGGGAAGGCATCTCAGCCCGGGGCCGCAGGGCAGGCTTCGACCGTGCTTCGTGCCTTCCTGGAACACGCTTTGGAATGGCATTTTTAACCCTTTTTTTTTTTTTTTTTCCAACTTGGGGATGTCCTAAAGCAGTGGGTGGGAGGATGTTTTTCAATTGAGTGGTTCTTGGTGAATTTTTTTTTTTTCTGGGAATTTGTCCCATTGCTCTTTGACCTGATGCAACCCTGTAATTTCAGCAGCTCATGGTGCAACATCGCCTCCTCGCACTGAGCTCCTCCATAAACCAACCCGAGCGAGGGCCTAAAGCAAGCTGCTTCTGCACTGCGTGGGCTCCCAAACCCCTGCTACTGCCCGTGTTTCCAGCTGGATAGAAACGCTGCTCGATCTCTTGACGACACCAAGTTTAGTTTATTTCTGAGCAGACCGCTGGGGCAGCTTGATGGAAGTTTAACCCCATGTAAAGTTCTAAGTTGAAGTTCTTTCCTCTCTCTTACCTTTAAAGGTGAAATAAGGCTGAAGTTAAGAGCATGAGGTACGCGAATTCCCCTGTTCATGCATATACATGAATTGTTTCAGTACCCAAAAAGGCATGCATGCTCCAGCAGGACCAAAACATCGGCCAGCCCCGATGCCCCCTGCATTGCCACTCCCCAGGAACTCCCCTTGCTCCCCACAGTACATCCCTTCAAAACAGGCTACCCAAAAATCCTACAGGTGAGCTGCAGGTGTTCATGGGGCTTTACACTGGGAAGGCTTCTGTATGATGTTGGTTAAAGCCATGAGCAAGCGCCTCTTGGCTGCGTTCGTGCACACAGCACAGGTCAGCTCTAACAGCTTTTTCAAATGGAAGCATCCCTTCCGAGCAGCTGGACTTTGTGCCACCACGTGCAGGGCTCTGTTGTTGTTTGGTTTAATCAACAACTCCATTTTGTAATCAGTTTTGCTGGCAGCACCAGAGAAAAGCAGTGCTGGAGGCCAATGCTCAATGCTGAAGCCTTCCCAATGGCAGTCCCAAGGCAGGATTTAACCCATGGACAGGCATCATCTCCCAGATCTAGCAAGAGCAGTGAAATGAGAGACCATCCACCCCAACTCCCCAGTGCCACCCGTCGACAGGAAGAGACTGCTCACGGAGCTCACCCGCAGAACATTATTTATCTCTAACTCACAGCCATACCAGCTCAGTCAGTAGTGTCAAAATCTTAAATTTCTCCAGTTTCTGAACTGAACGGGCTTTAAAGATGGGAGGAACACCAGGGTCGGTTGATGCATCCAAGAGCTACGTGCTGAAGGAGGAGGGAGGTGTGTGTCTGCAGGCAGGCAAGGCAGGGGCAGAAGCATGGGTAATTATTTGGTAATGAAAACTGATGCTTCACAAATATGTTTCTCTGCTTTGAAGCAGTCAGCAAGCACATGGCTAAAGATGTGGCGCATTCCTCCACCTGAATTTCCAAAGGGGTTCACTAACTTCCAGGAAAGGTTCTTCAAGAAACTAAGCAGCCTTGGAGAGGCCCTGTCTAGACAGGTACCATTAGGAGAACAGGAAACAGAGGGAAGGGATAAAAGTTCAGATTTCAGAATGATTTATTCTTAGGTTTGTGATGACCAATATATTCAACCAATCTGCAAAGCGGAGAAAAAAAGAAGTTGGCAAAGGTTGCTAATGAAAATAAGGGACTCGCCATGCTGAAGATAAGTCTTGCTGGTAGACCATCTGCTACAGAATGACTGCGTGAGGAAATGCAGAGGGAATTGTTTGGAAATCTTTACTAAATGCTGCTGATGGAGAAAACAATTGTATCTCTATACACATCGCTGGACTTTGAGCTGACTTTCCTCATGGAAACATCCAGGGGCTAGGACAGACCTTTGAAAACCTTAGCTCAGGGCTCAGCAGCAGCCGGGAAAACAAACGGGAGTATCCGGAGGTCTCAGCAGGGAGCTGGGGAAGGCAGGGCTGTGTCCCCCATCTCCACGCAATGGGGCTCCCCAACCTGGAAAATAGTTTCCAGTGGTACGACCTGAGCAGGAAGCTCAATAAAGGTCAAACATGGAAACACACAGCCTAGAGGCATCAGCTGTCATCAGTTGCCATGTTCGGGCACACGGCAGGAGGCAGCACATCACAGGGTGCTGCGGGTGTTCAGACTTCACGGTGCTTTCAGGGGCATCCTTGGCCCCTTACCCACACCACTCTGCTTCCGTCAGACCCTTCCTCAAACCCATGCTGTATCACCGAACTGTCCAAAAAACTGATTTGTAAAATAAAATGAGCGGTTTCTTGCCCGTTCAGCATCCTGATGCAGCACCCCGAAGGCAGGTGGGGAGAGCCTGAGGCAGAGCAGGGTCAGGGCCGGGAGGGAGGAGTGCGGCCGGTTCCGCCTGCAGCAGCAGGCAGACACACAGCATTGCTGCCCCTTCCAGCTGCACTTTCACACAGTCCTTGAAACAGGTTTATGATATCCATATTGCCATTTCACTTTCCCCTCTTTGCCACCTGCTTCTGCCCTCCGATGAGTGGAGCTGATCCAGAGCTCAAGACCAAGCTGCAACCAGCATAACAAGTTGTTCAGGTAACTAATAGATCATCAAAAGACACAATGTCCTACTCTATCTGATAGTCTATTTTCCAGAAAGACAAAGACATACCAAACACCAAAGTGCTTCCCCGTCATTGTTGGCTTCAAAGCTCCTCTTGTCCCTCTGTTTCCAACAAGTTCAATTAGCCCTCAAAATTGCAACCATCCAGCAAGGACAAAATGATTGCAACACAGCAGAGAGCTGAGCAAACAGCAGTTACACGAACCACTCGGACAGATCGGGCACAACCCGGTAGCTGGCCTCTGTTGTCTGCAGGAAGTGACAGGCCCTGCAAACCTGCAGGGCCCAGCTGATCCCCACCACGGGTTTCAGCCACTTGCGCCACTGGAAGTAGCGCTGGTATCTCTCGGCGTCCCCGCTCAGCTCCCACAGGTACTGTGCCAGGTCACCGGCGCTGGCAAAGTCATCGACGTGGATGAAGGAGTCAGGGGGCAAGAAGCGCTCGTAGTTTTCTCGGGGCGGCCCCAGCACAACAGGGACAGTGCCAGAGGACAAGGCGTTCCTCCAGAGCTTCTCAGTGATGTAGTCTTCATGCTGTGAGTTCTCAAAGGCCAAGTAGAAGTTGTACTGGGACAGGGTGGGAAGGAGCTTGTCCCTGGGCAGGGGCAAGTGATGCTGCCCATAGACATCCACAGCGATGTGTTTTTTCAGCTCCTGGTAGTACTTTACCCGGTGGGATCCTGCTCTCCAATTGCTGACTACCCAAGCCACCATCTTGGTCTTGGGTGGGATGTTGAGGGGCTGGGGCTGACTGAGGAGCTGCAGCTCCCCGTAGGGGCTGAAGATGTCCGAGTCTCTCCGGTATGACATAGTCAGGTTGAAGAGGTTGTCCATGGCACCTAAGTTTGGAGAGTGACTTGGGGACTCCAAGTTGAACCAGATCCAGCGCTGGGATGGGAGTCTGGGGATTTGGGCCAGTCTCTCTGTGTCCCGACAAACATCCCTGTGATGCATAATCACAGCATCTGCCTTTTGGGACCAGCTGCGGTTGACGGTGAAGTGGCAGTCTGGGGTGCTGTAGAACTCTGAGCAGTTTCTGAAATTGAAGTGTTGCCCAAAGGGCCAAGACCACAGCAGGATGGTCAGCCTGTGCTCACTCTTTGGTGGGGTGCTGGTATTTCCGGCATGGGGCATTTGTGTAGAGAGATAGGAACTGTAATCCTCTGGCTTGGGAGTCCTGAACTGATGAAGAGAAACAAAGAGGCAGAAGCTGAATATGAAGATGAAGAGGAGAAATGTGAGGAGTTTCTTCCATGAGATCTTCTTCCCTTCCATGAGCTCCATGAACAGATCTGCAAACACCACAGACAGGGCACTGAGTGATGACCCCCGCATGGCTGTGGCTCTAGGTGCACAGTGTGGCAGGGAGGTATGCAGAAGGGCCTGGGGGATAGTGGGAAGACCTGAGGTACATTTACCTCCAGCCTCCTCTTTGCAGACAGGTCACCGCTAGAGCACCACACACAGGGTGCTTACACACACACGCTCCTATGGGGCACAGCTGTCTTTCCACAGACCCCAGCCTTTCCTCCATCACCACCCACCACCTTTTCTCACTAGCCCCTTTCTGCCACCACTCATGTCCCAGGAGCAAAGCTTGGCGCAACCAGCGCCGAGCTCCTGGTACCCACGCGACCAGGCATGGCGCTGCACAGAGACCAGGGCACACCGCCCGCAGCAGCACCAGGGTCACAGCAGGTGAGGCACAGCCCCGCCCCCTCCCAGCAGCCTCAGGGGTCATTTGCTCCAGAAATCCCTCCCCCTTCCTCACATGCTCTGTTGTGATTGGCTGGCAGGACCAGGACGTACATCAGACCCGGAAGGCCTCCCACACACACACAAATGGGGGCCGCCATTTTGAGTTTGCCACCATTTGTTGACGAGGTGCCACCATTTTGTGGCTGCCATTTTGTTACACATCATACTGCTCTGTGATGGGCTGATGGCCATTGCTTGACGCTGTCATACCCGTGCACTCACAGGCGGTCCTGTGACCAGCCCGCAGCATGGCCGCCCCTCCGTGTACCTGGAAGCGCTCCAGGAAAGGACTCACCCACGCCCACACCGCCATTACGTACAGGCTGCTTTGGGCAGCGTCATTCCCCACAGGCAGCCCTGTGATCGGCTGCCACCTCCTTTGGACCAGGAAAAAAAATATATTCAATAATATACAGTATATGGAAGTGTACAAAGGAGTGCACAAATATGCATAAATATCTATTTTATTTAATATAGATACACTTCTTATATATTCTATATATGCATATATATCCCAGTTCTATGAGCCGGAGGGAGAGCCCCCGCATGCAGGCCTGGCCCAGCAGCACGGCCACGGGGGAGGTCTGGGGCAGGCTCTGGCCTTGCATGGTGCTTAGACACAGGCTAGCCTGTCTGCGACCAGGGAGAACCAGGACAAAATGCCAACCTCAGAGGAATGTGCACGGAGACAATAAGGAAAAGACTCGAAGGGGATCCCCCAAAAAACCATGTGAGCCAGAACTGGCCAATGGGCCAGGAACCACAAAACAGATTTGCTTCAGTGTCCTGTGAACAGTAGGCACAGCCAGCTCTTGTGTGACTACCCCCCATGATGTCCGACAGCCTCTGTCATAGCACAATCCTCTGCCCTTTAATCACCAGCATCCTACCCCTCTGTACCAGATAATAGTCATGGTCTTTCAGCTCTGCAACACCCCCATCCTTACTTATCTTGCTCTTTCTGCAGTTGCTGTGGTCTCTAAGAGCATGGGGCTGCAGTCTGTGTCCCAAAGCCTGGGTCTTGTTGCTTTTATAGTTAGTTCTAAGGGCAGTCTAGCAGGACAGACTTGACTGCATGCTTGATTTTATACCTCTTATTTGCAGCATCGACCTAAGGACAAGGAAACAAATACAGCACCAGCCGGTACCCCACAATGGTCTTACAGGTAGCAGTAAGATTTCCAACAACAGCAGGATTTCTGGAAGAAGCTGGCAGGATTGGCACCTGTCACTTCTTATCTTGAATATCAGTTTTATCTCTACTACTGACAGGCATGATATGAAAGTACAGAAGGAAAAAACACCTCCCTGCAAACAGAGGTGACAACAGATGTCTTCAGACCCTCTCCCTGATGAACCCAGTGCCTCTCTCTCTTCCAATAGCTATCAAAAAAAGAAAGGACTGTTGCAACTCACCTCTAGGCTTGGTCCTGATGTGAAAGTGCACTGTGTAGGGGAGTACTGAAGTGGATGACACAACCAGGAAAAGAGAACAAAGTAAAGCACAGACGTGGGGAGGGATCAGTGATGTGTTCCTCTGCACCTTGAACTGCATGTGCCAGTCGGCTACCACCAGAAACATGTCACCCAATAATGAAGGCCATAATGAAGCCAGGACAGATTCCTCTGACAAATTAAGGAACAGTTAAACAAAGCAACCCTGACGCTGCTTGTGGTTAAAGCATACCTCACAATTGAAAGCACCACTACACATGCACTAGTTTGCTTCCTTTGCAGTCTCAACCCACAGGATTTACATGTGATATACTTTCTTCTCCATCTTGTGTCACAGAAGGACATCTCTGTTTGGGAAGGATAGGGAAAGCTAGCTAGTGGAGGGGTAGGCACCAGGTCTGTGAGCCCTCCTGCCAGCCAACAGACTTCATGACACAGCTGCCTCCATCCCCATGCCAGGTCTTAATCTTCTAGTTACCTTTCCAGGGCCTTGAGCTAAAGCGCATCATGGGACTCGTAACTTCAGGAATCACCTTGAGCTTCAGAGTAGACAAGCACTTAAGCAAGACTGGCTATGGGATCCCTCCTGTGTCCAGCACCACAGACCTTGCTTTGGAGTGTCTCCAGCCCAGGTGAATATGCATTGTACATCACGGTCTATGGACATAGAAAGGCTGTTTGTTTGCTATGGCCAGAGTGAATTGATCTTGCATTGAGCTTGGCTGCACTTGGCTGGAACAAAAAAAGCCATTATGTGTTATTATCAGGCTTAAATACAGTCAACGGTAAATACAGATTGTTGGTCCAGAATGAAATTCACAGAAAGAGTTTTAATGAAAGCCTGGGGTGTTTTGGGTGAGCAGGAGGATTGCAAATAGGCTGTAGGGGGCTGTGGAAGATGTTACGTTTCTACCAGCAGGTGTGTGTTTCCTGGGACAGAGCTGGAGTTCCCCTGAAGCGTGCCCAGGTGCCTCCTGCAGACTTGGGAGCACTCCAGCACAGATGAGAGGAAAAAAATACGCCATGGCATGAGGATGGGGGCCATAACTCATGGTTTTCTCACCCTGGGTGACTCAGGCAGCCTGAGGTTTCACAGCTCCTCACCTAGGCCCAAGAAGGCAGCACCCATTCATCTGCTCTGCCTAGAAACTCCACACGTGAGAAACTGTGAGTTCTTGGCCTTCCCTATGACAAAGGCTACATCTATACTAGTAAATCAAAGAGCATGAGGGCACAGGCTCTGGATTTAATTCACCCAGAGGCTGAAATTTGAAATGGTCCATGGCCCAGTTTTGGCCTGATCCAGCTAGCACCATGCCAAACATGACTCGGGTACTGTTTGGGAATTACCACGGCAAGTAACCATTCCCTACAGGTAGCTTGCATGTGGCCACTCCTTGATGGCAAAGGGATTGCTCCAGCATGAACACAGCCCAGCCACACTGGTTAGCATCAGGAGACCAGACTTGTCCTACAAGAGTAGATGCAGTCATGAAGTTCAGGTACTAGCCAGCTTTCTTGCTGGGGGTATATGAGTTCTGCACCCAGCAGCACAAATGAACACTCCTGCATGCCCAGATGTCCCCAGATGCAGTTTTATTCAAGGCTGTGGAGGAGAAAATTTTGAATTTCCAAGCACTGCAGGAAACTCTGAGTTGAAGGATCCTATAGCACCAGATGAGAAGCTTCAGGCAGATAGAAAATTCAAGACTTTTGTACCCTGAAAACCAGGGCCACAAGAAACTTGAGCTAGCAGGGGTAATCAATGTAAATTAAACAAATCAGTACACATGGGGAAGCTATGGAAAACAAGTCATCAAGCTGTGAATTGAGAATTGTTCTGAGTGGCACACGTGATGTGAGGTGACAGATCACTTACTCCAAAAGGTGATGTGAGATTGTAACATGGACAGAACAAAGAGGCTGTTCAGGTAATAGACTTGGCAGTTCAGGTAATAGACTCGCAGGACCAAACATGGTTAACATGAAGATTTACTGCTATATGATTATAGTCTTAGTAATCCCTGCATCTGAAGACAAATAAGGCCATATTTTGGAGAAGCTTCCTGGTTACTGCCCTGTCTGATCCAGCAGGTGACTGCAGAGCTTCAGGAGCTGAGCACTCACCCAGATGAGCACAGGAAAATGCAAGAGCTGAACTCTCTGTGGGACAAATTGTGCTACTAACCCAGAGATGTTAGCAGGTGAACACCTGAGATAATTTGCCTTCAAAGAGGTCACCAAGCGCAGTTAGTCCACAGCAGATAATCCACAGCAATGAATTTGAAAATACATTGGATTCATCTGCATTACTAAATAAATGGGACAGAGAGTATGTTTTGTCCCTGAGGCCAAGTGACCCAGCTTGGCTTCCATCCCCACCACTTTCTCCCAGTCCACTGCAGCCACATTCAGGCTGTTTGCTGGGAACGGTCCTGCCCCTGGGCTATCCTTGGACCATGTCTAGATGCTGTTTGAACAGCACTGGTTGGCATGGGCTAAAATTGTGCCAAGGTTTGTGCAGTACAGACAATAACAGGTCAGTGTTTAGACCTGTGCCCTGGATCCATTTAGTTTCCTGTTGCATATGTAGCATGTGAGGACAAGCCCTAGCCCAGGGCTACAGCTGAGGGGTGAGTTCCTGGAGGCATTTCTCCAACCAGACACCTCGTCCCAAGACAGAAACTCCAAGAGGACAGGGCATGTGTCTCACAGTCCCACCAGCAATATGCCTCTGCTAGAGGCAGAGGCATTTAAGACAAGGCATTTAATGTTTGCATTTAAAATAACTGGAAAAAGGTCTCCACGTACATCCAATTCCTTTGACAAGCTTCTGCAGAGTCTACCAGGGAACAACACTACATTTCCTTGCTCCAGTCACTTTTGGCTGACTGCAAAGTGTAAGAGCAAGGCAATGCAGAATTCCTTCACAAAATCTCATGAGGGAGCTCTGCCTAGGGCACTCACAGCTGTAGTCCCCAGCCACTCCCTGTTCGTCTCCTGCAGAACATTTTCTCAAGGCTTTCCAGGAACAAAGATGCTTTGGGATATGATCAACAGGCAAATACCAGCATGGTTCCAGTGGTAGTCCCAAACATGCAGCTGGGCCTCAGCGGGTAGGATGGGTAGGTCTTGTCCAAACATGATGACTGTTGGTGCTGCCCTCCATAAACCTCAGCTTTTTTGCCTGCACAGACATAAAAGAAGCACCAATAGGCACTATCACCATGCCAAATTTCTCATGTGGGTTTCCAATGTAAGGGAGTAGGATCAGGGAGATGGGAGGCACCCAACCTCAAACATACAACAGGTCCTAAGATGATGAGCATGTTGTTTGTGCCTCACCATATAACCCCATGCCCTGGTTGGCATCCAGCGATGGGTTTCTGATCATCGAGGCTAGACCCATCTCATGGCACAGCCTGGTAACAGCCGAGTGGAAAGATGCAGCCACTGAGAATGAACTTAGCTATACCTGATCCAGAGCCCTTTCATGTCAGCAGAGAGAACGGGATGGGAGCGTGAGGTTGGCAGCCATCCCTGAACACCAGCAGTTCCCCAGACCCTGCACCCCTGCAGCCATCTGCCTCCCTGGGTAGCCAAGCTGCATTACCATTGTCTGACCTCAGACAGCCACATGTTTTTGCTCTATCTATATTATATCACCAATTTTGCGCACTCACTGGGACCACAGCTCCTCCTGGAGAGCAACACCTTTGGCATGGGTCTGACTCCCTGGGGGAGCCAGGACCAGGCAGCCCTACCACTGCTCACCACAGGCTCCAGCCCCCAGGAGAGTGGCAGGGAGTGGTGTGGGAAGGTTATGAACTGTTTGCATTCCCTAGAATGTGCTATTGCCTTTTAGAAGAAAAAAATCACAATTGCTTGTGCCACACTCATAGTTGAACCGTGCCAGATGCCAGTGCTAATGTCCCCACTTGCCTGGGCCATGTTCACACATGGTGCTGAAAGGCTCCAGTGTCCTTCTGGGGAGGAAATGAGGGGTTTACCCATCAGCTTTGGGAACCAGACATGCTGCGTGACTCCAGCATCAGCTGATGCCCAAGTGGAAGTAGAAGGGTTTAATGCTCAAGACTGAGTGAGGAAGAAGCTGCTCACAAATGCAGGGAAGGCTCCTACATCTTATACTGGGGAACCACATGCAGCTCAGCTCAGCCAGATGGGTACAGAAAGATGCAGATTTGGCCCACGTGAAGGCAATTTCTCCATGTAGCTCTCCATCTGTAAATTAGGCAAAAAACTGTATTCCCTCTGCCAATTTACACTTCCTTCCCTGATTCAGTAGCAGCCCAGCATGTGGTGTGCTGCCCCCCCAGTCTGTCCCTGGTCTGCCCATTCCTCAAAATCATCAAGTGTCTTTCCCAGGTCAAGAGCCAAGATCCTACATTTCTCAGCATTTAGTAATCAGCATGGGATGGCATCAGGGTAGAATTTCAGCAACTACAAATAGTAACACCTCAGAAATCCATCTTGGTACAAACAATCCAAATAGACAGACCCAGATACTTAAGTAGAACAAAAGCCATACAGGAACATAGAAACATCCCTCATGGGTGCAGGAGAGCCTGGTTTTTAAATGCATATATGTAATCTGAACACTGCCAAGAGGCAGCTTTCTGGTTTAGAAAATGGATTTCCTCAGTTCCATGTGAACCCATCCCATGCTGGGCTTGGAGAGGGGAAAGAGGGAGCAACCATACTCTTGGCTCTGGGAATTCGCTTTTCTCAGACCGGTGAACTAGGTGGTGAGGTCAGTTCTCCCTCACTCTTGCAGACATTTCCAGCCTGTGCCTGGATATCACTGAAGATTTGACCACCTCTGTGTTCAAAGCTATGCTCAACATCTGCAGAAGGCTCAGGGAAACTCACAAGGCTACAGCTATTTCATAGGTTAATATGTTTTAAGACCAGGGAAGACCACTCCATCCTCCAGCTGGGCCTGCCCCATTGTACAACAGGACATCATTCACATAGGAACCAGATGGCTAAAACGCACTGTCCAAGGAGGTATCAGGGTAGATTTGGGAGCTTTTGTGTGGCTTTAAAATTCAGCAGTTAGGGATCTGAGCGCTTTGTTTTCCTCTCTGAAATCCTTCTGTACTCACCACTCTCTTACCACAACATGAAGAACATGCTATAACCCAATCATGAGCATGGATGGCAAAACAGAGCATGTTGGGGCATTTTGGAGGCAGTTCCAATGCTACCCATAGCCCTACCATCACCCTCAGCCTCCACTTCAAAACAGAAGGTAGATAAGATATTGCCTGCTAATGGCTTCCCACATAAATATTAGGACCTTCCCTCTCAACCAGTTTATTCTGTGCACTGACCCCCTCGCCAAGGTCACGGGGAATGGGAAACTGTGGGAGGTCCCCAAGTTTTATAAATGAGAGGGTCTCCCTGCATAGGCACATACCATGAGGCACCCAGGAGCCAAAGTCACTGATTAATGGTACCAAGCAGGTCTGTTGCAGGGGAGCAGCATCGGAGCTGTGCTGAGGAGGGATTATTGAGAGATTTAGCAGTTCAGGTGGATTAAGGGTGATTTGTCACTTGTCTGCCGTGGTTCTCTGGAAAAAAAAAAAAATGCAGTCATTCCCTTTACAGTTGAGGTTTGGATGTGGGTCCAGGTACCCCATATGGGCTGATAGGTGGATGTGCTGTCGGTCTGTGGAGTGGGCAAGGTTAACAGCGGTTACTTCCAGCACCAAGTCACCATCTCTTCCACTGCAGCACGTGCAGCTCCCTTTAGCTCCCCAAGCTCCTTCACACCCAGCAGCTCTGCTTTAGCCACCGTGCAGGCAGGACCCCAGTGTCTTGGGGGGTTGCAAAGACAAGTCACAGCTACCCACATGTAAGATAACAGCCTAAAATGGAGAAGAAGAAGAAGATTGGGTCTTACCAGATGCTGGACACACCCTTGCAAAGCATCCTTTGCAAAAAGGCTGGACTGCACCCTGGAGACAGCCCGTTCACAGCTGAGTCCAGGTCTCCAGCTGCACGCTTTGGTTGCCAGAAGAAAGCAGATTTGGGCAACGACCCCCCGTATGCACAGTATCTGTTTTTTCCAAGAAAAGGCAAAGGGAGGGGCTAGAAGGGGAAAATATAATAGGCAAGTGGCTGAAAATGTAACTAATCAAATTATAATGGAGACCATGCTAGCAACACATCTCTGGTTTCAGAGGAAATCTAGATAAACAAGTAAAGGTGTAGCTGAAGTACCACAGAGCTCAGATTGCAAAGAGCAATCCAGGACACGCTGCTCTATAATTTGACTCGTGTAGAGAGGACTGTTTTGGATTTCCCAGAGCGTGCTCAACTCAAGTTATTTCCTGAAGCCTTCTCTAAGGATGGGGCAGACATGGAAGGGGCAACAAGGCAGTGAACCGCCCTCCCTCAGCTAATGAAAACCAGCACCCCAGGCAGGGCTTGTCAGGAAAGCACAGAGCAAACCCTGATGAGACAGGAGCAATTAGGGGAGCAGGGGCTGGGCAGGCACGCTCCCATGCCAGGACAGACCAGCTCCCAGCTGCCATCCGCTATATCCAGACTTGGTTAAAACACCATTTCTCTATAGGGTTGACAAGTCCAGAGTAAGTCCAAGTGAGCACCATAGGCTTAGCCCCACAAATCCTGCCCAAAAACAGTGGCAGAACCCCCTGGGAAGGCTTTGGTGGAGCCCAGGGTCAGCTAAGGTGTCTATCCCACTTCCTAAGATCTCATTGTGGGCCAATCAGGAGACTCTGTGTCATTTATTTAGAAATGTTTCATTTTGGGCTGCAGTGAATTGGGCTATCCTGCTGTTTATTTTCACATTGTACTATACTGTCTTCAAGTTTCTAAACAGAAGTTACTTCCAATCCCCAAATAGAAAATGTTCCTCTTGCAAATGGAAAATACAATCATTTCCACTGTGGTCATATGTTTTTTTCCCCCCACTAAAATCTTCCTGTACAGAGAAATCCAACTGCAATGACCTTTGGCTGCAAAAAAAGGGTTCAAATCAGCCTTTCTAATACCGAAGTTTAAGATCTCTGCTCCCTAGCTGTCCACATGTTTGCAGAGCCTGAGAGAAAAACCCCGCTCATGTTGCCCATTCTCAGGTTTGTGTTAGGGATAGGACAAAATTCAGGGCACACACAAGAAGATCTCACAAACGGGATGCTTTATGAGCATTTGGCCACTGTTGGTTGAGAGGGAGGAATGGCCCAGAGCAAATCTGAGGCTGTTTTGGCTGTCACAAATAGACTGCAGCACCTTGGCAGTGCATTGCCTTTGCTTTTTTGATTACAGGTTGACTGAACAACGCTGCTTTTCAATGCTTCAGCTGCCACCATCCATCTGAACCGAGGCCCCTGGCCCAAGGGGGGCCCTGTGCGCACATCCCCTCACGAGGACCATACTCAGACCTGGCGGCAGCATGGAGGGAGGTTCAGCTGGTTCCCATCCGCCTCCTCCCAGCAGCTGCCCCCAATGAGCTCCAGATGCAGGACTGGGTGTGCAAGGGCACAAGGCACTGCACTAGAGGGAGAAGGCGGAGGCAAATGAGACTGCTGCTTTTATCTCCTTTCCTTTGTTTATGAAAAGAGAATTAGTGCATGGTTGCCAACAATTTACTCTGGCAAGGGCGGTCCTCCAGAAATACTTTAACCGCCATCACAGTGAGCGGACAGGGCTTGCCTTCCATCTGCTTTCTCACTGCTGGCCAGAGCTGCTGAGACCCAACAGTGGCCACGAATTGCTGGGGACACTGCCAGGGGAGTGCAGTTCAGCCTCTCGCAGCAGGTCCACGCGGCCAGGTAGCCAAATAACCAGGAGATGCTGCAAGGAGACCAAAGCCTGCTCTGTTCAACCACCTCCCCAGACACAGGGGGGTGGACAGGCAGAGGGTCCAGCTGGCTCTGCCTTTGGGGTACCCCAAAGGCTGTGGCATCACATAAGTCGCATCCTGACCAGGATGCAAAGCCCTGCAATGCTCTGGGCAGGGAAGGTGGCTGTAAAATGAGCATGCTGGGCTGTAGGAGGCTTTTCCCGAAGAGCCTGCACCACAGAACTCCAGAAGACACCACTGCAGCAGCTTTGGGCCAAAGAGATTCAAGACCTTATACTTTAGAGCAAAATGTTACCATCCGAGTGCTTTGAACCATGCACAAGGCAGGTCACAACCAGGCTGCAGAGCATGCCCTTGGATAGGGAGCTCACCCGTACTGCTGACCCGCCCAGAGACATCATGTTTCTGGAGAGCTCTGCTGGATTTGGGGCACAGTTAGAATCCACAAGCTGGAAGAAGTTGGAGCCCAAAAGCTAGAAGAAGCTGAAGCCCCATTTCCCAGCAAGATGGGGTTGGTGCGTCTTTCCTCCCAGCACTGCGTAGGCCTGCTGATAGATAATTGGATTAAGAGCGAGCCAGCATCTGCTCAAGGTTATTTATTGCTTTTAAGAGGCAAGCTTTATTTGAAACTATTTTTGTCTTATCTTACTTTTGGTGCCTGCATCGGGTCTGAGTTATGGAACATCCTGGATGCACCACCATCCCCTCTGCATGGTGTCAAACATTTGCCAGGCAAAGATGTCCCACCCTGCAGTGCAGGAGACGGCCAGGGAACATCTGTGAACGGGTGTTTTCCCTTGGGGTGGGGGGGTGGACAAAGGCTTAGCAGGACTGCAGTTGGACCAGGGGTTCGCAGCCCAGCCAACTGACACAGACATGTCTGTGAGGCTGTGGAAACGGGAAGGAGGAAAAATGCAACTGGGACCAGGCAGGGATGAGCAGGATGCTTTTGCCTGGAGGAGCTGCTTTGTGTGTGTACCAGCAGGTGTGCATTCACACTTGTGTCCAAGAACATGTGTGTGTACACCTGGTGGGAGACAGGCTGCCCGCACTGGTACACATGCATGCATGTACATGCATGTGCTGCTTGCATGCGTGTTCGCTTCTCCCCAGACCTGACATCTGCAATCCTATCTGTGATACCTGTGGTTCACCAGCCCTCCTTCTGCCAGCCCTGCCCTGCCAGTCACCCAAACCAGTACTGACACGTTTAGGATGTTTTCCTCTTCCATCAGCTCGAGCAGGCCGTGCTGCCTTACGGCAGTCCTGCTCTGCAGCAAAGCCTCCCATTTGCACGCTGGCTGCTCTACCACAGCTCACCGTCAGCCTCCAACAACTCCACTTCAGTAGGGTGACCCAAAGCTTTGATTTTGCTGTGCATTTGTTTTCTGGGGGGAAATTCATGAGGTTCTTGACCTGTGAAATAAAGGAAGACAGGAAGGGATGGAGGGAAAGAAGGATTTAATTAAAGTGTCACCTTACTGCCAGGCTCCTTAGTTTCAACTGTATGTACACACGTGGGTCCAAATTGCTACAGACTGATTCTCTCTCCAGGGATAAGATGGTACCCAGGTGGTTGTTTGTAACCATCACCCATCCACAACCTGGGTCAGGTCAGGTTTGCCCCTGCTTTCACATGGCCAAGACAGCAGCAAAGCTCTAACCCCAAGCTGGGGAGGTCTCTGACGTCCCCCATGGAGCTGTGACCCCTCGTGATGCTCCACCATGGTCCCTGCAGCTGAGGACTCAGCCCTGGCCAAGCCTCCAGCAGTCCCAACAGAGCAGGTCTCTATTTATGCAGGCAGCATCGGTTGCACGGGTGTTTATCTTTCCCAGCCTCCCTGTGACTTCTGCACAAAGCTGCCCTGGCAGCCAGGGAACGCTGGCCCTGGGAGAAGAGAGCCCAGGCTGGATCCAGGCACTAGACACCTCAAGCAGCAGTGGAAACGCATGCAATTTCCCAGTGCACAGAAACACTCTGTGGGGCTGTTCCCTTCAGAAAAATACCTCCCTTACTTCATCGGTCTAAATATTGATAACTTTTTCTTTTTCTTCTTTTTGCTTCCCTCCGTTCAGCTGCAAGCCCTTTGCCACAACACTGCTGCAGCACTGCTGGGAACAAGCTCGGCCAAGACCCTCCTTCCCCTGTAGGCTGGGCCAATTTTTTACTCACTTTTATTCACTGAGACTCTGCCAGGAAGGTGCTCAGCATTTTACAAGCCCCACAAGAGTCCATCTGCCTGGAGATATGATTCAGGACAGTTCCTTGCATGGGCTGGCATAATACCAAACTTTTCTGATTTAAGCGTATCTGTTTGGAAAGGGATTAAGCAGAAATAAGCAGCTGTTTTGCAGAATAACAACGAGAGCACAGGATCTGCACCCTGCTTGGCTCAGCAAGATCTTCACGGGTAGATGGGCCCTAAATCACAGCGAGGGGAGCTCATCCCACCAGGAAATCCTCCCCCAGCACCAGGGAGGCTGAGGCAGCCTCAGGAAGGGGGGCATTGTAGTGGGTTTATTTGGGTTGATTTTTTGGTGTCGTTCCCTCCCCAATTAGGAGGCAGTTCTCTGGGATGCCACAGGAATTGCCTCCCACTTCTAGCTGGGCTCTCCCTTAGGAAAGGGCCCGTGCAATGGTATCCAGAGCTCAAAGAATTCCCTGAGTGAGGGGGATTTGACACCATCATCCAGATTTAAAGCAGTTTTGATGTAGTTGTGCCACCTGGCTTTGCTGGGATTAAAGCTAAAGCAAACAAAGAGCAATGCAATGCTGGTTGGGCTCAGGCATCCAAGAACATCATCAGGACAAGCTGGGCTCCTCAATGGCAGCTGAGCAAGGGTAACCACTGTGGCTTTCCTGAGCTCAGAGCTGGGTTATGCTAAACCCGGTCACCCAAATGGGCCAAGGACATGCACATTCAGCAATCTGATGTTAAACTTTAGGACTTGTCTGTGCATCTGCATCTGAAGAGCATCTTCAAAGGGGGGTCCTGCAGGTCCAGGAGCTGAATTTATGTTGCTTGCTTGGAGCTCGGGTGGCTTTTGATTGGGCTACTCCTGAATAAACCAACAGTGAAGCAGCATGAAACTACAAAGCAAAGAAATTGTTAATGCAAAAAGCTGGAAAATGCCGCTTATCTCCCACTGAGTGGGAACATGCGTAAAGAGCAGAGCAATGGAAAAGCAGCATCTTTCTTTAAATAGCTTACTATAATTGATAGTGCCTCAGTCTGCTCTGTATCGCTACTGGGAGAAGCTCATGCCAACGCCAGACCATTGCCTATATGTACATCTGTGGTATTGGAAGGCTGCAGCAAGGCAGAGCTGAAAGAATAAAACCTCTTTGGATGGGAAGATATATTTTCAGATTGTCAGCTGCACTCACTTAAAATCAATTATAACCTCACTCCACATGTGGTGGTGTTTTAATGAATTCCCCCTTCCTCCTGGGACCACGCTGTAACCTAATTCACACCAGCAAGGGTGTTTCTCACTCTGCTCCAGCAAACTCCCCGGGTGCTCCCGCCTGACGTCAGTGGGAGCAGAGCAAGGTCCCAACACCAGCCCAGGCCTGATTCTGCACAGCCTGTGCCGCTATTTGCACTCCCAAATCATGACCAAGATGCTTCTCCTGCTGGCATCCACTGCTGCTGGGCATGGGCTATGCAGACTCAGGACCTCGAGGAGGCAAGTTTTATTGTTGGATAAAAATTTGGGTAACTTGAAGAACAAGACAGTACATGAGGTCTCTCCTATTTTTTTTTTCTTGAAAATGTCAGAGAGTGAATAGTTATAAATAGCACCGTCTTCACAATGTGCTGCTCACAGGGCTGTCATTTGGGACTGGTTTGGGGTTTTTCTTTTCCTGTCTGGAGGATATGGCTAGTTTGCAAAATGCATCACCAGCCCACCAACAAGGATGTCATTTTACCTCTTTAACATGCCTTCTGGCTCAATGGCCATATCTCCAGTGAGCATGAAACAGCATCATGAACTCTGCAGGCTGTGGAAACCTCCATGAGTCACATCGACAACCAAAGGCACACAAGCCCTCCTCCAAAAACAAGGGACCTTCTGCCATATCCCTCCCGCCCTGAATTCATCAGCTGGCTCCTCCAGTAACACACTCACTTGCATGTCATTAGGAAGGAATTTCTGTTATTTCTGATAATCAGAGATGAATCAGTACAGCAGCAAAATCCTCAGACCACAGAACATTTCAGCGGGTCTTTTAAGCCTCTTGCTCTTCTATATAGGCTGTCCAAGGGCTTGCTCATTCCTGGGCATCTCCAGCCCCACTCATAAATCAAAGCATTCCAGTCCTGGTTTCCTCTACACATCCATGAACACTCACAGAGGCTTCTTCTTTAACAAACTTAATCTGGGCAATTGTTCAAAAATTTTAAACTAACCTGCTCTTTTTATGAGATAATGACAGCCTGTGGAAGCATAATTTAGCCCAGATCTGAAGATGTCTGTTTTAAGGTTAAAAAGTCCTCCAAGCTAAGCCTTATCCAACAGCAGCAATGAAAAATCAACTTGCCCTATCTTAATTTTTGTTCCTCTCATTAAAGAATCCACGCAGGACCACAGCATGGCAGGTCCAGCCTTGCTTTATATAAAAATCCCAGTTCCAATCCCCCTGCCATGCTCAGCTAAGGGCTTGGACAACGGGCTAATTTCACCAGAACCCATCAGTGGCCACCCATCACCACAAAGTCCTTTAAAACCTTAAGTGAAAAGGCCTCGGGGAGGCCACTGATCTGGGAGATCAATGGATAAACACATTAGTTAAGAGAATGGACAGCAATGCCATTGAACGAGAGACTGCTTCTGTCGATACCCACCTACCCCAGAGATGTGCCTGGGAGCCCCATCCCCATGCAGATCCTGCTCCCCTGAAATGCAAACCCTGCCTCACCCCTCAAAGCACTCAAAATCCACAGTCAGTGCTGGAAATCTTGGCTGGGACTCCCCTGGGGCCTTGAGACCCCCTGGCAGCAATAGTTCTGAGGGGGGCAGGAACCAGCCCCACACACTAGGGCACACCGAGCACTCCAGGGCTCAGGGTCTGAAGGGGGCCTTTGGCTTGTTTAACCTTCATTTCTCTGCTCAAGTGGCTCTTTGCAGCCCCTAGGGAGCCATGTCCTCGTGTACCATCAGTGCGCAGTGAGCAGCCAACATCTGCCGTTTCACGGCTCCTTCCCATCACGGTATTTCCAAGGAACTCCAGCGTTCCGGTGCGGTGCTGTCACAGGGAACGTGTCTGAACCAGGACTCAGCTCTGAAACAGATGCAGGGGGAATAATGTTTTCCTGCAAGAATAAAAAAAAAAGACCCTTTAATCCAGCCTGGAGGGGATAGAGAAAGGTATTTGTGTGCCTCGGTGCAGCTGATGGGTTTTACATTAACACTCCCCTTTTCTCAGCCTGGCCCCAGCTGATCCTGGCACCTTGTTTGCTCAGAGACCCAGAGGCAAGAGGACCAAAGGGACGTGATGACAACCACAGGGAGCAAACTATGTTCTCCCAGTCACCCCAAACATCCCCTCCCAAAATCTTATCCAGGCAGCACAACCTTCTCCAGGCTGTAGGTGCCAGTGACCAGCAAAGGAGGCTCCCAAGGGTGCAGGGAGGCACAAGTCCCTCTGGTGCCCAGTGTCCTGTGTGGCAGGGGCAGGAAGGAAACACTCGCCATCTGAGTGGAGACCTACAGACAACCCCTGGATCCCCCAGGATGTGGGATCCTGGCGCTCTGTCTGCTGCCGGCAGCCTGCTTGTGCAAAATACCTCAGATCTGCATCCAGCACAGCAGGAAAGCCCTCCGGGAGGCTATTTCATGCTGTCCTACTGTTTTGGATTAGACCCCAGCCGCCTCCTGAGCTGTTTAAATTCACGGGCCTGAGAAGCGAACTTTCCACCCGTGCAGGCGTGGCACAGCCACTGCAGGGGCTGCGGGAGCTTGCCTACACAAAGGGCTGAACAGAGACCTCCGGCTCCAGCGCCTCTCCAAAACCAGCCAAGAGCCTGTTACAGACCTGACTCCAGTCAGGGTCAATCAGAAAATTACCCTCTAATTATCGACTGTCCTTTGGTTTACTGTGCTTTGCATCCTGAACGTGCAGAAACACTTTGGAAATGCACAATGCCCATGAAAATCATGCCTTGCTGTGGTAAACAATCCTGAACCAACATCTACGCAGCAGCCTCCTGCTCCCTCTAAGCCAGGAACCAAAGTGGGGCACCCTTTGCAATTAGCTATGCCAGACTTCCATTGAAGTTTTTTCTGCCTCCGAGCAGGGAAGTCCATCCGGCGCCACTGTTACAGCGAGAAACCTCACGGGCATGAATGGGAACCCGCAGACCCTGCACACAAAACAGCCATAGCATGGGGTTTTTCAGCACTTAAACTAGGAAAGTGGGAACGAACAAAGATCTCTTCTCCCAGTCCCTTAATTTCGTTATGGTTAGGGTTGCTTTCTGTCCTGTTACAGATGCTGGGGATGTCAGGCTTGTGGAGGAGAGCTGCTGTTGGCACCCCTTTGTGGAGCGTGCCCCCAAGTCTGCACCTTCTGGCTCTCAGCAGGGAGCCAAGGAGACTCGGGGACAGGGACATCCTCGGGTCTTGACACTTTTCCAACATCAAAGCAAACCAGCCCATGAAGGCAGGAACAGCCTTTCCATCCAAACTGCATCCACCTCTTTAATCGGTTTATCCATTCCTCCCTATTTCCTCAGTGTCATAAGTCAGATGCAAACTCTACCTGCAAATCCAGCATCGTGCCAGTATCTTCAGAAAAACAGGCATGTGTTGTCACTTGCCTCAGCCCACAGCGGCTTGGCCAGTTCCTGAGGGAAGGCACATTCACATCCAGCCCGTGCTGTCAGCACCAGGACCCAAAAAGCTGCAGCATCCGCCCTGCACCAGCCCCATCACAGGCTCCTGTTGCAACATCTCCTACCCAGCTGGCCAAGAAACCTCTCTACAGGTTTTTCATAGAACGTTCATTTCTAGCACAGCCCAGTTATCTGGAAGGGAAAGTTCACACAGAAAGGAGGAGGTAGATAAGCCAAGAACATAGCTAGCTCCAAAACAGGATTAGACATTTTTGTGGTTGTCAGGTATGGCTAGAGTTAGTACAGTAAATGATAACCATCTTGGCAGAGATAGAAACCAAGTGTTGTCCCTTCCAACCCAAGCCATTCTATGATTCATATGATTCTATGAATATTCATCTGCTGGATACCAAGACAAGAGCATCTCCCCCCTCTCTCAGTACAGGACATGTCTCTTCCATCTTCCCTCGAGGGAAGGTCCCAGCAGGACTCTGGCTCTGGCCCAGCGAAGAGACCAAAAAGCTGTTGTGGGGACCAGGGAGCAGAATGAGAATGGGCCGGCTGGGCAGGGGGAGCCAGGATGGGGCAAGGGCAGGGGAATACCGACATTGTGGCCCTTCCCTTTTGAACTTGCAGCTTGTGCAACTCATGAGTTCAAAGCAAGGAGACAAATTGCCTCCACGCCCAGATAATTTATTCTAGCAGCATCAGTTGAAACCCCATGACTTCTAGTACAGTCTCACAACTATTCAGTCATTACTTGCTCGCCACCTGTGATGCTTTAACAGGGAGGGGGCAGCACCCCATCACCCCACAGCTGCCATACAGTCGCCAACCTCGCCAGCTCTGGCCCCGAGGGAGCACAGCCAGAACCGCACTGCTTCGCAGGCATCTCCCCAAATCGCTCCCATGTGGGTGCCACAGCTCCAGCAGACGCCCAGAGCCCTAAGTGCTTCCAGGCTGGAGAAGTCCTGGCTGCTGGTTGGCGTCATCACACCAGGGAATGGGAGCCAGCATCTCCCTACTGCCTGCACAAGCACACGGCAGATGTCCCCAGAGGGAACATTACAGCCTTCAGTTACCCAATTAAAGATGTGTTTGAGGGGATTTGATTACTTAGTTTGACAGAGGGAAGAAAGCCCTCCAGGTCCTGGCAGCAGTGAGGATTTACGAGCTGGGGCTTTGCTTCAGGTCGCAATGCCTGATCATGATAAGTAGCAATGAAGCGGGGGGGAAAAAAAAAAATGGAGCAATAGTGTCTGCATTCCTGCTGCTTGAATCAGACGTGTTTCCTGGCAGCTCCAGCCCCCCCAGCTCCAGGGACTCGGGGAAGGTGCAGCAACTGGGCAGGATGCACTGGAGCAGGTTGGCTCTGCTGTCCTGCACCAAGGACTGTCCATGGCATCCCAGAGAGACGTGTCCTAAAACAGCTCCACTCTCCCACCTCTCTCCTGCAGGCAGGAGGCAATCGGAGGTGTAAATGCTTCCCCATCACTTGCAAACATCTCCCAGGGATGTGGCAAATGCTTTCACTCCAGTTTGCTCAAGGGCAGAATCTGCCTTCTTTCCAGTTCAGGGTAGACACAGGCCTGGCATTAATCCTGCAGCGTGGCTGGAATGCCCGCTCCTCGGGTGCCCCCCAGCTCTCTCCCCTTCATCTCCCTGTAAAAGCATTGCCATCAAGTTGGGAAATGAGGGAAGACAAATCTCACAGCCGTCTGTCTCACTGCAGCATGTGAACAGCTTCCAGAACTGCCTCCAGACAAGGTGATTACTAGCAAGGGATTTGGGACCACGTATATTTATTGCCACAGTTGTGAATGGGAGACATGTGGCCACCAAACCCCAGTGCAGACTCAGAGGAACATAGCTGCCCAGGGCTGAGCATCTCCCATAGGGCCCTGGAAGCAGCCTCCTGCTCACCTTCACCCTCCTCACCTGCTTCAGGCCATGGTTGGAGACAAGAGGCCGAGTTAACAGCGCTCCCACTTTGCTCATCGCTTGCCCTTGTACATAGCACCAAAATGTCTGGTGTTTCTCTTTAAGGCAACATTAAAATGAAAGGAAAAAAGTTATAAGTTATTTCAAAGGTCTTTGCTTCAAAAACATTCAAACCAAATTTATGTACCAAAGCCATAAATGTTCCATTTATTGCACACACAAAATAACCCTCTGCAATATGATTCCTCTAAATTTATGGTTCTTCCAGAGCTATTAATTCAGCCCAGGTCTTTTCTCCCCCCACTTTTTTTTTTCCCTTTTCTTTTTCCACCTTAAGTAGAATAATTCATAAATACTTCACGCTGGAGTGTACTTTATGAGCATTATTATGATCACTTGAATGTGGAAATGCCTGTGAAGTTATTACAATAACTTTAATACATCACAGACTCCCCAGCAGCATGGATGGCAAGGTACAAAGCAACTCCATCAAACGCTGGAGGAAAGAGTTCTCTTGAGAAGCCATTTACTTGCCCAAATACTAAGGATCCTGTAGCCCATATATGTCTCCGAATTGAGTCAATGACAACGTCTGAGATGAGTTTTAATTTACACTCCAGTGTAATTAACACTCCAGTTCAGGAGGGTTACACGTATTGCTGGCCAGAGCAAGACATTGCTTAAGCCCAAATGGCTTAAGCCCACAGCTCGCAATACGATTTCCAAACCCAGTAAAAAGATGTCAAAAATGGTCAGAGATGCAACAGCAGGGCCATCATAAACACATTTAGAAGAGCAGGTAACTTACTAATTTGAAGTCCCCATACATGCAGTGAGATGCAGATGAGCAGAATTGCCTTCATCAGAAGGCAGACACCATTTCTTCTCTTATCCTTGCACATGTCACAGGATAGCATGCTGCTGAAAGCCAAAAATTAAGAGTCACAGGGCTGTATCCCCCCAAAGATACAGCTGAAAACCACTGGTTTCTTTAATGGAAAGAGGCAGAATACTACAGCTATTGAACTACTCCTAGATGGAAACAGGAAATCACCAAAATTAAATGTATTTTCCAGGATCGCTGAGCCATACAGGGCCTTTCCTCGGAGTATCTCAAGGCTTTGCACATGCTTGTGGATTCCATGTCTGCATTTCTCCTCCTCATTCTCCCATGTAAAATGGATCACTGGGGGGGAACCATGGCCCAGAAAATGTAAAGCCAAAAATCAGTGGGAGGTGGAAGCATGTTTGAATTCCCCGAGAGGTGCTGTAGGACAACAACCCCTCCAGCACCCAAACCCAACTGCCCCATGACCTTCCCCAAGACCACCCAGAAAGAGCTGCAAACAGAGCCCACGAGTCCTGTCTGCCTCTGAACCACCACTGCTCCCCAGGAAATCAGTCTTTTTGTCTTGCAGAGAACTCCTACAGTAATTGCCTTCATATCTCAAAGGTGTCTTACAGCCACAGAGGTGCAAATATTTATCCATACTTGGAATTGCAGAGTGAAGCCTAACTAAGTGTTCCCAGACACTTCAGCAATTGTTGTTTTAAGACCTGAACCATAGACACCTGGCTGGAATTAATCAGCAGATGTGAACGCGGAGGCAAAGCAAAGCCCTTATTAACCCTTCACACATGAATGTCAAGGTCACGGGGTGTTTCACTGGGGCAGCCTGTACCTAGATGTCGGCTGTCAACAGCTTGGGAATCCGAAGGCAAGAAATGTTCTCCACCGAACAGGGCATGAACTGGTAGCAAAATTTATCATGCTCCTGTCACCACTTGAAGACTTGCTGTTCTGATGCACTCATTTGTGAATAGCAGCAATAACAAATGTTTATTACTAGATAATAAAACACAAGAGCTAACCGCTTTCTATATGGGCTCTAAATTCAAGAAGAGTTTAAGCATCTCTAAGGGAAAGCATTCACTTTGTACCAGGTGCTTTCAAGCAGTTCACATCATCAACAGCTTCCCAACAAGATAAAAATCCAAGCCCTTCAGAAGCAATCAAGCACAGACCTCAGAGAGACTCGTGGTCTCTCCCATACCAGCTCTTCTCCAATACACTGGCTGATTCTTCTCCCACAGTAAGCGATCAAGCGCCACTGTCCCAAGCTCAAGCCTTCAAAAAATACACAGCACCAATGACTTCTCCGGACCTGCTGTCCTGGAAGGGTCAGGATAAGGCCATGCCCCTATGACTCCAGCCAGGGTGAATTCCCTGGTTCCCCCTAACCGAATGTCTTCATTTCCATCGGTTCCTTACTAGGACGGGACAAAAGCTGACAAAGCTAAGGCCAAACATTGGCACAAGAACATAACCCTACATGGGGAAAGGAATTCGCTCACAGTAAAATACAACCTGAAATTAGAAGGCAGCTCCCTCAATGGCTGTGGCAAGGGAACAGCTTCTCCCTTCTCCCGGGACAAGCCCAGCTAAGCCTGGCTATTACAGAACTGCAGCAGAACGAGGTCCCAAGCTAGTGCCTGGACCCACAAACAGAAGACACTGCTTTCACAATGGAAGAGGTTGTGCTTTTATGTCCAGCTAAACCTCCCAGTGAGACACCCAAGAGGAGGTGCTGTGCATTTTACCTTAATGCTAACCCATACAAAATCCAGGTGTGGATGTAGCTGGCATTGATGAACTACATCAAGATGAAAAGACAGACAACCTCTGCCCCATTCTGCCATCCCTTTTCACCGAGAGATGTCTGGTGATAGAGAATTTGCCTGCTTTGAAGTGGGGATGGATCCGAGAGCCAGGCAGGTGTAAAGCCTTCCTCAGCAGACAATATGCCACGGAGCTCACCCTGCAAATCCATCATCTGCAGCTTCTTTGGGGTGGGCAGGGTGGAGGGGATAATTCTAAGCAGATTAAAAACCTCTGCATGAATCCTGCCAATCAATCCATTTCAATCATCTTCCATCCTGTGCAAAAGGCATTGAAAGAAACGATCGGTTTTCTCTGCCACTGACCCATGACATCCTTCTGCTGCTAAGCAGTTCTGATTGTGGGACTTACTGCAGAACACATACGCACACAAAATAAATAAATAAACCAGTCTTATATTTTATGGCAGAGGAGAAAAGCCTCCCTGGATCTGTCACTGTAGATACTAGCCCATCACCAGCTATAAAATGCTGCATTCTTGACTGATGTTGGTTTTCATGGCCCATTTACTTGTTTGCTTCAATTTCCCCTCCTCAACAACTCCAGTTACTGGAAAACTCTAGGTTTTGTAGCCTTGCTGGCAGGCTGGGATCTTTTTCACGCATCCAAGCAACAGACAAGAATGGGGCAGAATGAAGCTGGAAGGATGCAGGGGAACAAAGGAAGGAGAGAAGCAGAATAGCGAGGGTGCTGTACAGGGAAAGGGAGGGACAGGATTTAAAGGAGCGCAAGAGAAGACTTGGGGATAAATGAATCAGAGCAAGGGGCTGAGCTGAGAAGACGAAGTGGGTGGGATGGAGGAAGGGTCACCTCAGCTATCCATCTCCCTTTAACCCTCCTGCACCGGAGCGGGATCAGGCCATGCTTCTCTTCTCACGCTGTGCTGAGATGGAAACAGCTTGGGCTCCCAGTTCATCTAGAGCAGCTCTAAGAAATGGCCTCACTGGTTCACAGCTCGGCCAGGAGCACAGTCCAACATCAGCTCCCTGGAGAGGCAGCTCAAAGCATCACCAAAGGAGCCAAAAATGACCCTGTACGCAAGAGTCAAAGGATGAGGTCCTCCCACAAACAGCCCCACCAGGTCGGGCCAAGGGCTCGGTTTGCCTTGTAGCTGCTGTTTAACAGGGACGGTAAGAAGATGCCCAGAGAAATAGAAGAACAAGACAAGCATATATGATATTACTCCAAGTCCTCTCCCAGTCTCCAGCTGTTTCCAGCTCAGAGGAACTCTTGAGCCAGATGTACTTAGTAACCCCTCAGTAATTTCTCTTGCATGCAATTGCCCAGTGTCCTCTTAAATCCATATAAAATTTAGCATCCAGACTCTTTTGACAACAAGGTTGTGGGGCGAGATCCAGCGCTGTCTGTTAACATTGCTCCCTCTGGCTCTGGAGGACTTCCCTGCCTGTCGGCAAGGTCAGACAGCATTGCAGCCTCTCTTCTTCAGACCATGCAACCTTTGAGCAGCTGCCCAGGCCATCGGATGCTGTCTCCCTCTCCTGCAAGGCACTGGGAAATGAACAAAGACTACAAGGGCTGGACTCATCCTAGAGAAACTAAAAACAGTAAGGGACTTCCAAAATCTGCATCCTGCTGCACTCAGATGAAGAAGGTCCCACCCGGCCAAGCAGGTATGACTGCAGCCAAGGCCCAGGATGCTTTGCACCACAGCTACTTCGACTCTAAACAATCCACTCCCCAAGCCAGGGCCAGCCCCAGCTCGGCAAAAAAAAAAAAAAAAAAAAGCAGGTTGCTGGACAGCACTGTTTACGCCTTTCTGCGTATTTTCTTACTCAGGGAAGACAAACAGGCAAACAGAGGAGGGAGGATTTGCTACTAACCACCAGGGAGGAGGGTGTGGGTGAAATTTTGCAGTTTATGAGATGTAAACAAGTCAAGCGGAGCAGGTTGGGCCATGCGATGCCCTCTTACCACCAGTCGTTCATTTGGCATAAACAGCAGCACCCAGGCCAGGGCAATGATCTCTCCCAGATACTTTTGTCCTTTGCCATGAGCTGAACTAAGGGTTTAAACCTTAGGTGGGGGAGCAGGGGATGAAATAACCCCATCCACTGTCATCCTTCTTTGGCATCTCTTTTCTACCCCAAAATATCTTCCCCTGGTGCAGGAGGCTGGAGAACAGCACTGCAGTAGAAGGCAATGAGGCTTTACCCAGGTGCAGAGCCTGAGAAGAGGATTGGCCAGAGTTTGCTGCCCCAAAAAGCTTTTGGGAGGTAGCCACAAGCGCTTAGATTGACAGGGAGCATAACCCAACCTGTCAGTCAAGGTCTCTGCTTCCCCACACTCCATCCCCATCACAAATGAGCTTGTCTCACAAAGCCCAGTCCAACGTGACAAGTGTTTATATAAGACTAATGAACGTCTCTGTCCCAGTTGACATCTTGACTTGCTCAGGCACCAAGGCCCAGGCACACATGCTGTTTCCCCCGCCACAAGCAGGCTTGCAAAAAGCTGCAGCCCTAGTTCAGCCCTGCTGGAGGTGCTCCGCTGCAGGGAGCAGCCTGGCTTGCTTTGGGCTGTGCTTCCCCACACTGCTGCCAGGCTGAAAGCTTTGTCCATGCAGGGAACCTGCACGTGGCAGGAACCATAGGTTCCTGCACAAGGACCAAGTGCCAACTGGCAGGAATGAGGCAGCCTGGCTCCCTGCAGAAGGTTGCAAGTCCCCACCATGCTAGTGAGCAAGCACAGGATGCTTGCCTTCATGGTTTAGTCATGCAAATGACCCTCTGATAAAGAAAAGCAGCATTTTTTCATTTAAATGCCTTAAAAATACCACCAGGATTTGAGTAGGAAAATGCCAGCCTCTCCGTCAGGCCTCTCTTCATGCCACACCACAAATGTCTGGTGGAACTCTATCTTTCCACTTCTCCAAGGAGCCCTAGCTCTGCTGGATGTGTCCCCAGATGCCTCTCCGGAGAGGTTTAATAGCCACACGAAGTGACGGGGCCTGTCAGCAAACGACTGCGATGCTGGGTTTGGGCCACGCATTCCTGACAGCTGCCTCTGCCTACGCTAGGGCTCCTTCCAGCTGAGTCCTTGGGGCCCCACAACCCAGCAGCCTCCTCGGAGCAGACGTGCGTTACCTCTGTCCCACGCAGCCCAGGCTGCGCTCCATCACAGGGCGCTGCCTTCAGACAGGAAACCTGCGGCTGGGGAGGAACCAGCCTCCCCCCTCTCTTTTTCCATGTCCACTCTTCCTTGGTAGGAGGCTGGTGGGACCCATAGGTGCCAGTTCCCACCACAACCCCAGGATGGCCCCAGCAATGTTGGTCAAGACATCAGATGCCACTTCAGAGGAGAGGAGGAAAGGTACTGCCAGTATAGTCTCAGTTGGGAATCACGGTGCTTTTTTGTTTTTTTGGGGGGCACTCACTTTCATTTTCCCTTGGGAAACGCATGACTTTATTGATGCAGATGGTGCCCACCTGAACGGAGTGTTCTTTCCCCACACTGCGCTCTGCATGCCCTTTGCAGCTCCTGGGATTCATGCTCACTCATCCATCTGGACACACAGATCTGGGTTTTGCAAGAGCACAGAGCAGCACCAACGTCCTGAAAAATATAGAGAGCAGAAGGAAGCGGTTAAGAAGAGAGGCAGAGGATCCTGCTGCTCCAGAACCTGTACTCAGCATGCTCTGGTCCACTGCAGACCAAAACCCTAATGGTACCTGGCCCCTTCCAACACGAAACGCCCTGAGGCAAAGGGCCTGACGCTATGGGGACAGGCAGAGATCCTCAGGGCAGCGGGAGGCGCATCACAACCCCACTCACTAATTTCACACCAGGGCCCAAACAGGCTATCGCTGCCAACAGCTTTAAGTGCTGCCACCTCCAGACCGGAAACTGCAGCAATTGTCCTATAAAAACCTCAACTGGAGAAGATAAACCTCCCAAGAAGAGCTGGAAGACACTGCAAGGAGAGGGCGTAGGGGTTTCCACATGTTTATTCTGTGGTCTCCAGCTCTGCCAAGACTGAGCTGAGCTCAGCAGCATCAAGCGCAGAGTACGGCCATGCCTGGCAGCACCGCCCGCATTGAGATTGTGCTGCCCTACGCACGGCCAAGCCCAACCCAGTCCCAGCCAGCCCTGGTTTGTCTTTAACAGCCATTACCTTGATGGCCCTAAACCTGACTGCTCTGCTTTGTTAACCCCCACACACCCAGCACCCTGGGTGCTTCCAGTTCACCCACTCTGCCCTCCCAGTAAGGAATCTCTGCACATCTTTCAGCTGCTTGCAGCGGGCAAGATTTATCAGCCCCATCTGAGGTAAGGGAGGCCTCCAGCTGTCTCAGGATCCAGCTGCCACACGTGCCGTCCTCTGCCCACCTTCTCCTTCACTCCCGATCCCTCCTTCTACTGAGCAGTCCTCCAAGCCCTTCCCGCTGAGACCCAGCACGGCAGCACCTCCATCCCAAAGCGATCGGTCACACCCTGCACCACAATAACCCAGCTCGGTCCACACCATGCTCCCACACCCAGTCGAAACACCCCACAAAAGGCATAAGTAAAAAATAAGCAATTTGCAAAGGAGAGATCAGGTCTGCAACAACTGTTGTTCAACAGAACTATGTTCTATCCAATCCCACGTTTCAAAAACCTACCAGACCCCAACACTGGCCTCCTTCCCCAGCTCCTCTTCTTGGATTCCTAGAGGTGAAGCTTAGACATGTGCAAATAGCTGGTCTACCCTTTAAAAATCAAATTAAGAAATTAGAAAGATGAAAACATTTTCTCTTTAGGTTGACCCGAAATGAAACCTTTCTATTTGACATAGCAAAACATTTTTTTTCTTTAAGTGGAGACAATGAAAACATTTTGTTCTCCCCAAAATAAAGCATTTCTCTGTTTTCAAACGCATGTTTGAAGGCACTTGCGGTCCCCTTCTTTTTAATTAAAGGCAGGCAAATTTCAAATGGAGAATGTCACAGTGCAATAAAAAGTTAAAGAGTTTAATTTCAAGCATATCTTAAACAAAGCCTGCAGTTTTTCATCCCCAAAATACTATTTTTCATTTCAAACTTGAACCAAAGTTGTAAATAATTTCAAAGGAACCAGAATAACTTTTTATTTTTCCTACAAACAAATGTTTCATCTGAATTTCAGCCAGGCTAGCTTAAAGTGATTGGAGCCAGACTCTTCTCAGTGGTGCCCAGTAAATGGACAAGAGGCAATGGCCATGAGTTGAAATACAATTCCTTTTAAATAGAAGAGAAAAAATACTGTTTTTTTTACTGTAAGGGTAGTCAAACCCTGGAACAGGTTGTGCAGGGAGGCTGTAGAGTCTCCATCCTTGGAGATAATCAAAACCTGACCAGACATGGCCCTGAGCAACCCCCTCTAGCTGATCCTGCTTTGAGCAGGGGGTTGTGTTAGGTGATCTCTGGAGGTGCCTTCCAGCCTCAGTCGTTCTCATTTTATTACAAACTGGAAAAAGAAGTATCCAGGCCCTGCTGTCTCCTCTCTGAAGATTCACAGGCATACACCAGGCCCACTAAACCGCTGCAAGCTGCAGTATCACCAGCCCTGCTGAGCGTCTGAGAGTCACCCAGAGCTTCATGGTATCTTCAAGTTCCAGTTCCTGAGATTTAGCAATTGAGTGTTTAAAATAAAACATGCGTTTCTTACCCTCAATAAAAGAAGAGAAAACCTGTAACCTCTGCCTGAACTGCAAGGGAGAAAAATAAACGAAAAAGCATCAGCCATTCTGTGAGCAGTTTGAAGAAACCGGATTTCTGTGGACCTTACACCTCCTGCTTGGGTTCTCTGGTGTTTAGTAAGGTGTAAGCTCTGAAAAGCTTCTCCCATAGCCAGGTATTCAAAATGTCCTGTTCCTGTGTGGATTCACTGGAGCTTAATTTAAGGAGAACGAGCTCACGCTGGACTATTTCATTCATTAGGAGCACACACTAATTTCCTGGACACCTCACATAAGAACCTGATGTCCCCATGAGCTTGAGCCCACTGTCAGCTTGCACTGAAAGTGGCCACTCAGGACAAAAGCTGTTAGGGAAAGCAGGCAGGCGGGCAGTGTCACAAACAGCCTGGCTCATCACAGCAGCGGTCACAGCTCAGCTGGGCTCCTACCAGGTTCACATCAGGGCATTTGCTCAGCGCTAAGCTGGGCACCATCACCTAAGTCATTGCCACACAGCAGGATGGATAAAATGTCAGTGACTTTTGGAAAATTTGGGAAACGTTCAAGTTTGTTAAAAAGAGATGGAAAGAAGAGTAAACAGTCTATGGATGTTTCAGATTTGGGCTTTTGGACAGCGTCAGAGCTTGTTGTCATCTCTACCTTTTGGGGTCAGGAAACAGGAGTGTGAATGGAGAAAGAGATCTTTGAGTACGGAAATCTCAGACTCCTTTCATTGCCAAGACCTGAACAGCACTCCATCTCTGGGATGCTCAGCCAGACCCAAATATGTTAATGTCCTCGCCATTAAGACATGAAAGACATTTAAAATGCCCTCAATTTCTATAAGACTCCTAGAAACCACATAGACATGCATGCAAATGTCGCAAATGTGCACACACGAGCAATCCGCAGCCCTGCAGCGCACACCCCATGCTGAGCTCTCAGCTCCAGCAGCTTGTCCCAAGCAGCCCCGTGCATTTGGGGCAGGTTTGAGTTCAGCTGTCAGTAAAAGAACAGAGCGAGCATCTCTCGGCTGTTTCCTTCCAGCACAACCCCGCCTCGGGGCAGCGGCAGGATCTTTTCAATACTGGCTTTTGCAAAAGCATCTCAGCCCGTTTTCAGAGATCCATCAGACTTACGCAGGGGTCAAACTCACCATCTCTGTTTTCCTCTTGGAGAAAGCCCCCGGGCCACTTTCAGCCATCTCCTGGTGCAAAGTGACCCCTACAGCCCGGTTCGTGCACGTCTCGTGTCAGCCAGCAGGGACAGATTTCCCCGCAGGCTGGGCTGGATTCACTGCCCTCCCGTGGCCGACTCCAGAACTCGCAGAAAGCCTCAGGTTTCTCAGTGTTTGGTTTCTGTCAGTGTATAATAAACAGTTGGATTTGCTGTAATAACAATAACATCGGCACTTCTGATCAAGCCAATAATTTATATCACAGGGTTACACATGTAAGAAAGTCAGCTAGAGCCTCTGGACTGCTGGTGACCTGCAGGACTGCAAAGTCCCCATCAGCACAAGCTCTTGCTGCCAAGAGTGAACATAACAAAGGGAAATAAAAGGAAGATGCTCACATAACAGGCAGGGTCTTTCCAAAAGCGACACAGCACCCTTCTCTTTCTTTCCCCATGTGAGTATGTGGCTCCTAGACAGGAGGAAAAAAAAAAAAAGCTACCAAGTAACATAAAAACATGCTATTCCAGGTGAGAGAGAGACTGGACGAGGATAAAAAAGCTACTCTGCAAAACACACAGCATCAGAAAGGCCCTGATCCTGCGCAATGCATTCCCTTGACTCCTCCAAGTCAGCAGGACTCTGCGGGAGCTGTGCTCTGCACTTGGAGGAATGGGAGAATTCCCGGTGGAATTGCAACGCTGGAAAATTAGCTCAGTGCAGTGTTCACTTTTTATGTCCCAGCATACCAAAAGAAAATGGACTCCTAAAAAAAAACATTTGGCTTGGCAAGTGGAGATGGGCTAACTCGGCCCATCACTCTGTGCATTAGCTCAGCACGATACAAGCAGGACCTCGGTGACCTGATGGGGTTTAGAAGCAGCACACTTGCTCCAAGTCCCAGGACCACAGCCAGTAGATGGCATTCGTACACTGTCATATGTATATGTATGCTGTCAGGCTTTAACTGCCTTGGAAAACATGGAGAATAGCATTTCTCATATAAAAATGAAGGTAAAAGGCAAATATTAACCTTAACCTGCTGACTTTGATAAGTAACTTCAGAGCTGTCAAGCGTTACAGAATTTCTGGCATCTCTTTCAGTCCCCATGGATCTTCTGTCTACTTCTGATGCCTTAAAGAAATACAATGCCTCTCTAGAGCATCCCTGAGTATCTTCCATATCCTGGACCACAGGGATGCCCAAATGGTCAGATGTGAACAAGGGACACCCCACCATCCCCCCGAGGTCTGATCCAGGATCTACCAGGCTGACAATGCACGTGGCTAGGAGCTGCTGGTGCTTGGCTAACACTGATGTGTGTCACTTTCTGCATGGTGGCATCCACTACAGAGGAAATATTGCCCTCAGCACCTCGTCCTGTAAGAGCCACTGGTCCTAAGAGAACACCGTCTGCATGGAGCTACGCCACTTGTGTTTGTAAGGCCTACCACGTTTGGAAACAGCCATCTCCTGGTGATGTACCAAAGGTCCCAGTTCCCAACAGGCGAGACGTGGGAGCACCCAGCAGGTACCTGTGGTTACAGGAGAGGGACGGAATGGTTGAGGCGACGGGAGAGGCGTTTCCTAGGTGGGCAGCCAAGGAGTGTTTGCGAGCAGGGCTGTGACTCGACCAGCAACACAGCACATCAGCCCTTCTCCTGAGCCTGCAGACCATGGCCAGGGCTGACCAGAAGTGCCAGCGGAGCCCCCCAGCACCATGCTGTGACTGCATGAGAGCCAGGACCATCGCAGAACTCCTGTTCTTACTGCAGCAGAAAAAGAGGTGCAGTAAGTAGAATCCTGCTTCCACCATGTCCCGCTCCTTCATCTCCCAACCGTGGTCTGCTCTCCAGATCACTGCAGTCCCTCTGCCCATGGAACAGCCCTCCAAAAAATCAAATGCATCATTAGGAGGTGGTAATAGGAAAATCCCATTGCAGCAGGCACACGTGGAGTTCACAGCCCTGCTCTATCTATTGATGTAATAGAAGCCACCTCTCTCAGAGCATTTCTGCTAAGACTCAGAAGAAAAGCCATTGCACTTCCTTCACCAAGGGATCACTACTAAAGCTGGAGCTACCATCATGTTTGTACAGCACCAAGCACATTGGCTGCTCTATGCAAGCTTGAGGGGGATTTTTGACAGCAGACATCATCAAACTAACACCAGGGCCTCTAACAGCAGCTGGGTTGAGTATCTGGCCCGAACTGGAGGTAAGGCTGTTTGCTGGAGCCCACGAACCAGAAGGCAGAAATCTGAACCTATGAAAGTTACTGCTACTTCATTCACTTTTAGATTTACACTTGCAAAGGAACTAGCAAAGGCCTCAGGCTAATGCTGTTACTGACATCCTGGAGGCAAGTAGCAGGAGTTGATCCCCCAGCACAGGGAGGACTCAGCCAGATCTATTTGTACAGCACTTGGCACCAGAAGTGAGACCGGTGCCCAAGTTTTAAGTACAGGTCAGCTGTGCATGTGCAAGGCGAGCTGGACCTTTAACTCTGATATAGACAAGCTCCCTTGCATCCTAACACATGCTGAAGCCACCTCTTTCTATTTCTTTCTCAGTGAATGATGCACTGCATTAAAAAGCCCTCCTCTTCCTACCCATCCCTCCCCAGCTCCAAGCCTCCTCCGGGACCAGATCCTGCTGGATGAGGGGCATCCCTCACTCCCACTGAAAGGGGCAAGGAGATGGTGTGCTCAGCCCTGGCAGCATCATTCATCCTAAGGAAGAGAGCTGGGAGATATTTGGTACCTCTCAGCCAATTGGAGGAGAGGTGACACCGAAAGGGGGGTGCTTTCAGCTCCTCTCTCCACCCATCCTCCCATAACACCCCCCCTCCCTGTCACCACCACCACCGCCATCCTCCTCACACACAAAAGCAGTGCAATTAGCTGACTTAAGAGAGCCGAGGCTTAGCCAGCTGCAAGCGGAAAATAAAAAAATACCTTGGAAGGGAGAGAGGCAGCTGAGGAAGCAGCCGCCATGGAAGAATACAAATAACAGCTCTCAATTCCCTCCCAATGAAATCCAAATCACAACGCAACATCTCCTGCAAGAAAGGCCGACCTAGATGCATCCACACACTCCTCCGCTGAGAAAGCCCCACGCGTCTGCATCCACATCCAGGCGCTGGACCTCCTGAGCAGCCCGTCTCCACCGGGAGGAATGCACAGCTGGGATACAGGCAGGATCGTCTTTGTTCCTCGTTAGCCACCAGCATCGGTGAGTACAGCGTCATCTGGGCTTCCATACTGCCGGGCAATGTCTGATATTAAGAAACATCAGGCTCCAGCCTGGGATTCGTTTCAATTTCTTTCCTTTCTCTTCCTCCCTCCATGATGCTTTTAGGGCTAGCAGAAAGCAGATAACAGCTATGGGGAGCAGGGAGGGAAGGTGGGGTCTCCCTGAGCCCCAAGGTATATCCCTTGCCTGCAAGTAGGGAAATCAAAAACGGGGACATGTATGACTGTGTCATGGGCATTGCATGCAGCCAGGCACGGTGGTTAAGGACAGAATACATAATGTGTACGCTGGGAGGAAAGGCTCAGAGATGCTGGTCAGGGAGAAAGCCCTGCAACCCTCACAGACAGCTCTTTGCTTTGATTCCTGTCTCTGTCAGCGCCTGTAATAAAGACGGATGCCTGATTTACTCAGGCCTCTACACAACTTAATTCCTTCAAAGCAGCTACACACAGATTTACTTCCCCCTGGTTCATCACCAGTGGCACCCTCTTTAAATACAAGCCTCCAGGGAAGCAGAAAAAGCACTGACTCTCTAGATGAGCCTTACAGCAACTGGTCAAACTCTGCTAGATGCTGATTCTTCTGACACAGGGGACAAACAGAGTAGCCCCATCCACTTGAGAAATCACCCCAGGCCTGTTACTCTAAAAATATATGTTATTGTCCAGCCATGCCTGGATACATTTACAGCATAAGGGCTGAGCTCAGGAAGAACAGTCAAAACTGTACTGCAGTGGAGAGGTTAATGGTGTGCCCACCATTCGAGCTGATTTCACCTGAGCATGTTCTGCATAAGATAAGGCCTGACCTTGTCCCCTCTGAGCTCAGGACCTACCGAACTCACCTGCAGCAGCAGCCAGCTGAGAGCAGCATTACCTGCTCTCTCCCACTGGAGCTGGTCCTGCAAGGACCGGTCCTGACCCCTCGGCTGGACTTTGTCAGGGGTTGCAGGTACACACCAAACACAGATGCAGTCCCTGGGAAATATGTGCAAAGGCCTGATTTTTGCTGGCTGGCAGTGTAGGAATCTTGTAATGAAGGCAAACAATATTTACGGTCCTAAGGGCCCCTGGCACTGCCAAGGTGTTAGTATACATGAGAACAAGGCCCCTGGATCTGAATCTCTCCTGTTCATACCAGCGCAGGTGAAAGCCCAGGCTGGGAACAGCACACCCACCTTGCCTCCATCTGAGGCACTCCAGTTTGTTGGTGTCTGCTTTGGTTTACCTGAGAGCAAGGCAGAGAGTGAATTCTTCAGGGGTGTGAAAGGACATTCAACATCCCCGTGAAAGCCTCCTCACCCTCTCCCGTTTCTCTCTTGGTACAGGGAGGATGGGGATGGAGCACAGATCGGGCAGCAGCAATCAGAAATTTCTTTGCAAAACCTAAGCCATTAGCTTCTGTCCAGGCCAGCAAAATGGAAACTGGTGCTACTGTCAAACCAACCTGAAACCAGCCTGGGAGAAGCTCTTCTCTTCCCTTTAAGCCACATTTAATTTCCTTCAGCAGAGGTGCTTGTTAATGTTGAGATTACTATTGCAAGAGAAGTGGTAAGGGAAAATGGGAGGGTATCAGCCCAGAGAGTGTTTATTCGCAGGGAGAAGAGCCAAGGTCACAACAGCACAGAGATATACCTGTTGCTTTTTTTGCAAAACAAGCAGCTATCTCACTGCTTCTCTGTGGAGTATGCCATTGGCATACCTGCTCTGAACCTTTTTCGGATTGAATGCTCCCCATGTAGTGATGCTCAGTGCCAGCCTCTCTGCCTTCCATTTTCCAGCCTGAGCCCTTCCTTGAGGAAAACGCTGTGCATCCAGAACACCTCTGAGCACGATGGGAACTACAGAAGCCACTCTGCGGATGGAGAACGTGGATGTGAAGGAAGAATGGCAAGACGAGGACTTCCCCAGGTTTGTTCCCTGTAAAAAAAACAGGGATAACTTTATTTCTTCCTGTAAGAAACGAGCAGAGCATGGAGCATGCTGGTCCCTCCTACCAGCCCCAAAGGTAACAGGAGCCTTGATTCCAGCAGAATAACTCTGGCCAGAAAGCAGGGCTTTTGTAGCAGGGCTGCTCTCAATGCAGAAAAAAGTTAGGGTGGTTTCTGGCAGCACTCTGTGAGCATGCCAAGGAGGATAAGGGACAGGATACAAAGGACAAAGAGAGATTAACGTGGACAAATAGATGCCTATAGGGATGGATGGATGCATGCATGGATGGACTACTGGATCCCAGTCTCTGAATCAAGCAGTGTCTCCCCAAACAAAGCAACGCTGCTTTGCCACAGGAACCAGAGTCACTGGGATGACCACTGGCACTGACATGCTGAGTGGCAGAATCTGACCCTGCCACAGGCCATCTGCTTGGACGAATGAATGAGCAAAACATTGCTCTTCCCCTCCTCCAGGCAGCTTCTCAGCCCCAAAGATACTCACATTTTCCAGGACAGGGTAGACACGGACTGCTCCACGCACATGGGCAATTGGGTTGCTGCTCCTCTCATTCCCAAGACAACAGAGTACTGGCCACAGCGATGGTTGCACACCCTTGCAGGAAAATGATGTGTGGGTGAGAAAAGGTGCCAAAGTGACAGCTTTCACCTTCACAGACACCTTATTAGCAGCACAGAGAGCTGACAAAAATCACTGTAAGTTCCGTGAGCACTCAACTCGCTGCAGCCACTCAAGCATCGCCCCACACATCCAGCACTAAAGCCCATCGCCCAGCAGCAGCTCGCTGAGGCACACAGCACAGCCAACACCAAGCCTTGCTGCAGCCGGCATGGCCAGCCCCAGGCGTGCAGGGACCTGGGCTGCTGAAGGGCTTTCCCCATCCCAGCTGCAGCCGAATCCCCCCAGCAGCCCACAGGGTCCCTGTGTTCCCAGGACAGTGGCTCAGTGTGCTGTGCGGGCAGGCACGCACAAACCCTTGCCGTGCTAGAAAGGGTCTCCTGTCTCCCTCGGCACCGGTGGATGAGCTTCGCTCTGTTTACCCCAGGCCCAGCTGCAGTGCTAATCTAAGCACCTCTGTCTGCCAGCCCAGCACCCGGCTCCTAGGACATCACTTGTCCTTCCGCTGGCCCCAGAGGAGGGCTCAGCCAAGCCTTGGGTTTCTAGGACAGATTTTTCTTTCCTCTGAGAGCAGGGCTGGCCAGAGCTTTGGGCTGACAGACCTCTGCCAATGTAAGGCTCCCCCAGAGTGCTGTGCTGCCAAGCTTTTAATTGAGTAGAATGGAAAGTGAGGTATAGAAAGAAGTTATTTACCCATTGCTCCCCGGAAAATCCAGGGATAAAGCTGGACTAGCACCTGGACACCCACGCACTAACCCACACCATTACGCTGGAGCAGGAGCCAGGCTGCGCTTCACACTTGCCCTGCAAGCAGCAAACTTACCCTAGCAACAGCCAAACCTTCAAAGGGGCATTCCCTCTGCAGAGCCCACAGCACCACGTAACACAGGCACCATCACTCCCGACTGGCAAACGAAGCCCAGGGAGAGGCAAAGTAATGTGACCGTGGCTGGGCAGCAAGTCAGTGGCAGGGACAAAGCCAAAGCCCAGAGAACAAGCTCCACAGCCTGCTGCTAGACTGCTGCAGAGGGATTAAATCAGGAATGATGCAAGTGAAATAGAGCCCCAACATCCACTAATACCAGCTGTGTTTCGCTGGCATTAAAAAAAAAAAATCATCTTCAATCACTTCCCCCCTAGAAGCATTAAAATAACAGGGCAGAGGCTGCCGCATGTGGGACAGTAGCTCTCTACCAGACGATTTGCTGCATAGCTATTTTTGCTTAGCTGTGATTAACCAATCTTGCCACAAAAAATATATCCCAGACAAAGATCTGGGCTGGGGAACTGAATTTGGCTCCTTATTAAGAACACAAGGGGACATTCCCATCCCTCCTCAGGAAGGTCCTCTGCAGAACAAGCTTCTGCCTTTTTCTGCTGCAAGGATGTAATGCCAACGCAGTGAGCCATCGCCTAGAGAGATCAAGCAGCGAGGAAGCAGAGAGGAAAGGGTCCCCCCCCTCCTGCTGCTCCCTGAAGGCTGAGCCTCCTGCCGACAGCCTGCCTCAGCTGTTTGTGCAAGTGTCGTCCTGCAATGATGCTGTAGCGGTGCCGCGGGGCGGGTGCAGGAGCATGCTCACTCCATCACGCATCCATCAGATCACAGTCGGAGAAGGCTAGGGCTGGCTGGGGCCCGAGATACAGGGAAGCTGGGCATCACGCTATCAGCAGAGAGCAAAATGGTGGCACCTGACCCTTAGAAAAGCTGCTTCATTCAGAAAATCTGGCGTCTAGGGCTAGCTGCATGTGGGAAGGAAGATTTATACAGGAGACTGGGAGGTAGTGATTCAAGCTTCCTTCGGGAAGGTAAGCAAGACCTTTTCTTTGCCTCTGACTTTTGAATTGCTTCTCTTTAATGAATCCTAAAATCACAGAGCTCCTCACTGCAGCACTGACTTGGGTACAGCTGGGCCTTCCCCCCCCTCCTTTTGATGCTGTATCACCAAGTTGTGCCAGGCGCCAGCTCGCAGTCAGATAAACAACCAGCCAGGCCCTGCTCAAGACAAAATCAAAAGGGAGGAGGAGAGGCTGGAGGGGGGCAGAGGGCCCTGGGGTCTTTCTGACTGCTCAGGAATACAGTGGGCTGCCCGTGGGGTCCAGGTGCTGCGCAAGCGAGCAAGGACCAGGAGCCTTTGATCAGGTCTCTAGCCCTCATAAATATACAACAACCAGCTCGGAGAGGATTATCCCTTAATCTAAATATTTATATGGTTTAATTTGACTGGTGGCTCCGGTGTTAGGGCAGCACAAAGAGAAGCCTTTGTAGGGCAGAGCCAAACAGCATCCTCCAGCCGACTCGGAGATGCCAGTCCCTACCAGCTCTCTCCCTGTCATTGTCAGACTGTAACGCCAGCAGCTGCTAGAAAGCAGCCCTGCGGTCCCATCCCAATTCTTACAGTACTGCCTTAAAACTGGTGGGTTTTCCCCCATGTTTCATCCCAGGGCCACCCCAGCACCCAGGATTTTACACCTGGAGGCCTGGCCTGTTTCCCTGTTGCGGGGAAGCTTCCAGCAAGGGGCAGGTGAAACAAGGATGGCTTAGGAGGCTTTTTTTTTTTTTTTTTTTTAAAAATGGTCCACTGACATCATGAACGTGTCAGGCGGTTGGAGGGATTTGGTCATGGTGCTCAAAAAGTTTCAAACTGCCTCCCCTACTTAATGCCAAGGAAAGGCACAAGTCCTAGCTCAAACTAATGGGAAAAGTGTCCAGCTCAGGGTGGGCAGCGTGCTGTTCAGTGCCGCCAGCTAGGGTAACTCACAACAGTACTGGGGCCAGATTCTGATTTCACTTACCCCTATACGGGTTGGGAGCAACTTCACCAATTTCCGAAGGACAATAGCCACATAATGAGATCTGGCATTAACATCTGTAAAGGAAAGTCAAACTTTTAATTCAATTGACACTCCTAGCCTCCAGCTGGTGGCATGGTGATTTATACCGAGGGGATGTAGATGCCAAACACGAGAAGATGCAAATCCTGGCCTCAGCCATGGAGCCCAAGGAAGAGAGCAGCGGGTCAGCCTTTAGCTCCAAGATATGGGTTTGAGTGCTGGCGCCTGGATCTTAGCTCAGAATGAACCTGCTTCCAAACCTCAGCAGGGTTTGGGTATCACTGTCATCTTTTGCCACGTGGGGGCTGAGGTGAGGATGGGGGAAACAATTCTGTGATCACACCTAAGATTTAAACCTTGCCTTAAACACCAACAAAGCCATTAAAAGAGCAAAGCCACGACAGACCAAGGAGGCAGCTGCCTCCCAGGAGAGCTGGTTGTGGAGGGTGCTTTGAAAAAAGATTTGCTCCGCTGCAGCCAGGGCTAGTGGCAGAAGGCAGGATGCACTTTACAAAACCATTGGTGAATAGTGCCAAGTGCTCTTGTGCTAAGCATCCGCTGCTAGCTCAGCTGCTATTGGGATCAGAGCATTCCCCTCTGTGCCTATAAACAGCCAAATTCAGACTTTGACAGCCCACTGCATTGCCTACACTGTGCAGGGATCAGTATCAAGGTACCAACTGCAGATGTTCCCTGGTACCGTTGATGAGGAGCCCTAGAGCTTGGCACTGCCTCTCGGCCTTCTGATGGAGATCAGAATGGGGGTAATATGGAGAGAAGGAGGGGGATACCAATTTTGGTTTTTGTTTTTTTTTCCCCCCAAGGGACAGTATTTGTTCCAGCGTCTCTGGCTAGATTTTCCAGATTTTTGGTTGACTGGCTGGATAAGAGATGTACTGGGGGGATAGTTTGGAAGTTATTTGAGATCGCACCGTGCTCCAGTGAGAAAGCACGGCTGTTGGGTTGCTCCTGGGCAAATCACCTGAAGTTATCATCAGGTTGATGCTCACAGACAAAAGGGAAAGGGAAGAGCATATATGAAGTTGTATGTCTTTCCCTGATGTCCACAGTTCCCTCCAGTGTCTGCCATGGAGTGACTTTCATGTAAATATCACTTGTTATTTCCCATCTTCTGACCTCCACATCTTGGCTTGCCTGCAGACCTCTCCCAGAAGAGACAGGAATGGAGTCACTGGGCAGCCCTACAGAAGACGAGAATACATCCTGTAAGTACCAGCCTGCCTTATCAGGAGTTCAAAGGAAAACAAGCCTAAGGGAGTAACAGTGTGCAGTTAGGGCAAAAGTCAGTCCCCTTGGAGTCTCCATAAAAATTCCCATGCAGGAGAGGAAGCCAGCAGAGATTTGAATTTGCTAATCTTTCACAAGAGGCTGGGGGAGGAAACAGGCATCTCAGGAGTGTAGGTACTTTTATCCAGCCATACCTTCCTGTGGCAGGTACCTCCCACCACCCTTAGCTTCCAAGACCATAGCCTGAAATAAGAATAATGAAAGCACCAAGTCTTGCACTAAGGATACAGGACAAGGACAACCTGTCAGCTATTTTCCTTTTAACTCCAGCTCCCCCAAATACTTTAAACTTTAATGGGGCACATCGTAAGCGGAAGACACTTGTTGCACCTGAAATCAACATTTCCCTGGACCAGAGTGAAGGCTCCATTCTCTCCGATGACTTCTTGGACACACCTGATGACCTGGATATTAATGTGGATGATATTGAAACTCCTGATGAGACAGACTCCCTCGAATTCCTGGGGAATGGGAACGAACTGGAATGGGAAGGTAAAAGGACGATTCCGGGTGAACTTCTGCAGGGGCTAGGGCTTTTTTCAGCCTCGTGTAAACCACTTGATACCACTCACCATCAGCGGCTGTGGACTGACTTCCCCAACAGTGAAACACAGCCCACACAACCACACCCCATCTCCCACACATCTGCCCCACCAGGACCCCAGCAACACCCCAGGAGTGCTCTCTCAGCGCTTCCACCTGTGGCCAGCGTGGGCAGAAATAGTTCAAACACCAGTCTGACCACAATTCAGGATAATGCACAAGGCTGTGCACACACATTCCCTTCCAGGAGTAGCAGGGCCACAACCCCAGGCTGGAAAGTGCCACCTGCTCGGCTCTGCTGGTAGAGCTGTCACGTGAATGCTCATACCAAGCCGGACTGATTTAAACAACTTAAACAACACGGTCTTTGCTAACCTGGATGATTTTGACTGAATTTGGCTGAGAAGGACTCACACAAGCAGCTCTGCTAGCAGATCAGAAGAGATCCCCTCTGACACAGGTGGTGCCCTCTTCAGCCAGTATAGATGGATCTGAAGGAAGATCCAGCAAAAAGTCCTGTGCCCTACCTGTGACTGGGGGTACTATAAGCAGTGTGAGATGTTAAGCTTATTTCTATTACAATTTGGCAATTGAAAAAGATTAAGAACAACAAACTTACACAGATCAAAGCTGCAGATGAAAGAGATCATCCTCAGTCTGTGACTGTTATTGCACACCGAAGCTTTTGCAGAGCCTCATCATACATTTTATTAATGGTAGAAATGTTTATCCCTTTTCCAGATGACACTCCTGTAGCCACAGCCAAGAACATGCCTGGGGACAGCGCAGATCTCTTTGGGGATGGTGGGACAGAAGATGGGAGTGCTACCAATGGGCGGCTCTGGAGGACGGTCATCATTGGAGAGCAGGAGCACCGCATTGACCTCCAGATGATCAAACCTTACATGAGAGTGGTGACACATGGAGGTGAGGGAGAGGGAGGCCCCACATACATGTTATAGCCAAAATGAGGATCAGAAGCACATCCAATTGTGAAAAAGGTCCGTAAAAAGGGACAAGTACTTACCTAGAGCTGAACAGAGACACAAAAAGCAGTACGGGCCTAGATTTAGCAATACATCTTTGCCGATATTTTTCCTTGAACTCTTGCATCTTCCCCTGGAAAGGGACACTGATGCTGCCTGTGTCTTTCTTTCCCAGGATACTACGGAGAAGGTCTCAACGCCATCATCGTCTTTGCTGCCTGCTATCTCCCGGACAGTAACCTGGCTGATTACCACTACATCATGGAGAACCTCTTCTTGTAAGTGGTTGGTCAAGGTCTGTGAGGGAGAGAAAGGCAAGGAAGGTAGCTTGGGTCTTGGGGAACTAGTTTCCATGTATTCATTGCATCAGGAACCTCAGCTGGAAAGTTTGAATCCAGGCCAAACATCACCAGCGTGCAGCTGCAGACTGGAGTGAACATCACTGGGTGAGACACTGTCCACAGCATTCACAAAGAAGTCTAATAAGCCAAAGCATTCAAGCATTTAGCGTTAATTATGCCAGCATAGACTCACAACCAGGATAAAGCATATGTACACACAATGCTGAACAGCTTGTAGGGCAGGGATGTCCATCAATGTATGCACTATGCTAACAAGTGCAGACAACCCCTGAGAAACACCCTTAGGCATCCTGCAGAGGTGCCAAGAGAGCTTGAAACATAAGGTGCACAGAGAAGGGACCTGGAGTACTTTGGGACGATACAAAGACACCTGAAGAAACCTCAAGGTACTTTTTCTGAGTCTCACGTCCCTGTTGCTTCTGATCACCCAACAGATATGTGATCAGTAGCCTGGAGCTGCTGGTGGCTGAGGACTACATGATTGTGTACCTGAACGGAGCAACGCCCCGGAGGAGGATGCCAGGCCTTGGCTGGCTAAAGAAATGCTATCAGATGATAGACAGAAGGTGAGAATCCTGTTGGTGTTGCCTCTTCGTTCTTCCCTGTCCTCTTTCCACATCTCTTCCACTGCTTTCTCACAGCCTTCCCCCCCAGCTCTGGGCTCTTTTCTTCCTCTGTCGCAGCTTGCTGACTTCCTCTTCTTCAGGCTGACTTCATCTCCTCTTCTCCCCTGACACGCTCCCTTAACAGGGATCAAGCAAGGAAAGCAACATTCCTGCAGCCTGCCAGCTCTGAGCTTAAATAGGTCTCCAGAGCCCATGGGCAGGGCTTTGGGCTGGAGACCCCCAGGTGTGGCTGCTGAGCATTATTAAAGCCTAACAGTGCCCTTAGAGCCCTGACAGATTACAGGTGAGTTTAAGAAAAGGTCGTGTGAGTTTGACTTTCTGTCCCACGGCTTTCCCACAGGCTGCGTAAAAACCTCAAAGCCTTGATAATCGTGCATCCTTCGTGGTTCATCCGGACAGTGCTGGCTATATCCAGGCCCTTTATCAGGTAAATATAACACGATCCCAAACTCAGCTGGTTTTGCAATGGAAATTTAACCTCATTAATCAGATCTTAGGCTAACCTTTAGATAGTATTGACCATGGTGAAACTGTTCAACATTTGTCCCACATGTCTGATACTTCCAAGGACAACTCTAATGATGGTTTTAGGAGACACTATGGTGATCTGGATCCAGATCAGAGTTTGTCCCAGCGGGTGGTGTATAAAGAACACTAAAAGAGACCAAATTCACTGGGAAGCGCAGGAACGGTGGTCCTGGGCCCCTCCTGAAAAACACACTACAGATATTGAGAGGTACACTGATGTGGCATCTCACCACAGTTTTTAGTCATCAGCACATTAGCACTGGGAGGAGATGGGTGCATTCAGACTGCAGAGGATACAGAGATGCAAAACTCCCTGTTCCCATCAGGCAAATTCTGACTTCCTATGGAGAGAAAATCAAAACAAGGCCTCAAGCACACACTCTTTCTCTTTCTCTTTCTCTT
>VXAA01003216.1:6166-37284 GCA_013399115.1 Anseranas semipalmata
GGGGGGGGCGGCAGGCCTCGCTTCACTATTGTTTGCCCTTAAAAAAAGCCGTAGTAATCTCTGTTTTTGGGGATGAGGTGAACCTGGAGGGCTTTGGAGGCAGTGGGGTTAGTAATAGTTAACACAGAGAATATGTAGTCAGGAAGGGATGAAGAGCCTAGGATGCTCATTACTGAAGGCAAGCAGTTTTGAGGTTAATGCAATAGGTGCTGATCTAAAAGACAAGTTACTGAGCCTTACTAAAATGCATCAGAATGTTATTAAAACTCTATTTTTGAAATATAAATGGTTCCAGCCTTTTTAAAACAAAACATTGCTGAATTAGCAGGTAAGTGTACTTAACACAGTCAACCTGAGTGTGTAGGAATGTAGTTTTACTTGCTAAATATAAAAGATTGATGCTGGGACCAGCATCTGTGGTTTTATCCCACCAGGAGACCAGTATTAAAAATAAAAGGATGGGACTAAATAGGATTGGATTAACCATTATTCTGATTGTGGAATAGTGCTGGAGTTTGTCATTGTGATGTGTTTGAGTAGGGAAAGGATTGCTGGGTCTTGTTCACAGAGAGTGACTATGTGATCCATCTACTAAGTTTATCCCATTCCCTTGAGGTTTTATTTTGTCTGTGTTATATTTTGGTTCTGTTCTTGAGTATTAATATGCAAAATTTAACATACATTGCGATGTTAATTGATTTCAATTTGTAGTAATGTACTTTGTGGTTTAATTTTCAGTGGGAAGAAATGGATCTGGAAAAAGCAATTTCTTTTATGGTAAGGATGTACTTTATATAATATCATTGGGATGGTGGTGATAGTTTGTTTCTGTTGTTTGTTTTTTGCTACAAGTTGGTTTACCAAATGTTCTTCCTTAACGAGGAGTGGCAGAACAATCTTAATGCTTACCTTCATGCTTTTCCTCACTATTCAGTTTCTCTTGAGGACCTTCTAAGACTTTTTAAATGGCAAAAAAGTATTTACAGGAGGTAACTGATTCTAAGTATCGCCCACCTTGAAAACTGATTGTAATATTTGCAGTTATTTTAGACATTTTTACTGGCTAAATTTATGGCACAGCTTACTTAAACACAAACTTTTAACATACAGTTATGGGGTGTGGAAGCATCAGTGGAGGAGCAAAAAGGCAACCTTTGTGTACAAATTGCCAAGTGTTAAGTATTTTAGTGTTGTTTTTAACTGGGCTTGCATGCTGTGTATTTGTAGAGAAATGCGCGAATTCTTGCTTGCTCAGCATTGTTAGATGGTGACAATGAGATCTCATCTGAGACATTCTAGTGTATAGCAGGCTGAGTGATAAAGATCCAGCAGATTAAGGTTTTTTGTGAAGAGAACATTGTAAGATAGTAGCAGTGGCGTGATTGTAAAACATACCATTGTACAGCACATTAGAAACTGCATCTCTCCCTAAAACAAAGAATAAATCTTCTTTGTGTTTTTTTTTATTACAGCAATTCAGTTTGTCCTCAGTGATGAGTTTAGTCATCTTCGCCCAGAGCAGAGGTTGGCTTTGTTGCATGTAAGTGAAGGTGTATAACAAAAGACAACAGAATAACCTAATGCATTTCAATTTTAATACAAAAATGGTAAATTTTTGGACTGTAGGTATTTTAAACCAGTTATTTTGGAAGCATCCTTAAACAGTTTTCCTTTTTTTTTTCTGTTGGGTAAAAGGGAATTTATTATAAAGCAATACATTATGTTTATATAGGTAGTTAATGCATGCTTATGAATCTATCCAGATTTTCAGTAATAAAAATACGTGCACTGGATCTTAAATAGATGCTCTTCCCTCTCAAATCCATGGAAAAAGTGGGGAAGTGTAACTGTCAGGGAAAAGGGAAGATGAATGAGCTCAAAATCCTTCTAAAGAGGGAATTATCTAATCAAAATATCTCCTTTTGTAGGAAGGTACAGGCCCTCGTGTTATTTCAGCTTTTGTGGAAATTATTTTTGACAATTCGGACAACAGGTTACCGGTAAGTTAAATGCTTGAGAAACAGATGATCCTTTCCGACTCTAGTACTAATGTCAGTATTATCAAAATAGTATGGGAGCTGCTTTTGAGTTAGTTCTGGTAAAAAGTGTGATAAACATTCTGGGTTAGTTATACCTACTGCAAGCAGTTAAATTCACTTGTCTTTGTTTTCTTAAGATTGATAAAGAGGAAGTGTCGCTTCGCAGAGTCATTGGAGCCAAGAAGGACCAATATTTCTTAGACAAGAAAATGGTGACGTAGGTACTTCTTTTCCTTAGCTGAATGAACTGAGTAGTATTGCTGTAAATTCTGTAGTCATACTAAACACTTGCATCCCTAGCCTGAAATAAATAATTTCTCAAGAGTTCCATGAGCAATAGTAATTTAGTTGTATAATACTGAGTACTGGTAGTTTGACATCAGTCCTTGTGTAATAGACAGCAGACTTCTTTGAATTTACAGTTTAATCCACTCATTAATGTCATGTTTATCTGCTTATATAGTAATTTTTCAGTTATTTATTATTATTATTATTAGAAATAAGAGCCACCAGACATTAGGTATTTAGCTATTACCTTACAGGTTTTTGAAGAGAGCATGCATTGCATACAGTGACCATAGTATGTGATGTATTGTTGTGATAGTTTATTGTCACTTTTGCTGCAAGTGTTTTTAATAGATTCACAATAACATTTCAGGAAAAATGATGTAATGAATCTTCTTGAAAGTGCTGGATTTTCTCGCAGTAACCCATACTATATTGTCAAACAAGGAAAGGTAAGTTTTTTTTTTTTTTTTTTCACAAAATGAAAGAAATTACTGTCAAAAGTATTATGTATCCTTGATGGCAGTTTAATTATTGCAGCAGTAAACCAGAACTTAAATCCATTTTAGTTTGAATCAATTCTTGTAGATGCTTCATTGTAAGTGTTACTGTTGCAGTAGTGCATGTTGATTTTAAAAGGAAAAAAATGCTTTAATGTATTTAATCTTGATATTTAGAAATGATATGATAACCAAAATGAACTTAATTCATATGACTATGTCAGTGTGAATTCATAAATTTCTGGGCCTTGAGATGAGACACTAAAGTAACTGTAGAGAATTGTAACAGGCTAAAAACAGTATGAATGGTGGACGAATGGAAATGTGTGGAGGCATGGAAATGCATGGCCTGCAAAGGGCTCACAGCGTGACACGTGTTAATGGCACCCAGATTAGCTGGTTTTCAAGACCCAAGAGTTGTAGCATAGAACATCAGATCTAGAGACAAAGGACTGGAATGACTTGTAATGGCTCACAGCCTTAGGACACGTTGGAGACACTGATAACTGTCAGCTCCAAAAGATTATACCTGAAAGGCCTACTCAAAGGGGGAATGCAGACAAGGAGGAAGACTGGATGGCAAAAATGCTGACCCAGAAATACAGTCTCTCAAAAGTTTAGCAGCATAAATTCTTCTACAGAGCTGAATATGTGTATTTTTTTAAAAAATGGCTTCAGCTGGAAGGTCACTGTTTTGTAGTGGGGATTGGTGGATGTGACTCTTAAAGTGAACACAAAATCAAAATACATGTGCTGATTTTAATATAATACACATTGGAAACAGTTACCTACCTTTAAAATAATGCAACCTCTGAAGTTGTACTGAAGGAAAATGAGTTTTATGTTGGCTTTGTGTGGCTGATTTAATGAGTGTTCCATGACCTGAATTGTTTTAACACTTAACCCCCCACAGCGTTTTTTAGTGGAACAGTGTGACTTTTATGGAGGTGTTTAAACTAGCTGATTTAGCAGCAGGACTTAAAGGCCCAAGCTTAAGCTTTTCTAAATATATTTTTGAGGTGGTAAAGGTTTTTGCAGTTTACATAATACTGGAGCTTCTGAGTTCTAGCAAAAACTGGTGGCATTTGAAAACCAACAAAATGAATTACAAACGGAATACTAGCCATCCTAAAGTAATTGTCTTAAAAGGAAAGCAGTATGGTAGATATCGTGCCAAAACCTTGGGCAAGCAGGCACAGAAAAAAAAGTACAATCTCTGATCTGTTGTACTAAGCCATATATCTAGAGCAGGATATTGAAATTATAGACCTTGATTTTTTCAGATCAACCAGATGGCCACAGCTCCTGACTCTCAAAGACTGAAGTTACTAAGAGAAGTAGCTGGTACCAGGGTGTACGATGAACGTAAAGAAGAGAGCATTTCACTAATGAAAGAAACAGGTAAAATATCTTCTGGACACTGGTTCTCCTTTTCATGTTCATAACAGTTGACAAATAGTTAATCATTGGAGGAGGCTGAGTAGCTTCAAAGATGTGGGAGTGTATTAGTGTTTAACTGAACTTCTGTCTTGTTGTGTTTTCTGAAGAGGGTAAGCGAGAGAAGATCAATGAGTTGTTGAAGTACATTGAAGAGCGACTTCATACCCTGGAAGAGGAGAAAGAAGAGCTGGCTCAGTACCAGAAATGGGATAAAATGAGGAGAGCATTAGAATATACAATTTATAATCAGGAGCTAAATGAAACCCGAGCTAAGCTTGATGAGGTAAAATATCTTGTCTATTAAAAATATGACGTGAGCTGTTGTTTTGGTTTTTGCTGACATCTGCTTACATTTCTCAATAAAATCCTGACAATGTCCTTCACTAATTCAGCAAATTATGATTGTCTTTTCGAAACTTTCGGTTTATTGAAACAGCGTTCTGCTAGTTAAGGTACTGGTAATATTTCCCTGCAGCTTTCTGCCAAGCGAGAGACAAGTGGAGAGAAGTCCAGGCAGCTGAGAGATGCACAGCAAGATGCTAGAGATAAAATGGAGGTAAAAATACTTGCAACAGGGGCTCTTTAAAGGTTTTTCCTTTCCATTAGATTGCTTTATTTTTTTTGTGTGTGTAAATATTTGATCTAAGTTTGAATTTAGATGCAGACTCCAGAATTATTCGACTGAAAATGAAAAGAACTCTTGCACTTAGAGCTTTAACCAGTAACTTTAAAAACGTGTTAAATTCTATCCTATGCCTTCATCCTGTTTGAAAATGGGAGAAATCTATTATATTTCTTAGTGTATCTTGATCTACATAATGCTCATGAGTTTGATAGATAACTGAAATGTTCATATAGTGTTTAAGTTGCTACATACTTAAATTTGCATAGGAAATAGAACGGCAAGTTCGCGAACTAAAGACAAAGATTTCTGCAATGAAAGAAGAGAAAGAACAACTTAGTGCTGAAAGACAGGAGCAGATTAAACAGCGGACTAAACTTGAGCTTAAGGCTAAAGACCTGCAGGATGAATTAGCTGGCAACAGTGAGCAAAGGGTACGTAACAACGAGTCTAAAAGGTGATTTGCACAAGGTAATATACTTGTATGTTGAAGACATTTTCAGACATTTTACATCCCAAGTTTTGTTTTTAAGCTGCTGCCTTTCATTACTTTGTAAGCTTTGTGGAACAGATATCTGAAGTTTTTGGCATGTCTTCAGTCTACTTCTAGGGGATGTAAGCAAAGTCCTGTGTTATGATCCTTTATTTATCAACCTGCATGTTCGGGAAGGTGAATCGAGCATTTGGTGCTCAGCCCATAAGGACCTTTCCTTACTTGCATAGTTTAGCTTCCCGAAAAAGCAGAGAGGAATGAAATGAAGCAGTCCTGATTGGAAATGAATTCACTTAAGTGTTGAAACAACATAGTATCAGATAATTGTAAGACTGCAAGATACCATTGCTTAAATTATTCTTCAGAAATGTGTATTTATCTAATGATACAGAGTTTTTGATACTACCTCACTTTAAATATTGCTTTGTTTCACTTTCAGAAAAGACTGTTAAAAGAGAGGCAAAAGCTTCTTGAGAAAATTGAGGAGAAACAGAAAGAATTAGCAGAAACGGAGCCGAAATTCAACAGCGTAAAAGAAAAAGAAGAGAGAGGAATTGCTAGGTCTGTGGTGTCCTACGATGAGGAGTCAAAGCATTTTAGAAAGAACCAAGATACTATCAGAACAGACACATGCAATATATTCAGAGTTGTACTTAATGCTTAAGAATGGGGGTGTCTGTATGTACTCATCTTATGTAAAGAAGTCTCCTTTAGTGTGGGGTATTAAGGTGGGGGGAAGTCAGTATTTGGTGAATTTAATTTTCAGCCTTAACCACTTTGTGGAGTTTTAGGGACTTGCTGTTTTATGAAGTATTTTGGGTGATTGTGTTGTTTATAATGCGATCCTTTTCTTTTTGTTACTGATCTGGTGCTTAAACTTCATAGTCTGGTTTGACAGTTTTAGAAAATTCTTATGGTAGTTCTCAATGCTTTTTCTTCATAAATTCGAGTTCTTCATAATACAGCATGTCTTCTTCTCGAAATAGACTTGCACAGGCTACACAGGAAAGAACAGATCTTTATGCAAAACAAGGTCGGGGAAGCCAGTTCACATCCAAAGAAGAAAGGGATAAATGGATAAAGAAGGAACTGAAGTCTCTAGATCAAGCCATCAATGACAAGAAGCGGCAGATTGCAGCTATACACAAGGATTTAGAGGATACAGAGGCAAATAAGGAGAAAAATTTGGAACAGTACAGTGTAAGTTTTCAGTTTATTACTTCTCAGTATTTCTGAAAGAAGGATCAATCTAATTTTGGACAAACTAATAAACCTTAGTGCCTAATTATAAGGAATACAAGACTTTCTGTGGGGTGGGGTCTCTTAAAAATCTGTTTTTGGAAAAACTTGCAGATAAACTCTGAATTCCCCTTAGCACCGCCTTGAACTTTGCTCTGTACATTTACTTTCTTTCTGGTTGTTTGGCCAAAGTGTTTGGCCTGAGTTTTTGGGAAGAGACATAATCTGCCTTGCTCTTGTCTATGTTGAACATTGCCATTCCACATGGATAACAATTTTATGTTTTTATAGAGGTGAATGTTGGGTGTTTTTCCCACTTTTTAGGGAAGTCGAGAGAACAGTGTCTTTCAAACGGCTGCCAGCACCTTTTATTTGCACCACAATTGTAGCTGGTTAGGAGTTGGGTCCCTGTCAGTGGTAGAAAATTACTCTCAGTATTATCTGCATAACTTCTAAACTTTAATTCCCATGCATTCAGAAACAGCTCTAACTGCAAATATAGCAGTGCGCTCCAAAAATATCACTTCTGCTAGCAGCTACAGGAGTAAAACTTAGGGTAACCCTTCACGTAAGGTAGGAGAGCATCCAGTGCTAATGCTGCCAACCTGCATGTGCTGATGGACAGTGTTTGTTGTCTTTGTGTAATATATCTATCGAAATCAAGGATCAGTCTGAAAAAAAATCTAGGAATGTAGTTGTTCAGAGAATAGTGTTCTGGTAAAACAGCTAATGCAGGCCTCATCCATCTAGTGTAAGTAATGATTCTGAGTTGATCTATGAAAGAAATGACATCTACCACTGGCTGTCTGTAATGATATTGTACTGCTCAATAGGAATTATTTTATAGAGCTGAAGATGTTAAATTTGAAGTGGCCTTGATTCCTTTTACAAACATGTCTTGTTTTTCTTTTTCTCCTAAAGGAAGGTTGGTTTATGCTCAAGCTGAGTTGTATAGCATTTTATTGTTGTTCAAAGGAAAGGTGTCTTGGGTGAAACTCCATGGGGAACTTGCGAAGTTGGGTTGGAAAAACCTTTTCTGTTATTTGAGAGAGTAGCTGGTCCTCCTTTATGCAGATAACTGTGAAAACATAATCTGAATGCTAGCCCCGAGATGCTTTGAGAATGGCAAGTGTCAAATGAGCAAGGGGAGGTCTGTGTGTTTGCTTAAAGAGCGCGCTTTTGACACCAGCTGTGGTAAAGCACAAATGCTGCTGGAGAGCAGGCAAAAATTTTGACTTAATGGTGGCATGGCATGCAAGACTAGTATGTGTGTTCTTATCAGAAATGTTATTTTGGAGCATGGTTGCACATGGCTGTGTATGGTAGTTACTGTTTTGATTCAGTTTCTTGCCATGACTTAGTGAGCTGTTTCATTGTAGAACACCCAGATGCACAGTTTGTGCCTGCCTTGCAGTCTGATCACTACACCTTGCTACTGCTCACTTGCTTACAAAGATGTTTTTATTCTTAGTGCTTTTACAGTTTGTAAATTGGTGAAAAACTTTGTAGGAATTGTTTCTGAATTCTAAGTAGTAATTTAGCATTGAATTTCATGGGGAGGAGTGGAATTTTACCTGAAGAGAGCTGTAGTTTCATAGTGATCTTTTCTTTGTGTTAGAAACTGGACCAGGATCTTAATGAAGTGAAGGCTCGTGTTGAAGAACTGGACAGAAAGTACTATGAAGTGAAAAATAAAAAGGATGAACTACAGAGCGAAAGAAAGTTAGTAATTAATTGAAATATGTCTGAATCTCACTTAATGTGAAGGACCCCAACTGTGTAGTTGTTAACATGGCATGTAGGTATGTTTTTAAGTATAGCCATGTCTGAACTTCTGCACTTAGCCTTCCCATTCAATTAGCAGTCTTTGATGGATTAAAAAAAAATCTTTGGCTTTCATTCACCCTTAAAATACTTCAATTATGCTTGTTATGCAGTTATCTATGGAGAGAAGAGAATGCAGAGCAACAAGCTCTTGCCGCAAAGCGGGAGGACTTAGAAAAGAAACAGCAGCTTCTCAGAGCAGCGACAGGAAAGGTAAGATGTCTTGTATTTGTGATAATTCCATGTGGAAGCTTTTATTTCCAATCCTAAAGGAAAAGTCATAGTAATCTCTTAAAGATGTTATTTCTTTTGGTTACAGTCTTACCATCATAGCTAAGATGGACAAATTGTATCTGTAGGCTGAGTTTTTCAAATATTTATAGCTCTAGAAGTATTTTGAAATTAGTTTTGTAAGCTTAAGGTAATAGAGGAGAGGTGAGGAGACCAGGTAGAAATGGAATACTTCTAAAGTTCCTTTTGATATCTTTTGCTTTAAAAAAAAAACAAAGAGAAACAGCCCCTGAGATGTGCTATAGTCAGTTATTTAGGTATCTTACTTTAGAGCTGTAGATTAGCAGGAGTTTGGTGAGAAAGGAGGTTACTGCTTTCTAGAAGTTAAAGATAAAAATGGATATTTTTTCTAGATTTTGTAACTGCAATGCAATAATGAGTTATGCTTTAACAGGCCATTTTGAATGGTATAGACAGCATAAACAAGGTTTTGGAACACTTCCGTCGAAAAGGCATAAACCAGCATGTTCTAAATGGCTATCACGGCATTGTGATGAATAACTTTGAATGTGAACCAGCTTTCTACACTTGTGTTGAAGTTACTGCAGGGAACAGGTAATTACATACTCTTCAGTGTTTCTTAAGTTGACCCAGTTGCTGTGTTACAATTGAATCTATGGGGCTCATTCCTACTGAAAGGCTTTTTTTCTCCTCTTGAGCTCCCGTCCTCTTCTTGTCAAACACTGTGCTATATAGCATCGTCAAACTTTCACTTCAAGAAGGAACTAAGAATTCTGTCTATTTAAAAAATTGATCCTAGCCTTTCTTAATGTTGCTTCAGGATGGGAGGGGAAGGGGCTTGGGGGAGGGAGCAGGGAGGCAAGGCCCAAGACCCATGCTCCTGATGCTGGCCAGAAGTTTTCTGGTGTGGGGCATTCTACAGCAAGTAATGCTGATGTTCCAGTGATAACAATCAATAGGATTTATTTCACTCACACTAGAAAATCTCATGGGTGAGGATAGCTTTTAAATAGCAATTGACAGTTTAGAGCCTATCTGGAAAAAATGGTGTGTTTGAGTCTATACGTATTCTAGAAGTGCCTGTTGGCACCATCTGAAATTTCAAATTCATCTTTTTTTCTGTAATCGGTCCCCTGTTCCAGTTCATGCAAATACATGTTCAAAATGTTGAAGCTACCAAAACTTGAAATATTTTCCCTCATCTGAAACACCTATGTATGTGAAAGATTTTCTTTTTTAAAGTAATTCACAATTCTCTCTGAATCCTGTTGTGACCCATGGTTTGAAAAAAGCAATAATAAGCAAATTAATTCAGCTTGCAAAGGAGAGATGACATTTCAGTCCTTCTGATGCTAGTCTGTCATGCACGGGGATTTAGATGTGGTCTCTATTTCTGTTGATTGTGTACTGAAGTTTGAGACAAACTCTGTAAACCCATGCAAGGAAGGCTGAATAGTGTGTGTATTGAAGTGGTATGGAGGACAGGGGTTTAGAGTTGGACTAAAAAAAGCTGTGTACATATTGAGCCGCTTTTGTGACTGGATAGTAGAATGTAAAAATCTTCAGTGATCTTGTTCTAATAAGAGTGAGTACCACCTACTTCCTTAGTCTTAAGGCACAGTGGTGCTTAAAACAGTAGAGCAAATGCAGTGTGGCTGTATAGTGATATGTAATGTTACCTGCAAGCTTAATGTTCACAAATACATTTGCTTCTGGCACAGTAATGTTTTTGCTTGTTTCTTGGGCTTGTTAATTAGGTTGTTTTATCACATTGTGGATTCTGATGAAGTCAGTACAAAAATCTTAATGGAATTTAACAAAATGAACCTTCCTGGAGAAGTTACCTTCCTCCCTTTGAACAAGCTGGATGTTCGAGATACTGCTTATCCTGAGACCAATGTGAGTTTTCATTTTGAGCCTTCCTCTATTTTCTCCATAAATACAAGCCTTCATTATTTGAACTGTGCGTGCCTATTGTTTATTGCTGACTACATTCTATGCGGCTGAATGCCTGCAATTAAATACTGCAACTAATGTATCACTTCACAATATTGAAAACCCTTTTATAGGAAAACATTTTCTTACCAGGTATTTCTTCTTCAGAGTTAAACTTCACCTTCTGAGTACATAGATGATAATAAAAGGAAGTAGAGATTTCCTATAACCTGATAACTAATTGCATAAATTACTAAATTTTAATTCTTTAAGCTGAAAGGCTGCCGTGGACGAAAGCTGAAGAGAAGGATAGTGTCATGTCACAGTTTTGGGCACTTTCTCAAAGTTATTTGAAATTAATTGTGCCTTTATATTTAAAAAATAAATAAATCTTCAGTGACAACCATTTAAAAAGTAGCTCTAAAATATATTTCAAGAAAGAATCTGTTCTTACTTGAAACTTAGTGAATTAATTATTTAAATATAATGACTTCCTCCAATAGTCATGGTAGAATAAGTTAAAAATTTCTATTTTCACTTTTTTCCTTGGATAAACATAGGAAAAAGCAAACAGAAAAGAATAAGACTTCCAATGTTTTTATTTGGGAGGGCTTTACTAGTAAAACTGTATTAATAACTGTATGTTTGTAACCTGTTTGCTACTGAAAAGGTTTTTTTTTTTTTTTTGGAGGATTTTCTTGTTGCCAATTAGTGATACATATTAAACTTGATTCTGTAGCAATTTAATACTCAGATGAGATTCCCAGCAGACTCTTAGTTGACTTAATGCTCAAGCCTAGCTGTTAAAGACTAAAATTGCAAAATCTTGCACTTGATTTCCTCACAGCGTTTGTGTTTGTCTTGAATGTTCAGTCAGCATGTCATTCTTTTACCTATTTCCAAAGGAATCATTTGAAATATTGTGCTTTGAGTTCAGGGTTTGACAATCCTCTATATCATGATATACTGAGCTCCAGAAGTCTTCATTCTAGAAGTCTGATTGTGAAGACAAATGTTTATCTTCAGTGAATTTGAGATACGCTTAACTTTAACAAATACAATGTCATGTCATAAGGTAGATTGTATTGTATTTTTATTCTTGATGTAGTTTCTTTTTTTCTAGGGCTCTCTTGAATTGTGCTTGAATTAATTGCAATATGCTTGCCATATTTATATAATTGCACTGTTCTCATTAAAATCACTGTCGCTTCAGGATGCTATTCCTATGATCAGTAAACTGAGATACAATCCAAGATTTGACAAAGCTTTCAAACATGTATTTGGAAAGACTCTAATTTGTCGTAGCATGGAAGTATCTACCCAGCTGGCCAGAGCTTTCACTATGGACTGTATTACTCTGGAAGGTAAATGTTGCAATTTTACAAGTTATTGGCTCATTAAATGGCGAGGCTCATTAAACGTGGTCTGTTAGTGTTGTCAAAATAAGGTTATTTAAAATAATACACCTGACTGAGATATACATGGCTGCACTTGATTTTTAGTACTGCACTTAACTACAGAATTTCTTCACAAGTCATTGAATTATCTTATGATCTATTGTTAGTAGCTACATATTTCTATCCTGAGAATTGCAAAGCATGTTAGGTTTGTATTCATATTCTTTCAAATTTAGCATGCATTTGTTCCCCTGGAGTATTTATGGTGTATTCTACCAACTTAAAACAGCTTTGAGGGTGTATGAATGCATGGCTCTAATTACTGATAAGTTCAAGGTGCACTATTCCATGTGCCAGATGCATGTTACGTTCTCTAAAATTATCCATGTCTCTTGGTAGTTGCCTGTTTCTGGAGGACAGATTCCATGCAGTCTTACTGTTTGTCTTTTTCTCTTAAAGGCAAACTGAAAGCATGCTTAAGAGTGTCTGAGAGGGAAATGATTAATTAGCAGAATCTGTGGCTTGTAGAGCCCCATGTTGCTCTATGCAGTTTCTGAAAAATTACTCAGCTCCCCCCCTCACCCGCCACTGTAAATCTAAGATTTTTTTTTTTTCCAGCTGGTAGTTCTAGGCATTTGTATTTTTCCTCTCGTATAAACACTTTTATTCTTGCAAGCTGCATGATTTCTTTTCTTTTTTTTTTTTTTAATTTTAAGCATTACTTTTTCCTTTTTTTTAAGGAGATAATAGCAATGTGTTAGTCTTGAGGAATAAAATGTTTTAAATTGAATACCAAACCAAACATTTCACTACTTATAAAACATTATGTAAAGTATTTTTTATAAATGCGTGATTTCTGACACTGATGCAGCACTTCTTTAGGTTGGATGAAATGTTCTGCCTATTCTGCCAAGTTGTATTATAGAAACTGCTCTGAATATTACGGGGAATATATGATGTGCAATTTATAGTCTCATTCTGCTATGTTCCTTAGGTGATCAAGTCAGCCATCGTGGTGCTTTGACCGGAGGTTACTATGATACAAGAAAGTCTCGTCTTGAATTGCAAAAAGATGTTAGAAAGGCAGAAGAAGAACTTGGTGAACTTGAAGCAAAACTCAATGAAAACTTGCGCAGAAACATTGAAAATATCCTTTTGTTTTTCTTGGGAAAGGTTGTGTGATGACAGCTTTCAATTTGCAGTTACAGTAATGGATGAAAAAAACAGGAGATTTGACTTTTGTAAATGTTATGTATTAGCTGTGGCATTTGTTTTGACTGTTGCTTGTGCAACTAGGTTCTGTATGTTATTGTAGGGATTTTAATAACAAAAGTCAAAATAGAAACAAACAGAAACCCTCCATATGGAAATTGGTATCACCAGTGAAAACAACACATTCTGAAATGCAACCATGGTTTTTGTGCCAAAACTGCATTTTTTAAAAGTAATTTTTAGGTCACTACAATAGTTAAGAAATAGTTTCTATACAACTGTTGTTAATAAAATTTCCATACCAGGGAAATATGACTGAAACATAGTAATTGAAGCATTGAATGCCTCTGACATGTCATCCATGACTCAGTATTAACTGACCTTAATACAATCAAGACTTCACCCAGCTTGCTTTGAAGGGGATTAGGAGTACATGTGGATCTGATGCAGAAGTGCCTTTGATGCATCTTGTCCAGCACTCTTCTGAGAGTGGCAGGTGACTGTAGGCTTCAGAAAGAGGGAGCTTTACTAATGTGTTACCATTAACATTTGATCTTGATCTTTCAAGCTTAGAGATGAGGTTAAACACTAATCTATGATGCTTTCTACTCCTTTTGTTGTAGTAACTACTATAATCAGGCATTCCTGTTATCTGTTTTAATCTTCACTGCCTCTTCTGACTTGTGCTGTATTTTTAGTACTTGTGTCCTGAATTGCTGCATTACATAGCCAGCATATGCTGGGGGCAGTGGTGGAGAACATCATACTATAATCAAGCTCAGAGTTGTTTGATAGTCCTAGTCTTTTAGTTTATTTGTATGAAAAGTCAAGTAACTGTCACCTTTTGCTGGAACCCATTTAATGCTGTAGTGTCGTCTTGAGATCTAGTATCTAGAATTTGGGGGCAGGATTGGTTTATACAATTTTCTTCCTCGTTATTGAGGTCATTCTGTCTTTTGAACATAATTCCTGTTTTTTTGACCTGCAGCAGTGTGTTAATGACATTTTTGGGGCCAGCAGATAAGCAGAAGAGTGAAGCCATGCTTAGATCCACAGATGATTAGCAAAACTCTGTACATGTGTACCTTTTGTCTTGATAATTCAATGAAAGAATGTCAAAATGCTTTGAACATGACTTAGGCTGAATTTGCCAACTGGCTTTACATGCACCAGCAATAATGAATATCTTTCACCCGTATTGTTAACACTAAGCAATGTGCAAGACCCAATTAGTGTATATACAGCTACTTGGCAAGCGTGGCGTTTTTCTCCTTCCTTAGATCTTCTCTTAAAAGACAAATATGTAGGCATATTAAGTCATAGCCTTCAGGCCTGGTTTTTCCTTTTGAGGAAGGATCTGTAGGGGATGTAGGGTAGGTAGGGTGCTCATATAACTGGTACCTGAAGGGCATGCCACAGGAATTTTTGTGGTAGATCAGTGACTGTAATAATCATTGTTACCACTGTCTGATGGTGAATTTTAGAACATAACACGAACAGACTTCAGACACTTTGAAAGTAAAATTTCTTTGTTGATTCATCCTAACTTGCTGTTCTGTAGTTGATTCATTTTTCCAAAAACTGTTTCATTATGTGGTGAAGTGCTCTGCTGTGACATCTGCTTATGGGAATTGTTCAGTTTTTAGTGCATTTAAGTTGATGTTTTGTTAAAATATGCATTGTAGTAGGAGTAACATATAATGTTAGCAGTTCAACATTAAAACACAATACTCTGCAAGATCTGCACCGTGACTCAAGGCATCATATCACAGTTGGCATGAAAAATTGCTCTTTGCCTCAGTATCTGCTCTTCTATATTTTGTAAGATCCAAGGTTTTCCTTACAAGTTCAAGTGTGTATCTGTATTCTGAGTGCCATGTTGTAAAAGTAACAGGAAAATGAAGCTCTTCTGGTTTATTCCTGGTGTTGATAAGGGTCATGAAGTTACTTCTGCTGATAGTTCTTGATTTCTCCAGTAGAACTGATTATTTTGATTTGTTTTATGGGGGCAACTGAATGTGTGAAAGGGAGTAAAAACTAAAAATGCTAAGTATAAAATGCCTTTTAAAGACAATTTTCCTTAGCCCACAGTATGGATTAATAATGAGATTGACCAGCTAATGAACCAAATGCAACAAATTGAGACACAGCAGAGAAAGTTCAAAGCCTCTCGAGACAGTATTTTGTCAGAGATGAAAATGCTGAAGGAGAAAAGGCAGCAGTCTGAAAAGACGTTTATGCCTAAGGTACAGTAAGACGATATTGAAAGCCGTTATTGGCTTTATATTGTTTCATTGACATGATTGATAAATTTGCATTCCTTCCTGGTTAACGTCATAACTGAAATAGGAAAAGATAACTAGAGATCTGTCACAGTAAATACATTTACATAAATAGGTGAAATCCATAAATCTATGGGCTGCTCTGAGGAATTATTCTGTCTAATATCTGTTCCACAGCAACGCAGCTTACAGAGCTTGGAGGCAAGTTTACATGCTATGGAATCAACTAGAGAATCGCTAAAAGCAGAACTGGGGACTGATTTGTTGTCTCAGCTCAGTCTTGAAGATCAGAAGCGTGTGGACGCTCTTAATGATGAAATTCGACAATTACAGCAAGTAAGAGGAAATCAAAATGTCTTGCCATTGAATGTGGTACCTTTCTTCCCAATAAACTTACTCTGGTCCTTTTCTGTGAAAAGTCACTAATGATGAATGTGTTGTAGTTGAGTAGTGTTTCACCTGTAATGGGTTGGTACATTTGGAGTTTTCTCATTTGCAAAGTATATTTATAAGTTTTTCTCAAATTCTTGGTGAATTTTACTAGCTATATTTAGTGAGAATTACACCTATTCAGTGTTGGAATTGTCACTATTTCCTTGGTCCTACTCCTGGACTTCACAATAATTAATACAAAATAGATACCATCTGAGGGGAATGATGCATGGTGTGGGGAAACAAAACAATGCCTTTAGGCATGTGTTAGATGAGATAAACACTACGTTTGTGTTGCTAAGTGTGTGACACGTGTGGCTGGAAAAATACTACTACTTAACCATACTCTTTATAGTTCTTCTGGGTTTAAGAATTGGATTCAGGTGCTAGTATAATTTAGGCAAGTTACAGATTTGCATGGTTGACTTTACGTTAGAGAGCTGCAAAAATATTTACTGTTTTGGTTATTTCTACCTGCTAAAATTAGACTGACAATCCAAAGATGTGCAATATTTTCATACACAGAATTCTGTGGAGGGTGGGTCTGTTTTGTTTTAATTTTTAACAAGGGAAAAAAATGAGTTGTTTAATATACTTTTATTTTTTCAGGAAAACAGACAGCTTTTGAATGAGAGGATTAAACTAGAAGGCATTATCACAAGAGTTGAAACATATCTCAATGAGAATCTGAGAAAACGCTTAGACCAAGTGGAACAAGTAAGGATTTTCTCTTAAATGCATTTTTGCAGTCTGTTTTTTTGGTTTATTTCCAGAGCTTTGACATATTAATGATTTGATAAATATGTATTTGTCACTTTCTGTAACCTGTGGTATTTCTTGCTTCCCTTTATCCAAGCTGAGTTACATGTTTTACTTAAATCTCAGCATACTATTTGAGGAATACGTGAGATTTTGACAAAAATCCTATTCTATATACACTGCCTATGTATAAATAGGGCTATCATAATAATGATTTAGTTAAAGATCTAACTATTCTCTAAAATTTTACTAAGATATTTTAAGTTATACATAGAATGGTGGAAGACAGCTTGATTATCTGGCTTACGCTTTTGTTCCCTTCCAATACTGAAGCTTGATGGCATTTACTTTGTCCTATAGGAACTGAATGAACTACGAGAAACAGAAGGTGGCACAGTTCTTACTGCCACAACATCAGAACTTGAGGCTATCAACAAACGAGTCAAAGATACACTGGCACGGTCAGATGGTTGGTAACACTACTTATTCAAAGAAAATTGTCCAGTGTTTTGAAAGTTCACGCATACCCTAATATGAGAAGTAATGATGAATTTTGCATATGCTATAGTAGGTGCATAGTGTGTAACAGACTTTTTGGAACACAATCCAAAAGATAAGTGAAACAAGATTTTGTGCAAATTGAAGAGAAGTGAGAGTGTCTGATTGCATGCTGTAATACCAACAAATAGGTGTTAGTGATAACAGAATTTGGCCTCAGGGTGTAGTACTTCTGAAGCAACCTTCATACAAGGCATGATCTTGAATGGTTATTTTTGAATTTTGCCTAAACTGTATAAAACTAAGTTACTGTCAAATAGGAAATAGCATCTTGTATGGTTCACATTATTTTTGCTTGTCTTTCTAGAATTTAACAATAATGACCTTAGTTTTTAAGCCATATACTTGTGCTGGAAGAGAAGAGGGAATTTTAACTTTTTGTCTTGAAATTAATTTTCTGTTCATTCCATAATAAATCTTTTTTGTCTTTTTTTATAAATAATTGGCTGAATAATTGTGGACTTTATGCAGGCATGTAGACTTACCACTTGGTTTTTGTGCTTTTCCCCAATATCTCAGATCTGGATAATTCTATTGACAAAACAGAAGCAGGAATTAAAGAGCTGCAAAAGAGCATGGAACGCTGGAAGAACATGGAAAAGGAGCATATGGATGCCATTAACCATGACACAAAAGAACTTGAAAAAATGACTAACAGGCAAGGCATGCTTCTCAAGAAGAAGGAGGAATGCATGAAGAAAATCCGAGAATTGGGTTCACTTCCACAGGAAGCTTTTGAAAAGTATCAGACTTTAAGTTTAAAGCAGGTAATAAATATGGTTGGTTTCATGCTATTAAAAAAAAAAAAAGCTAGTGCTCTGAAATACTAGTTTCATCTGTATCTTGAGTGTCAAATGTGGCTAGAATTGCAAGTCACTTTATTACTATTTTCTATACACAGTTATTCCGCAAACTGGAGCAGTGCAATACAGAACTGAAGAAATACAGCCATGTTAATAAAAAAGCTTTAGATCAGTTTGTGAATTTCTCGGAGCAGAAGGAAAAACTGATAAAAAGACAAGAGGAACTGGACAGGGGCTACAAATCCATCATGGAGCTGATGAATGTGCTAGAGCTTAGGAAATATGAGGCTATTCAGCTGACTTTCAAACAGGTAACAAAATGGCAACAGTAGTAATGACTGGAGTTATAATCAAATAATCCCCTCATATAGCAGCTATATGGGAAGAAATATATACTAAGTATAGCTGTTACGTAATACTAAAAGGCAGTGTCATGTAACTTGAGTTTTGTGGGTTCAATGCTGAAAAGAAGAAAAAAGCTAGCATTTTAAATAGTTGCTGATGTTGACTATGTTAACATTCTAGCTGTTCTTTAAACCTTTCAAATGCTTCTTTTCTGCTGACTATACTATGTACAGCCCTTTCTGGGGAAGGTCTGGTGACAGACTGTTCTAAATCCATTCTCCAGATTTTAGTGAAGTCTTTCCTGATGTTAGCAAAGGATCATAACTGCAAAGTGTGTGAAGGCTTCTCCTAAAGATCATCTGCTTAACTGATGTCTCATCTGAAGCTTACTGAAATAAATAATTCATCAAACAGCTTTTGCTGTTTTCTGTTTTAATTCTACCATTTTGTTGAAGAAAAAAAAAGTGAAAAATCTCATACTGCAAAAGCAGTTGGTTTATGTCATGTTTCTAGACCAAGCTTTGCATTGCATGTTTCTCACTTCTGCTAGTGCTTAAGTTTGAATGTGGGTCTTTCCACTTTGAAACAAATACTTTGAGCGTGTAAAAACATCTATTGTGTGCAGTTGATTTCATAATGTAAAAATGATCGTCTCCTTTAAGGTGTCAAAAAATTTCAGTGAAGTATTCCAGAAGTTAGTCCCCGGCGGCAAGGCCACTTTAGTGATGAAGAAAGGAGATGTGGAGGGCAGTCAGTCCCAGGATGAAGGCGAAGGCAGTACAGAGAGTGAAAGGGGATCTGGATCACAGAGCAGCGTTCCATCTGTAGACCAGTTCACTGGAGTTGGCATAAGAGTAAGGAGAAATATTTATTTCAGTACTCTAAATATTCTTTTAAATTACAGTTTACCTATTTTTAAAAAGGCAATATCTAATCAATTCTGTTTGTTCACTATAATAACAAGTGAAGGTGTGGTTTAGTATTTTTAAATCATTTTCCTGTTGTATTGTTTTCTTAGGTATCATTCACAGGGAAGCAGGGTGAAATGAGAGAAATGCAGCAACTTTCAGGTGGACAGAAATCCCTAGTAGCTCTAGCCTTGATATTTGCTATCCAGAAGTGTGATCCAGCTCCATTTTACCTGTTTGATGAAATTGACCAAGCCTTAGACGCTCAGCACAGAAAAGCTGTTTCAGGTAACTGTCTACCTTTACTCATCGTTAGTATGTTTGAAGTGACAGTCTGTCTTCTAATACCTGTTGTTTCAGATGAAAACTTTTAATCATAAAGGCACGCTTTTAAGTATCCCAACACATGTTAGAATTTAACTTTGTGCCTTCTGAAGCCTTTGTGGACTCATGTTTTGGGTCGAAGCTCTGTATGGGCATTACAGCATCTAAAGAGTCTCCTTACTATCCTTTAGCGTGGTGAAAATAGTCCTGTTTTTGAAATGAAGTAGTTTGAAAAATGAACTTTTAGCTCACCACATTAAGTTGGAAAAGTGTCTGTTTTCTATCATAAAAGTTTAATAGCCCAGTGATTTTTGCTGAATGGTTGGATTTATCAGAGTTAAGATTGGAATTAATGATAATATTTAAAAACTTGGCATTGGTCCTTTCTTGATTGTTTATTTCATACCAAATGCTCATTTTAAATGAGTAGCAAACTTTTGCCTGTCTCATATTAAGACATACCCTGTTTTATTAAAAAGATGACATTAATAAAGAATTCTTGTGTTCTTTTTTAGATATGATTATGGAGCTAGCTGAACATGCTCAGTTTATTACAACAACTTTTAGGCCTGAACTGCTGGAGTCAGCTGACAAGTTCTATGGTGTAAAATTCAGAAACAAGGTAAATAATTTTAGTTTTGGTGTTTACTGAGAACGTTACTAGCCTGTGCATTTGTGGCTGCATTTTACAAGAGTTGAAAGAGAATCTATCTTATTTCAGTGTTGGATCTCTGGTTATATCACAGTCTAGTGTGGGAGTTTTCTCCTACCTGAAGGAGTTTTAATATCTGCATACGTCCCTTGTCCTCTTTAAAAGGAGACTAGAAATTCATTATAAGCCTATTGCTGAGTCTTGACTGTAACTTTTGGAAATAAGGCTGTTTTGTTCTGTAGGGAGCTACTTGTAATAACTATTTTTCTTCTTGTTCCACTAGGTTAGTCATATTGATGTGATCACAGCAGAAATGGCCAAAGACTTTGTAGAAGATGACACCACACATGGTTAAAACAAAATTGTATTTACTGCTTGTTTGGAAGATGTGTATAGTGCGATGTTTATGCCAGGGAACTGTAAATTAAAAATATGAAGCATTTAGTCCTTGTTTAAAATAGTTTTTGAACATACATTTTAACCAAGACCACAGAAGGCTTAGTTTCAAAGGAGCTTGAGTATCCATTTTATCTCTGTTGCTGTATTTTATAAGATAATTGTTAATGTTACCTTTATACAGTACCTGTAGTTTACAAAACTTTCTCTTCCCTTAAATCTTTTGTAAAGTGTCTGTTGCTGTTTCAAAGCTTTTCAGAAAGTGCTAGCTCTTCCTTCCTAAGTATAATTTTGTCATTTATATTGCCTCACGTGTTTTTTTAATGGCTTCAATTAAAATGATTGGTTTTATCGCTGTAACTTGTATACAAGTGTATGGTGTATGTTGTCTGTCTTTAGAGAATTCTGCTGAGACAGAGTAAATACTGTTGGTCACATTGCAGCTGTTCATTTCAGAAGTATGAGATAAAGCTATTCTTCCAAGTGATTTGTACTTTTATTTTTCCCTTTTTGCACGCTGCCAGTGCCAGCAGAAAATCAGCCCAAATCTTTGCTTGTCCAAATTTGTGGTGTTCTATTTATTGAACTGAAAGTCTGAAAAGACCCTAGAATGATACCAAGACCTCTTTTTTTTTTTTTTTTCCTCCTGGCATCCTGGCCAATATAACAGTTCTTCCACATTCTGTCAGCCTGAAAGACCAGCATAACTTGAGCCAGGCTGTCAGTTGCCAGTCAAACCATGAGTCTCTTCCCACTGCCTAGACTTCTGACAAAGGGTTGTTGTATAAGTTGCTGTGCTATTCTGGAAAACTTAAGGCTTTTCCATGAGTCATGTGTTTCTGATTGAAGATAGCAAAGCACTTGTATTAAAAAACAAAGTTGCAATTATATATTGAAATATATACACATATATAATAAAATAACCTTGAATGCTATATAATTTTAAATAGTACAGTGAGAAACCATGAACTTGTATACTGCATTTACTCTGTAGGGCACTTCAATGAAACAGAAGAATAAAGCTCTCTGGTAGGTTATCATCGGCTGCTCAGTGCCCCTGCTGCTCACTGAGAACCAGTTGACACTGCTTATCTACATGAAGTGGAGGAGAGGAGGGCGTGAACTGAATGCACGTTTCCTGAGCTGGGGAATGCATATACTTACAGTACAAAGCAGGGTAAGAGTAGAAAACTAAAGCTGGTATGGAGTAACTTCCCCAGGGAGCAAAAATCCAGTAGGAAATTACTACTGGCAATAAATTTTAGAAGCCAGAAAGTGGAGTATATTTTACCCGACATAGGAACCATGGGAAGCTTTGCGCTGGAGGTATTAGCTACATAGTAGATACCTTGCAGTGAAAAGAGGATAGTGTATAAAACTTGAAACAAATGCTTGAAGTAACTTCTGCCCAGCCCCCTCAACACTTCTAGCATGTGCATAGACTTACATTTGATAACCCTGAAGAATCTGAAATTTATCCGCAGTGTAGAGAGCTCTTAACATGCATTATGTTGGCTACAGAGCAAAGCATTCCTAAATTTACTCACAGGTGAAACAAGTGAGCTCAAAATCCATAGAGGTACTTAAAGAACCTAGTCAAACAGATTCTTAACTAAAATTACTGATTTCATGCAATTTTGTCCATTGCATGTACCTGCACATTAAATGCCTGTAACCTATGACCACCAGATACAGAACTTGCCTGTGGTGGTAGCAGGCTGCTCTCTGTTAACTCATTAGGCTTGCCAGTGCACTGGCTTGACAGTTTGAATTTTGGAAGATATGCAGTTCATAGGCAATGAATCTAATTGCTGTGCTTATTTAAAAAGTGTCATCCTAAATCTATCTGATCATGAAGTTTATCAAATTATAATCTCATTAAAGAGGAAGTAGACTAGCAGAGCTTCTGCTCTCTTTATATACTGTTCAGTGTCATAGAGCCTAATGCAACTGAATAACCTCAGTAACTTCAGCTATGTTAGAAGTTTTCCTCTGGAAAGCCAAGTTTGTTACCAAGCACAGTAGGAAAATGGGTAACTAGCAAGCTGGTGAAAATATGCTGGGTTCATACTATGTGAGATAAGACTAGACAAGCTTTTAGCTGTTGTCTCAATTTGTTATATGCTAAAGACAAAGGTTTAGAGCTACTGCTTGCACATAACTTGGGAGATTTGTCGAGACTTTCAGAATCATTTATCTTCAAAGTAAGTTGGGGGCGGTGTTATTTTTTTTTGTTTGTTTAAACCCAAGTGGCTACTAAACTTTATCCTGTCCTTCAAAAGTGGCATTTCTAGAGGGACCACTTTCTAAGTTGACACCTTGTTTTCCTGTGGGTATACCCCTTTCATATACAAGCTCCTTCTCAACACTGCCATGCTTCTGTGCAACAATGCAGCCCTGTATTCCAAGAGAAAAAAATGTAACAGCATAAGTTCCTTGGTCTGACTCGCTAATTGTTACCAGTAGTGCTAGTATGCACGGGAGTAGAATAGGAAATGCTGGAATCTGTGTTTTCACGTTCTGTGAAATTCTGTGAAAGCACACAACACCTCCGTCCAGATATCAAAGCACAGCCTTTGTGTGGTGCTGTGGATGAGATACTAATATCCAATGGTAAGCCTGGGTTGCTAAGTGTGTATAAAGCTAAAGTTAGAACTGGAGGGCCTCAAACAGGGACTAATAAGGTAGGTTGTTTAACAAAATATATACTAGCTCACTACATTGGAAAAGAAATGGCATGAGAGAACTGTGTGAAAAAACAGCCTTATCCCTTGCTGTATGTTTTAAGGGAAGTCCTTGTATAAAGGAGGGAGAATTGTCTGATAAATTGCCAGTACATACAACACAAAGGGGGCTTTAGGATTTCCCACTCTGTTTTTGGCCATGGTTAAGGTCAGGAGTAGCAGAAAAAAAGTTCCTTGCTGTCTTCCCATAATGATTTGTTTATGCTTGCTGCATAAATCTGAAGGTGTAACAGCCACTGCAAAATGCAGTGATTGAAGTGATAGGCTTCCAAGCTGTATGCATTTGTTGTGTTCTGTTTGTGATGGTTCGTATCTGATCCACTTAAAACTGTAGTTCACAGTTGTCATTTCTGTTTGCCCATGCTATAAATTCTTCCTGGGGTCTGAAAAATAAGCTTTGGTGGGAATTATTATATCCTTGATTTTCTTCAAATGTGTCCTGCTTTTCCATCTGAAAGTTTAAAGTAGAGGTCAGTGAAACTGTATATTTGCTCTGGACTGTAGGGCATCCCAGAAGCTGTAGAAAATCTGTATGCCCCGTGGTATGCCTGCTCTTTATGCCCAGGGAGCCTGTATATTGACTGCAGGATCTATATAGTAGCTCTGGTAGATGCTTCTCAGAAACATGGCAACATGGGGCTCCTGGTTGGCTTCTGGGTTAGCATCAGCAGTGCAGCTTCTGTTGCACAAGTGTGCTGGGAGAAAATCCCTGGTGGAAATCCAGAAATGGTGAATGTTGCTTTTTTTTTTTTTTTTTTTTTTTTTTTTTTTTCAGCCCTGGTTGCAACTCGGGGGGGAGGAAAATCGNTTTTTTTTTTTTTTTTTCCCCATTTTTCTGGTTATATTTGTTTTTCCATTGAAACATCACTGTTGTTACCCAGATGTCCAACTGGGGCTCTGTCCCCTACTACAAACTTGAAAGTCATCTGGGAAATACCAGTGCTGTAGTGTAACTGCTGAATAACTCTAGTATATGTGTGTTCAGCTGCTCATTTTCTTAATTATCAATATGTGAAGTTTCATCATCAGCTGAATCTGATCATTTCTGATATCTTAGGAGAGTTCTCATCTCTAGCAAATGTTCAAGTACTTTGCAAAATTAATGCCTTTGAATTTCATATTTTTAGTATCTTAGGTAAATGTTAGAAGATGTAGTTTGTAGCTTTAGGCAGCAGATGGAGTCAAACTGGACTAAATAACAAAAATGAAATTTGCCCTATTATTAAAGTTGAGGGCAGAATCAAATCTTTTTTTATGAGGTTTTCTGAATCACAGAGGTGATTATATTGGTCACAAGAACCCTGAACGAGCAGAGAAATACAAAAGATAGTTTCATGTGGACAAGAAGGTAGGAAAATGGGAATAAAACAATTTTAGTTAATGTATCAAGCCCTTTAATATTTGGATAATTTGCTAAAATGTTCTTGATAGGTAGAATTGTGCCGTTCTGGAAAAATGTATGAATAAATTTATGTAAAAACAAACAAAAAAAAGAGCCAAACCAACCAACAATAACAATGACGACAACAACAAAAAACACCCCTCAACACACTGTACAGGTGAAGTAAAGAAATTCTGAAAAACTGTCATGGAAGTGTACAAATATGCTTCCTCTGCAAGAAAGGACTAATTCTTTCTAGCAAATTTCTGGTGGAGTAATCATTCTCTCCTTGTACCTGAACCTGTGGGCACGGAAGGTGATGATCCCTGAGGCAGGGATGAACAGAAGAGACAGTGATTCTGTCAAAATTCTCCTGTCAGGTTGGAGGTATGGAGTGAGTAACCCTGACTGCTGAAGTTGGCAACTGCTGGGATACTCTCAGCTGCTCCCACCTGAGCTGATTTTGGAGCACCAGATTGTAATAGGTAACAGCTCTTCATGTGGGGGGTAACAGCACTCTTTTTTTTTTTTTTTTCATTGACTCTTAAGGGAGACCTGCTGATTTTACAAGCTGAGTGTCTTCAGATACTGTTTCAAAATATTTTCCTAGGGAAAGGTAACCTTAGACCCTGGAAAGGACTTTATTTCCAGCATCTGCTTTCATTCCTCATTAGACACAATGGACGCTTTTACTGTCTCCCTATTAGGCAATAAAAGCATTCCTACTAAGAAAATCTAGATCTTTTCACATGTGCACTTAAATTTATTTCACTAGTGATAGTGTCTTATTTTTCAAAGAAGCTTTTGAAAGAGCGGATTTGGTTTTATAGAAAAGCAAAAACATAATATTGCCTTTTAGTACAAGTATGACCACATTTGGGGATTATTTTAATTGGAAGCATTTTTCACCTCGATTCTGGCATGATGTTTCCCTTCTCCCTATTACAGTGAGATGAAGTGTAGAGAAGCTAGTTAGGCTGAGATCCTTATTTCCCGTTATTCTGTGTAGCTCTTCCTTCACTGTAGTTTTTTCTCTTTCCTTCCCCATTGTCTCTTTTTTGCTACCTTTTGCTTGTAACCACGAGGGGGCATTCCCTGTGGCTATTGTTAACCTTGACTGTCTCAAGTTCAGTGTTATAATTTTGATATCTCCTCTCCCTGTTTATTTTGTCCCAAGCATTTCTTGTTAATGCAGCAATAACAGTTAAAGTCACTGTTCAGTAGTCCTTGGACTCCTCTGTTGCTGCAGTTCTAGCTAAGTGTTAACTATCTTCAAACACGATGCATTTAGCCTATGAGTTTTATCATCTTGCTGAGCTAATATCAGTTTTCAGAGCTACTGAATCAGCAGCCGTTTCATGTTGCACTTCAGTTACAGGAGAATTAAATTATTTTTCTGAAATACCTCAAAATTTGTATTTGCTAAGGCAAAGAACTCAGAATTTCTTACTTATAGCCATGTCTTGCACTTGGAATAGCTTTCTTCCTCTGGCTGGAAAAGTAAAAATGAGAAATGACATGCACATTCTCACATTCTGATGCCTGCCAGTTCCCACCATTCTAGAAGTGAGATTTACAGCAGGCAGATCAGTATTTAGAATCCACTTCTGCAACCATGTCCTAGAGGAGGTATGGCAAGATGCTTGTCGCATGGACCTCAGTGTTACAGCATCTGTCTATACCATGCTTTAGATAAGAAACATTCCATGCAAAGTGTGTATTTGAGTCAAAGTACAACATCTAATTGTTGATGATACGACTAAAGGTTGTAGGCAGTTGCTGCTGGAGCTTTCAGCAAAAGAAAAAAAACAGAAAAAAATTTCAGTTAAATTCTGCGTCTATCCAAACCAGCTCATTTTTTTTTTTTTAAACTAAGAATAAAAATACATCCTTGACCTTCAGTGTTCAGATCACCCCAACAATGTCCTACCAGCTAGATGCAGACCTTCATAGGGCAGTAGCATTGCATAAACTTGGGGGAGCTGAGCTTGTAAGTGGATTTGTGATTAGTTTTAGAATTCCAGCTTCTGAATGTTGAGTAGCCAGAATCTCTAAGCATAGCTGTGGATTGTAACACTGGCTACTTGAGAATAAATTGTGTTCCCATTGCTTTGTGATTACCTACAGGCACAGATATCGCACAAACAAAAGCTATTCTAAGGTTCCTCTACCTGCCAGTACAGCTAGGAGCGATTTATGTGTGTATGTGCGTGTATACCTGTTCAATACTTTTTCTGAATTGGGACCGAAGAGCACATTTTTTGTTTTCCTAGTTGATATGAGCACTGTAATGAAGAAGAGGTTCTTAACACATGGTAGTTGGTATTAATACCTATTAAAAAAAAAAAACAAAAACTCCCCCCTTGCCTTCCCCTTTTCCCCCCATGGACTGGGACAGTTCAGGACTGCTAATTTTTCCTCCAGTTGTACTTGTCTGCAATACAAATATGTTGATTTGTCCCTAGATATGTTTTAAGGCGTCTGATGGGTTACAGTGTTGATTATTTACCTTGAAAAGATACCAAGTCACTCATCACTGTTATGCTTGCAGCCATTTTCAAGCAATTGGTGTTTTGCCAAGCCTTTTATGTTTATCACTTTTTAATATGTGCCCCAGTGTTGTTGGGTGCTGAGATTTTCCATGGGTCTTACTGGAGGTGACACAGAGGATGAGGTTCAACCTGATCTTCCTTGATTGGTGCAGAATCCTGGGATTAATGGGTTTGTCCTCTGGTTCATGCAGAGATCAGACTTCCAGGAGAAGAATTTCTGGTGGACCAGGCAGTGCTCCTGAGCCCACGTTATAAATCACTCAGCCTCTCTTTGCCTCTATGAATCCTCTCAAAGATAATTATGCTGAAACTTGCAAGATGGCTCTGATGCTAAAATGAGAGATTCAGATGGGTACGTAGGTAGGCAGACGGGTGCACAACTCGGAAGCACGGCAATTCAAATCTCTTGTTTAATAATGGACACTCTAAAAGGTTCTGTGTTCACGACTGTATTTATAGAATATATGCAAAAACTTAAATGCACAAGGTCTGTGTCTAGATCAAGTCTGTAAACAGTCTCTCACAAATTTGAGGGTAAATAAGAGAAGGGAAACCACACAGTTGTGTTCCTTACTTCAAAAGAGTTGGGGAAGTAAAATAACTGGGGCTGTACTACTGTGAGTCACCCCAACCACTGATGAATATTTGGAGTTGCCTCTTGGGGCAGGTACCAGCCTATCTCCATCTACTACACAAGAAATGTAAGAGAATCATACCTAGATTAGATGCTCAAGGTAGATCATGTAAATATTCCCTCAGTGTCCCATGTAAACATAAAGATGGGAAAAATATGAACTGAGTGGAAGGGGGCATTGTTTTCAGGAACTAATAGCCTAGTGGGTAGCTGGAGTAAGCAAGGGAAAACTGGAGAGTCCTTCCCTCCTCTCCCTCCTCTCGAGGCTGGGACACTTTCTGGAGGCAGGGTAGTTCTCCAAGCAGCGAGTAAAACATTGCCTGTCAGAATGGGGTTTGGCTAGTGATATTCAGCACAGTACATTTCTGCTTTGTTGTCTAATTCCTCCCTGTTTTTGAGTTGCTGAGTGAGGCAGCTTGGGCTGATTTCTGGAATGTGCAATGAGACAAGGGCAAAGCATGGATGGAAACAGCTGGTGCGATAAAACTGGAGAGGAGGTTCCCAGGACTTTCAGGGTGTTCTTTTTATCTCAACTACATAAGAATTCAAGAGAAGTGGCTTCACTGTGGGAAGCCTGTGGGGGCTCTGAGGTGGCAGTAGGGTGTGTTGCGCTGGTTCTCTTGACATACCATCAGCTTCTAGCGAGCAACACAGAACCACTCGGACACTGGAAGTCAGATAAGGACGCTTTGATTGTCAAGTGTGTTTGCTTATTGATTCTGCTTACACAGAACACGTCCCTTCTCCTGTCTGATCCTTTCAAGGTCACCTGGCAACAAAACAAAAAGAGGACTGCTCAGTAGATTGCAATATCTGATAAGAGATACAAGAATTTGCAATTATCTATACCCTGTGCTCCTAAGGAAACCCTCAGTGGAGCCCTAGGATCTACATGTGGGTTTATACACTGGCTGATTGTGGGGATTGTATTAATAACTCTTTGTTGTGTAGTGCATAGATGTTGGCCTGTGTGGAAAGAGAGCTAAAGGCTGGACAAAGGCCATGATCAAGCTCTATGGCATTTGCTTTGTGACATTCAGCAATTCAATGGCTGCTGTTGTCTTCATCTGTGGGCAAGTTGTGCTCACAAAACCACTTAGAGCACTCAGCCTGTGCTACTAACAGCACTACTGGTGTGCTTGTTTCCTTGCTTTCTGTGAATTTCTAGGTACCAAAAAATCCAAGGCAGCATTTAGGCTGCTCCTTGTTTCTTTTTGCAGAGAAACCAAATAACATGGTCTGGCGAAAAAATCTTTTTGCTCTATATGCCATCCCTTCCAAGCAGCATCACAGAGCATTGCCAGTTCCTGTGAGGTTCTCTGCTTGGTGACTAGAGAACTTTATTTAGCAGGACACGCAATCTAGCAGCTTCAACTGGGAAACTACTGAAAGTAAAAACAAATAAATGGTGTTGAAAGAAGCTAATTAGCTATAATATCTAGAATCACGTCCATGGATAACTAAATTATGCATTGCATAAATGCATTGTTTATGTATAAATTGTAATATCCTGTCAGTCCTTAACTTCTACATGCTTTTCATTCCACCAGGGCTTGGATAATCATTTTATGAACCAATTTCCTGAGAGCTGAACATCCTTTATGCTTTGTAGCTTCTCCTGACTTCACCTTTCTGGAGTTACGCACAGAGACTGCAGTATTGGTATGTGTATAATGGCTTGGCAGGTCTCCACAGTTGTGGAATTTACAATCATCACTGTGTATATAATGCTCGGAACAGCTTTTTTTTTTTTTTTAATTTATTTCTGGTGGATGATGAATTAGGCCATCTGTCTCCAATGTCTGCTGACCCTTCCCCCCACTCTCCACTTTTCTGGTATGTTGGCACCATTGCACAGTCAGTCAAGGTCAAGGTCTGGAACCCTGGTCTGTGACCTTCGCTGCTGAGTCCATGATGGCTCAGTCCTCATTTCCTAGGGTAATTCTCCAGTATGTTACGCACCCACAGGTCTGAGATGCCATGCAAGGAGGAGGGATCCATTTACAGTAACATTAAGAACACAGCAATAGGAACTTCCTTCACATGTGTAGTTAATATTTGAAGAGTACTTTAGACCTAAAGTTAAGGAGTTAGGGTAGTTTTTCAAAGCATAAATGGACCGCTTGCCGATTTACACCAAAAATGGCAGAGGACACTTGAAATCAAATGAATTAAACACAGGTCTGAAAATGTTCAGTACAGACACATTTAAGATGTCACTGAGACAGATGGAAGCTTTGATGAAACAGAAATAGAAAGTCAAGTAAATTTGTCTTGGCTCATTCCATTTTGCCCCTTGCCTGAAACAAAAATCTGTGATAGTGGCATAAATAGCAGCATCCAAACAAATATGAAGGTTTACCCCTATAAACCAAGGTAGTATTAGTAACTGAAGAACTTGATCCAAAGTCTTCTGACATTAATGGGAATTCCAACTCAGAATTACTGAGTTTATTGGATTTTGGATTAAGTACATAGATACAAAAGACTTTATGTAACAGCTTGCAGTGGTAAAGATCTATGTGAGCACTTGGGGAATATTTGGGAAGCTTTTCGTAAACATCTAGATCTCTAGCATGAGTGCAAGACTGGCAGACTTATTTACTGCTGTTGGCAGTCATCATAGGAATATGTGAGTGCTTGTGCCACTCCACAGGGAAGGGATTTTAGCAGTTTTACCAGTCATGTTACAAAATGATGAGTCAAGTTTATTAAAAAATAAATAAAAAATAAGACTATGGAAATTATGGGGCTCTGTTTATTTTTAAACAGAAGGCCACAGGCTCTTTTTGTTTGCTGCCTCCATTTTGGCCTTTAAAGGTGCATGCAAACTATACTGCAAAACAGTTGTGTGTACACAGGAAGACTGGGAACTTCATTTTAATTAAAATCTGGAATTCTCATGCAGGGATATAACTCCATCACATAGGGCTAAAAGATGCTACAGAATATCGTGAGCTTTGCATTAACATTTTAGGAAGAGATGATATCAACCATACCCTGGGGTGCATCAAGCACGGCATTGCTAGTCGGTCGAGGGAGGTGATTGTCCCGCTCTACTCGGCGCTGGTGCGGCCTCACCTTGAGTACTGTGTGCAGTTCTGGGCACC